>VZTB01018360.1:556072-613227 GCA_013397245.1 Thryothorus ludovicianus
CCGGAGCCGCCTGACGTCAGCGCCGCATTTGCATGTTCCGCCCAATCCCGGCACCTGTGCGGGCGGCGGGACCGCCCCCGGGACCGGGGGACAGCGGGGACCGCGCTGGAGCATCCCGGCGCGGTGCCGGGAGCGCGGGGCCGTCGGGGGGTCAGGAACACGGGGGGATCCCGGTGGGGCCGGTGGCGCCTCGGGGTGCGGATGCCGAGCCCCTCGTTCTGACCGCCCCGTGCTCCGCAGAGCTGCCGCGGGGTGATGCGCTCCCGGGCTGCCCGGAGCTGGGCGACACGGGACCGCTGGCCGCTCGCCATGTGGCTACTAAACCGGGGGGGACATCGCGGGACACCGGATTGCCTGCGGTGGGACGCCGTGACCCGCCACAGCCGGCACTGCACGGCATTGGGCTGTTCTGGAGGTGTGCCTTCTACTCCCACATAACCATGTTTATAAGGAGAGGCAAACATTAAAATTCATTCACCCTCCTTTTCCTCTTCATCTCCTTTTCAAAAGAAAAAAAAAGAAAGAAAGAAACAATATAATAATTTCTTATCTAGTTTTTTACAAGGATGTTTGCACGAGCGGGAGGCGCGGCAGGACCACAGAAGCAGAATATGTGGGGTAATTGCTCCAAAGGCTGCGAGGAGGAGGTTTTGGCAAAGGTAATGAAGCACTCAGAATTAGCAACAGAAAAGGAGCAGTCTAAAAGACCTGATAAAACACGTCAAATTTTGTGTCTTCCTGTAGAGAATCTTGCAGCTGGACTCTGTAGAATTTGATTGGATTTTCTATTGGTTTCAGCATGAAAAGGACAGGACTCCCTGGTTCTGATGGTTAAAGAGACATGGGCTGCTCTGGCAAACTGGGGCTAAGTCCAGGAGAAAATGTGTTTAGTAAAAAAATCATTCCACAAAATTCAGCACGAGGTTGCAGAAGAGGCTCTTTCATGACTAAATTTGAGGGATTTTTTAAAACATCTTCTATTTTCCTTGCAGAAAGACCAAGTGATCAGACTGGTTGGTTTTCCAGAACCTTTGTTTCTGGCCTGTTAAATCAAATAACACAAAAATATTTTCAATGTTTGCAAATAAATGGAACTCTCCCAAACCACACACAAAAGCTCATAGGGATTTGTTACTTTGTGATTTCCTTCTTTAGGAAGATCTGAAATTGGAGATTTAAGGTTTGGATTTTAAAAAGAAATCACAAATTTAATTTAAAAAAAGGAGTATCCACTGTGAATTGTGCCTGGGCAACATAACAGAAGTCTTTGCAGAGTGTCCTAGAAGAAATGAGTGTGTATTTCATAGGTGCCCTACAGGTTTAAGAGATCTGAGGTTTTAAAAAAATAACACTGAAATCTAATCAATGACAAATATGATATCTCCAGTGAGATCTTTTTCTCTTTCCTGAGAGAAAAAAAAGAAGGAAATAATATCAGTGGAGACAACTCTTCCCCATTTCCTGAAGGGAAAGAAGAAAAGTCTCTCCACTTACTAGCATCATTTATTCTATGAAAATATGTCTGTGCTGTCAATTTGAAGTATTTACTAATCTCTCTGTATCTCTTCAAGTCGGACATAAATACAAGATGCATTAGTAGACATCTGAAGCATCTGCACAGCCTGTGTTTATTTATATCCACACATGCTGCAGGATACAGAGCTTCTTCCCCACCAACAGCTTGCCTGAGTGATATTTGCCACCTCACTTTCGTAGCAGGAGGAACATTTTGCTCATTTTACATCATCTGGTGCAGTTTTCAGTGCACAGGCTGTGGCTGCTGTGTTTCTCCAGGACCCTGGCAGCCAAGGGGACGGTGTGGTGTGGGCAGTGCCATGAGCCTGCCATCACCTCCCTGTGCCACCCCCAGAGAGGGGCTTCAGGGTCCCTCCCTGGAGCTCCTGGGGCTCACCCCCCTCCTGCACCAGCAGTGCTGGTCCTGCTTTCCCCCCTGTTTGTGAACCTCCAAATTAGCACCCTGAGCATCTCAACAGCTACATAAGGAGTGTATTTGCCCTGCACAGTGGAAGTGTTGGGCAGCTTGACCGTGTAAAATCTGCTCTTCCATCAGCTCTCAGGTGCTGAGGCTGCCCATGTTGCCAAGCCAGATGTCCCTTCCCCAGCACTGACAGAAGTAGGTACCAACAAGCATTTTTTCGTGCCTTCTCTCTCACCTTTGGGTCCTGTGCATTTCTCCAGTATTCTGGTTCAAAATTTTTTTGATGTTTCCAACCTTTTGAAAATCTTGTTTATAACAGGCAGATGGAGGCACCCCTCCTCGCACCCTCAACTCCGGCCAGCCCCATACCCCACTTCTACAAACACTTCCAATCTGTTCTGAGACCTTTAAAAACCCTGTGGAAGAGTGTCTGCATCCCAAGGGGTGTTTTTGAATGGATACTGTGGGAGCTCTTCAGGGATGGAGTCGGCTGGTTCACCCACCTTTGTGAAGCTGAGCAAAGCAAACACCTTTCTTAGAGAACTGGAGAAATAAACTGAGCAGGCTGGCAATGAAAAAGTGATAAATCCCTCATCTTCAGGGCTGGATGAGTATGAAGCAAAATAATTGTTGCTTTCTTTTGAACTGGGAATTGAAGAGACCCAAAAAAAACGATTGTAGTTAAAAAAAAGAGAAAAACAGATGGTTTTGAAGACGGACTTGAGCACCTAAAAATTCTCAAGCAGAGAAAAGAGAGAAATAAGATTTTTTTTCATGAGAACACAGGATAACCTGTTCATTGTAATGAGACTTAAAGCATCATCCCATTCCTTCTGTTTAAAAATATATATATTAGAACCAGAAAATTCAGAAAGCTTAGAGTAATTGAACACGCAGGAGACAATAGATTAATATGATGTGGGCAAATTTGAGGACTGTGAAGAAGGAGATATTTGTGCCAGTCCCTGCCTTGTGTACTTCAGTGAGAGGAACTGGAAATGTGCAACCTCTTGTTAGCTTTGACTGATGGGACTTCAGGAATTTGATGAGAAATTTTAAACAGATTGGCGAGGCACAGCTCAGTGTCACTGAAGGGATGATCCCGTTCCAGGGTGACCATGACAGCTGGTTTAAGGAAAAAAGTTTTAAAGAACAGATGATCTTCTCTTACACAGCTTTTCTTTCTTTGCAAAAAAACAGCACAACAGAGTGATGCAAATAGCCAAGACTCCCTGAGCTCTACCAGCAAAGGAATTAACTGGTAACCATGTCAGCCATTTGAAGGGCTTCCAAAATCTAGCAAGTGATGTTCAGAAGAAGAGAAGGCTTCCTCTTTGAAAATTCAAACCTTTATCATCAGCATATCGCCCACCTACCTCACTTGTCCAGTCTTGCTAGCTAAATGCAGTAACTAATCATGAGATTTCAAAAGAACATTGTATTCACTGGAAACAAGAAGCTGAGGAGGTAATAGGACAACAAGATTCATGCTCATCACTTTGAGTTATTTGAACCAAGAGCCTAAATCAGACCTGATTAAGATCGGAACTCAAAACAAAGTTCAATCAAAACTAGAGATATTAAACAAATACAAATGTGACAAGAGTCATGATTCAATTATTAGAAGTCCATCTTTTAATTGATCATTAAGATGACAGTGTGTATCTTTGCCTACGTGCATTTAGCAAAGCCTTTTCACTTTGACAGTGCATAAAATTATCCCTGCCAACTGTATTTCTCTTACTTTTTATGTCAACTTTAAGGTTACCAGTTTTTCTTTATCCTCTTGCTCACAAATTAACAGAGAGAACAAATTTAATAGCAGCCTCAAACCTTTAGAGATTATGTCAGCCCTATGTATCTGCACCAGTTAAATTACCATTTATTTCTGCTTAAATTTAATGTGGTCATCTTCATACAAACACACACAGTCAGAGCCTGCTCTTGGGGTACAGCAATCACACAATGAGGGGCTGCTCTGAAAAGCTGACATGGAACTGACTTGAACTTTTCTAATCACCTATTGTAGCTTAAGATGCAGCAAATGGAGAGCACCAAGATCAAGAGCTTCAAACACATAAGAGGATTCCCTGGGTGCTGCTCTCTCACATCATTACAAGCTGGAATGCCTATGGATGAATGTCTGCAGCAGTGGAATGTTCTTTGGGTGGCCAAAATGGGTTGAGGCACAGATCTAGGCAAGATGCTGGTCTTGGTGACCCATCCTCTGTCTTCATTATGTTTTAGTAAATGATTCCTCTGTTTGGTGTGTGCTGGTTTGCACTGCTTCATCCCTGCCTTGCTGTAAGTCCAAAATAAAAAAAAATTGTATTTTTGTTGTAAAAAAAGTTTTATACTGAAAGAAATACCAAGGGTAGAAACAGTGGTTTGATTCATTTCACAGCTGTAGTCTTTTTTGATTTGTTCGTAATTTTCTACGCTACTGCTTCCAATTTGGTAGTGTCTGGGCATCAGATGACAATGGGAATGGGATAACAGATGATGAGCTCAAAATACTGAACACAATCATACTTACCCTTACGTGTACCCACAATCAATATGTCACTTTGAGGAAGGAACCATCAGCCACTGGGCAAAGTTTGGAATATAAAATGTCACAGGAACTCAAGGCACATTTCTTATTTCTTGGGAGTTGTCAGAGCAGCTGGCTTGTTGCTTTGTAGGAAACGTGTAGTGTTCAAATAAATAGCCCCAGAGACCTGAATTCAAATTGATGTGGCTATTTTGAGCAGCTCCCTCCTTCTCCATTGCCCTGGGAGCCACAGGCACATGGCCAAATATAGGGCTAACGGAGGGACCAGTGGGAGCAGGTCCCGTGGCCATTGATCCAACTTGTGGCTTTGGGAATGGCATCCATTTTCCTCATTTATTTTCCTCATCTCTGAATATTTTGTTCCCTTCTCCCAGACACTATCAAAAGCAGCATTCACCTGAAAACAAGAAGGGACTTTGACCCATAAGCACGGATAATAACAAGGTGTTCAGATGCTTCCCAAACTCATTGGCTGTTTGTAAATACAGTCAAGTCATGGGCAAGTCTTGGTGCATATTCTAGAGCATTTGGTGATCTTTCTTTCAAACTTGTTTTCAAGAGGAAGTCTAAAGCAAGGAGCTCTAGCAGAGATAGAGAGAGACACGGGACTCCTAATCTGTGTCATCAAAACTCCCTGTGTCAGAGAGAAAGAGGCAGATGGATGAAACAGGTGAAGATGAAAGAATAAGCAGAAGAAAAAAAACAGCAAGAAATGTGAGCCTGCTTTATTTGAAACATAGGAAAAAGCTTTCTAAAGCATCTTTACATTTTATCTCATTTACTAGGTTTCACTTTGTGCCTGTGCATATCTGTGCTGTGTATCAGGTTCTAGAAATGCATATGAGCAAGGGTGAATTGTCTGCAGATTCCTAAAATTGCCTTTGCAGACAGATGGCCAGCAAGCAGCTGGGAGGGAGAGTACAAGCAAGGAGGATGTCGTTCTTCAAGAAAAATTAAGAAATTAAGTGGCACCATCAGTGCTAAGAAAGACAAACCCCTGCAAAGCATGAGCCAGGCTCAGTTAAAACAGCAATTAAATGATTTAGAACAAGTCTGTGATCATTTACAATTTTTAAAGGTGAAAGGTGTGATTTTGGTAATGCCTTAAAATTAAAAGGCCAGCCACTCCATCTTTAAAGCTATAGTTTCTCTCCTGGAAGACTTATCTCATTGTCAGTCCATTAGCAGCCAGCCAGAACCCATCCTTACAAAAATAATTGGCTATTGATATATGGTAATACTGAAAAGTTATTCTTATTTTTGTTCATTGCTACGGAAAGATGTCCTCTCCAGCCTACACTTTCAATCATTATAAATGCTACTGTGAAAGAATAAAAACACTGTTCTGAGATAGATTAGGATCCACTTCACAAATAAATATATTTTACCACTAAGAGAAGAAGCAAATGTCACTGGTACTGAGTATTTTATATACAGTAGAGACCACTTAGGCTGAAATATTCCCCTTGTTAAATTAGTGTTTCTGGCCATGCAGAGTACCCTTTACATGACAGGCTCCTGTGCAGGGTTTATACCTGCTGTGCTCAGGTGAAGAATTGACTCTGATGCACAACAGCAGCTCCTCCACTTCCCATGAAGTGGGGTGACAAAGATGGTTTGCCTCAAGAAAGGATAGTTTGCCTCAAGAAAGGATGGTTTGCCTCAAGAAAGGATGGTTTGCCTCAAGAAAGGATGGTTTGCCTCAAGAAAGGATGGTTTGCCTCAAGAAGGGATGGTTTGCCTCAAGAAGGGATGGTTTACCTCAAGAAAGGATGGTTTGCCTCAAGAAAGGATGGTTTGCCTCAAGAAAGGATGGTTTTCCTCAAGAAAGGATGGTTTCCCAGAGACAGGCAGGGTCCACTGCTCTCTGCAGTGACCAGGGTACCAATTTCCCCTTGGCCCAGTGTATCCTGTGCACTGCTGCAGTGCCTGGGTCCTGGAGGAACTGGAATATTGGGAACAGCAAAACCCACCTCCACCAGCACCCACTGTGCCCTGTAAAATGTGTGCCCAGGCTGGGAAGGTTGCACTGAGGCTGTCAAAGCTGCGAGGAGCTGGTGGCAGATGCTGCACTTGCCAGCTAAGCACCCCTCTAGAAGAGCTAATAAAAGCAGAGGACATCAGGCTTCAGAATGCCGTATTTTAAAGATAAAGAGCCTCTGGTTGGAATCGTACTAAGATTTTTACTTTCTTGTGGACAGCTATTTGGCTGCTCTGAAGCACAATCTCGAGCTGAAGTGAAACAATGGGTTATAAATCTCTGGCTGGGACGAAATACAAGGGAGAGGAGAGAAAGTGGGGAAATAATCAAGCATGACAGAGAATATTTGGGACCATAGTTTGAGCCAGTAGTCAAAATTCCTCATGCTTAAGTCTCAAGCACACACCAATGAGAAGATAAAGTGTTAAATGGCTTCAGCAAATCTGTCTTGGGACCCTGTATAGATAATTGATTTTTGATTGTTTTGCCTTATATATAGCAACTCATTTTTGGCAGTTTTTGATAAAATGTTTTAAGGGGCAAAAAATTAGGTTTAGATTTGTTTCAGCTGCTTACAGATTTTTTTTCCTAATATATTTTTAATGTTTGGCCAAAATTCCAATGTAACTCTTCCAATACACACATATCAGTCTTAGTAGTTACACTGAGTCACTGTTATCCGTTTAGCAACAGCCCCTGCTGCAATAAAAGGAAATGTATTTTCTCTCTTGTCTCCTATTGTTCAGAATTACACTTGGATATCTGATTGTCAATGTTTAGCATTATATCATTTCCCTGACAATTCATTGTAATCAAATCTTCCACAAAGTCAATAGCAATGACATTTTTATAAGGCATTGTCTCCCTCAACCTATTAGGTGATTTCAGATCTTTGAGTTCTCTGTTCTGAAAATAATAGTGACCTGGAAGAAAGCATAAAATCTGGAAAGTCACTCAAGCAGCCATGTCATTGCTGAGCAACCAGACCTTTGGGTCAGAGCACTCACTAGTTAAGGTCACTCAATCATATGAGTGACTTCTATTTTCTCTAGAAAACAATGCAAAATAAATAAATGAACTACCAGGCCTACTGGAAGCAATAAAAGTATTTCTACTGCACTTAATGGGACCAGATGTTGCCTTTGCAGAGTTATATGTGATGTTACTCTGGGCACATCTGTGCTGCAATGCAAATATTGGACTACAAGTCACAGGGAGGTAATAAAGCTGGTTTAAGGGAGGCACCAACAGCTGCAGAACAGAGAGAAGGCCTGGAAACCCCATCCCCAAGGATTTGTTTGCACCATGAACTGGTGCTTAGCTGTGTGCTCTCACAGCCACTGGGCCATGACACTAAGACAATCTTCCTCCAGCATCCTTTCAGCTGAACACAGCTCCTACCACCTGGCTCTTATGCAGCTCCTCAGGATACATTCTAGTTTCATATTCTTCTGCCTTTAGGAATGGCAGGGTGACACTGCTGGGGGTTATTCAGGAGTGGAAGGAACCAAAATGGAGCAAAGTCAAAATTAGTAATTAATTAATTGAAAGCGTGCAATTTGCACGGAGACAACGAAATTTTGTATGAAAGGAAATGGCACAAGTACAGCTTCCTATCTTGGCTATTTGGAAACACAGATTGAGAAAATATTACAGTGAATTAAAATAAACAAAAATTCTTTATAGTTATGCTTGCTGCACTGGAATGTGATAAAAAAAGAATAAAGATATATCTAAATAAGTTGAGCCTTTAGAGAAAAAGACTCAGAAGGGGCCTCACTGCACTTGCAGCTAGAGAGGGAGGGCAGCAAGGTGAACTGTGTCCCATGGGCACACAGTTAATGTGCATGGCCAAGGGTGCAAGATGATTGATCTGGGGGATAAAGGGAGGGAAAAATAACCCCAAGGGCTGCTAAAGACAGGAATGAGGACTCAAAGTGGTTGTAGAATCTTCCCTTAAAGATATTTAAAATTTGTATTGATGAGTCTCTGAACAACCTGCCCTAGCAGACCCTGCCTTGAGCAGGAAGTTGGGCTGAATGAGCTCCACATTATTTTGTCTACAGCTTTGTTACTTTCCAAGTAATTTTTGATTTTGGTCTCTAGAAAAAGGAGCATCACTTAGTGAGTATAACCAGCTAAGTCCATGACCACCTTCAGGCAATCAGATTGGGATACGCACATTTCGATGCTATTGAAAGTATCAAGTCTCCAGCTGTGGTACTAGATCAGATTAATACATGTAAAAAGTCCCTTATTTTATTCTCACCCTCAAAACAGCACCTGATGCAGTCTGAACTGAGATATTTCACCTGCACTGTGTCTGCTGTCCTGGGGTTGTGGATGCTCTGGGTGATGCTGCTCCATGTGGCTGCCCATGTTTCAGCAGAGATTTCCAACATACAAACCCAGCATCTTCAAGAATTTTCTCACAGAGCACCCTTCAGCCTGAGTTTTCCTGACTTGGTTTTAAATAATACTAGTGCTGCTATTGAATTCTTGAATCACTTCTACAACTTGTTATCACAAACTTGGTACATACATCCCTCTTCTGTGTATTTTAATGTTACTGGAGGATCCCTCAAATCATGAGACAGCAGCCCAAGAGGTGACTTAGTCCTTCTTTCACTCAACATAAATTCTGCAGTCAGTGAACTCTCTGCATCTGGCAGCTAATAAGTAATGAACTAACCCAACTAAAATCAAGGTGTACCAGACACAACACGAGCTGTGAAGTAGCTGTGCTTTCTTAGTTTATTTTGAGCTTGGAGGGAGTGCAGTAACCTCAGTGCCACCGAGACACCAGCAGCACAACCCTCGATTAACCTATTGTTTCCATAGCAAGAAGCAAAAGCAATGCTGTTTTTGAAGATACTTCAATTTCTCTAACCCAACAGTACTACAAAGCAGAGCAATGGTCTGAAAGGGACCATATGCTGATGAGTGGCTTTCTCCCAAGAGTGGCTTAGACATGGTCGAAAGATGAAGTGTGGAAGTACTTTGCAAGCACTTATCACTTGTGTATGGGTGATAGAGCTACATCTGTGTAAACCACAGGCATGAGTTTCATTGATTTGGATGGGTAATTTATTTCTGACTCCGCAAGGTAAACCCACGGGGACCAGCAGTCAATACCAGTAGAAGTAGATTAGCACAAGAACGCATATCTTTTGGGTCAGTGTGCAGAAAAAATAGTTATTATTCCCATTAGCTCAGATTCAGGTGGAAAAAGAAAGTAAAAAGTTAGTGTCAGCTGCAGGCTCTATAAATGGTATTTCTACTTTTTCTTTGATGAATTACAAAATCTGCCAGTATTCTGTTTGGTGGGGTTTTTTTTGTTCTTTGTTGCTTTTTTTATAATATTGATGCATTTTAAACAGGAAGAAATAAGGGACTAGGGATAGATCTAGTCCCTATTCTCATCTCACCTTCATCATGTATTGTGTAACTCCCTAATGGCTGAGAACCTGTTCAAGACTCCTCATTGTCAGTGTGTTCAGGTCTCGAGGGACAAGACCCACAGCTGATATTCAAGATTATATACTCCTGTCTATGAATAACATGAAGAAATTAATCCTTTTTCTTTTTTTTTCCTTTTGCCTCTCACATGGCCTTAATGAAGATTTTGCAGCCCCATCTCCCCAGGGCAATGGCTACCACCTAATACCTTCATTTAAATATTCTCTCCCTGCCTCAAGCCCCAAACTGAAATCTGAAAACCAGGAAATTGTTCACTCCAGGCTAACCAAGCAACCTACAAACAAGTTTCTGCAAATAACTAGAGCTTTAAACTAAAAAAGCCACAGCATAAAGAGGAAATACAGCCAAGCTTAGAGGTCTTTACCTTTATAGGGATGCTAGAGTCAAGGCATGAACCTGATGAAACTTGATATAAAAGACTTTTAAAACCAGGACAAAACCTATTTTTACAGCATTGTTCCCATGTGAAGTAGATAAAGCTTTCCACTTTCCTCCTGCCCCACTCTCCATGTTCCCAAATGTCTTTCCACCTCACACAAGAGATAATTTGCCCCACTGGAAGATCTGAGTTTGTGGGGAGCTTTTAGCTCCATATGGAGAACTTCTCCTCTGGGAAGGAAGGAAGAGCTCTTGATTAGCTCCTTCATTTGCTCTCATTCACTTACAGATGTGGCAAAATTTCCAGAAGTACATCTGGCCATGGTATATTTTGAAAATCCACAGATTTCTGCGCTCCAAGACCAGTGTTGGATGTAGTTTTGAAAATCCTAGTGGAGAGTACATGCAGCCCTTATCCAGCAACACTTGATTGCTCCATCTCAAGTGACCAAATTTTCTCCATATTATTTCTAGACATTCATAATGTTTTTGCATTGCCAAGAAAGCACAGAAACAGCCTGTCCAGGAAATCTGGGTGGGTGAGGCTTTGCTTCAGGCACTCGTTCCATGAGCAGGGATGTGAATGTTGTTCCTCACATGAGTAGAAACCTCCAAGTTATTGTGCTTTTTCTGGTGAAAATAACAACAGTAACATGCTTCAAGCATGTATGGACAGCTTGGTTCAAGCTCCAGCTGGTATTTTTGGCTTTGTTAGGGGATAGGTTTGAGTCCTAAGTTCTCATTCATAAAAAACCTCCCAATTTTTGTGGGAATGAAAATGGATATCTAGACCAAGATTTGGCCTTCAGTTCAACTGTCTAGCTGGAGTTTTTCTGTGATTCAACTTAAAGAAGCAAATGAAGCCAGCTATAGTAGAGTTAGAAGGAAGTGGGCAAGAATTAGAAAAAGACATGAATAAATTACCCCTTTTCTCCTGTTCTTTCAAAGATTACAAATATTTAGAGTGCCACAAATGTCACATCTCCAAAAAAGCTCAATCTCAGCAGGTATTCAAGGTTACTCTCCCACTGGAAATGTAACAGCATCCAGGTAGAAATGATGCTGTGTGGCCTCACAAACAAGTCACTGATACTGGTAGACAACCAGTATGCAATCAAAATAGGAAGACCATAAAAAACTGATGTGCTGGTTGAAATTACTTATCCAAGCAACTTGATAAATACCTATAAATAAGAAATACAATAGCAGTGACTGGAGTTGGCTCAAAAATTATCCACAATTAATAAATTGACCCATCCTATGTACTGTGTTATTTTCCCTGACATTTTCACAAGCTACAAATCCGATAATACAATTAAATGACAAGTTCAATCACTTCTTTAATTCATGTATATGTATAATATAATATTTTATAGCTATATTACAGAAAAGACTGTTTACTCACGTTATATCTTCCCTAGCATAATTCAGAGCTCTGCTTGCCTAAGAAATTACTTGTCTGCATTTTGATTAAAAAAGCAAAACCTCATTGTTCCCGTGGCAAATGAATTCAGTCTTTAAATGAAACTCATTGTCACATCCTTTTCTATGAAGCAAAGGCATTCAGCTTCTGGAATGGCTTTAACCTCCAGCCCAGCACTTTTGTGTCTGTATCTGATCCACTCATAATTCATCCCTCTTCCAAAGCTTCGTCAGTGTTTGTGCTCTGTACTTAGTTCCCAATGAACTGGCTATAACGCAGTAGTTACAGCTCCCTGGAAAATGACACACAGTAACTCTGTCAAGTTTTTTATTAGCTTGGATAGGTCTTTTATTTTAGCAATGTCTTTTATTACCTCGGATAGCTTTGAACTAGTTCTGAAGTGGATGAGTGAAGACCTGGAGATCCAATTTTATATTGAGAGCCATTAATTTTTTAACCACAACCCCTTGATTATTGATAGGCTTTTGTTCTTTACAGTCATTGCACAACACATTGTTTGAAGTGAATCAGAACGCACAAACTTCCACAGTTACTGGAGTTCAGAGGGGTCACAGCCTGCAGAAGCCCTCTGGCTTTCAGGATGCAAAAGGCATCTGCTTTTGACCAGAACCTACTCTGATCCTTTCTGTTTCATATTATTTCTCAAAAACAATGCTAAAAGTGTTATAGAGGGAAAGGAAGAACCTGTAAATCTCGAGTTGTGGTTACTCTTTTGCCCATTAATTGAGGTACATACAAGCCCAGCTCACTGGGAATAGCTTAGCATTCCATCCCCATAACTCTGTGAATCAAGATGTGTTCTATCAAAATAAATTAACAGGAATGAGGGAGTACAAGGAGGATCAAGCTCTAGTAGTGGATAAACTAAGAAAAAAATTAAAATAAACAGAATGTAATTGAAAAATCAGTGTCAAAAATGGTGTAAATCCTTGCCAAAACCACATGTAATTCACCCTAATCCCAATTCCTTGAGCCCAGTAACTCTTCTTTTCACTTATATGCCTTCAGTTACTCTTTTAGGACTTCAACATTTGTTAAATTTGAACTGAACTGATAATCTGGATTCCTTGACCAGCATAAAATGAGAAAATGCGTCTTAGAAGAAATTTTGGAAAATTACCAAGAAATTAATTTGCTCCCTTTTTCTAACAGAGATTTCTTTACATTATCAAAGTACTTTAGTAATCTAAAGCTTTAAAATTAAAACAGATTGCAAAAATTTTGATTGCCTTTTTTCTTTACAAAAAAGTGCTGAGAACACAAAATTTCTCTAATGAACCACAACACAATTTCCTTACAAGTTCAGTTGTTCAAAGAGGGTTTCATTTTAAATTCAAAATTAAAAGGCAACATTATTTAAAGTTTGAGTCCTTTCAAACTTTTAAGTCTCTGAAATCAGCCTAGGACTATTACTTGATAAAGTTGAATCCTTTTATATGAATCAGTCTTATTTATGAATCAAATGAAACTGCATCAATCAAAATTTTCTTTCGTATTTAGGTTCTTTTGCATTCGAATTCTCTAGCCATTGGGCTATGACATGTAACGTTTTTCTGTGTTTTTCCTTGGATTGTGGTCTCCAGAGACCTATATCACAGGATAAACATTCTTGCTGCTGTTAATATGACAATTGCAATGATCTCCAGATTTCTCAAGCAGTTGAATAAATGGGAATCCATGTCTCCCCAAGATCTGCTTGGAAAGGGTTCAGCTGTAGACTTTGCAACACAACACAACAAGAAGTCTCATTTTGACTTGAGTGCTAAAGACCCTTTTCTGTTTCTTGCTCCAGGTGCCCATTTTGCAGCCATGACTTACAAGGTATGCAGTGAAGCAACAAGGGAATGGCTTAAACTGAAAGAGAGGAGGTTTAGATTCAATATTAGGAAGAAATTCTTCTCTGTGAGGGTGGGGAGACCCTGGCACAGGTTGCCCAAAGAAGCTGTGGCTGTCCCATCCCTCAAGTGTCCAAGGCCAGGCTGGATGAGGCTTGGAACAGCCTGGTCTATGAAAGGTGTCCCTGCCCATGGCAGGAGACTGGAGCCAGATGATCTTTAATGTTCCTTCCACCCCAAACCATTCCATGCTTCTATGACTGAGGAGCAGGGCCAGAAGATGAACAGAGCACCTGCAGAAGGTTGCCAAGGAGCTGGATGGTTGTAGTGAATGTCCAGATGATGCCAAACATTTTCCTTTCTCAGGAGAAAAAGTCAGTGGTGCTTGGCAGGATTTGGACTCTTCTGCTGACCACCTCTGATCACAGCACATCCTCATAGGTTTGCATTTAATTTTTGGGATTGAGGAGCTTTCACTGTGTTTATGGATTCTGTTGTCAAGATCTCCCAGACAGATTACACTTTCCTGCTATAGTATTCATACTGTAGGTATTAGTTAAAATTAAATATAAGGGAAACAAGGGATTACCCTGGCATTGGACTCATCTTTCAAACAGACCATTTGCTGAATAAGATTTCACAGGATGAGTAAAGGAAGCAGAGTAAGGACTAAATGGGCTGGAGAGGGGACAAGGAGCATCCCAGGAGCTACACGTGGCATGTGGGATAGGGTTGAGGTACTCCAGGGATGTCCCTTCCTCTGTTGCACCTTAAGGGAGAGAGGGGAGACTGCTTTGGAAATGCTACAGTTTTTTAAATAAATATCCAGTAAAAAAATGGAAGCAAATGATAAAATATGGGGAAGAAGCCATTGATGGGAAAGTTTCCATAGTTTTTTTGAAGAAGCACACTATATATGAGCTGAAATGGGAAGGAAAAAGCCAGCATACCTGTGCCATCCTTAATGAATCCATGGCTGTTCTCCTGGGTTGGGAAGAGAAGGTCTCAGAAGACCCCTCACTGCTGCTTCTACACCCACCCAGAAATCTGTTCTTTACACTGAAATAGATCCAAGAGGGCTTCAGCCAGCTCCCCAAAATGTCACAAAGGCAGAAGGGCACAGCAGGCAGCTGGTGCTGAGCCCCAAGAATGCCCATCCCCATCCTCTTCCTATTCCTCTTCCTCGCATGACTTTTTCAGCTCCACATGAACATCCTGAGCCTTCTTTGGTGTACTGCTGGGTCAGAAGGAGAGCACATTTCTTCTATTAGCAACATGGTGATAACCCACCAGCTGATAAGAAGGAAGAAAATTCTGGAAATCTTCACAATGGAAATCATCGATTAGATTCATTTCATCCCAAACCCACCCCCCCTGCCAGCCATAAAACCCTTACTTTCACTGTTAAGAAACTAAGATCACAAATTTTAGCAAGTGCCTGTCCTGTTAAGACTTTCTGTATGCATTTCTCCTTTTTGTTTTTGCTTAAACCCAAAAATTTTATATAGACATTGGTGTTTATTTACTCTTTCTAATCCCTTATGTATTTGCCATCTGGAAACTCATAAACACCAGCAGGTTTTGGCCTTGGGTGTTTGCAATTTATTCCTCAGAATTCCTAAAAATTTCTCTGTCAGAATGAGAGAAACAAGCAATGATTCGACAAAGCCTTTTAAGATCAAAAGAAATATAATTAATTTGCTAATGTGGAAAATAACCCAAATACTTGTTAATAAAACTGTATTGGACCTCGTTCATTTTTATGCTGAAGAGTCAAACTATTTACTCAATGCCAGCTAGATCCTCTCTACTAAGAACAGTTAAAAAATGTGATGAGTTGAATTTGGCTTAAAGCATCATAAAAGTTCTGTGATTTCCTTTCCATCCCACTGAAAAATATGGATCAGTTTCTCAGGTACAGCAGTCACTGTTTAGAGTTAATAGGAATAATTTTGTGAATTAAAATTTTTACCAACTATAATACTGTTTAACATTAGATGCAATCCTTTACAGAGCATAAAATATTTTTAAGGTTGTGTGAGATTTTGCAAGTGATAGACCCAACAAAAATATAAGTGGGTTTTAGAATGATAAAATGCTGAAGCAACTCATGTTAAGGACAGAAGATAGTTGTAATATTTTAGATATGTCCACTGGATGCATTCCATTCAACAGTTCGGTAGAAACAGCAGCTAAAAACTGATCATGGTTGGGTTTAGGGTATTAATTGTGCAATAAACTCAATTTAATTCCGACATTACTGTGGGAATTTTGAAGCAAGACTCAAGGTTTCTCTGTGGCTTTGTAACAGTGTTATTAACAAACGGATGGCCAGAAACTGGTTTGAGATTGCTAAATTAATTATTCTGTTGTGCTGATCTTAATCCAAAGAAGAAAGAAGGGCAGAGTAAATCAAAGGAGAAATGTAATATTTTAAAAGATCTGTGCATACACTACACAGGTACCAAAGCCCATCAGTCACACCAGTTGAGCAGTGAATTTCATGACACAGGAGATGGAACCAGACAGTATTCAAAATTCCTTCTAACCCAAGACATTGTAGAATTTTACATAGGTCAAAACCAACTGCTTATTTAGTTTTCATATTTGCCAGAAATCTGTCATATGAGGTTATAGTCTTTTTGCACCTAAAAGAGTAGGGTGTAGATTCACTGCTAGAGGGGTGAGCAAAATCATAATCTTGTGTAATTCAGCCTGGAGGGAGGCTGCTGTGTGCCTGAGGACAATTCCTTAGCCTGCATCATATGTTCACATCAAAACTCACATTTCCTTCCAAAGCAGCTGACTCCCCTCTTCCCACCAACATTTCCTTCCTTTTTGTTCAAGACTCACAACAGAATGAAAATAAAGAGCTGACAGGAGATAGTCATTGGAAAAATTCATCCAAGAACCTGCAATGTCACCAACAAGAGCTGGAACTAAACATGTCTGGGAAGACAAATTCCTTAACTGTTCAGTGCTGAAGGACATGGTAGGTAACATTAACTTGGCTAATTGTTTACTTGCTTAGCTAATCTAACATAATCTGCATTGATTAGATTTTGATTTCATGCTGGATGAGTATACTGCTTCTCTGTGCCTTTCAGGTAATTTGTGAACCGTACCAGAAAGACATTTTTATAACACGTTTAACGCTCCAAAGCTACGAGGGAACAGCAGAGAGAGTGAAGGAGGACAGCTCTGCTGGTATTAAAAGGGTCATTAAACTCAGCATTAGGTAAAGGTCTTGTTTTGGGTTGCATTCAACGCGCCTGATTAAAAATGAAGTGTAAGCAAAAGGCATTGAAGAGAAATATTCAAATGCAAAGTACAGTGCTGGTCCTTGTGTGTGTAACTATACAGAGTTTATGGATGCTCACTCTCCTGTTCGAGCTCCTTCCACACAGATCTCAAAGCCTCAGTCCGTGGGCTCAGTACTCCAGTGGTTTAAGGGTGAAATGTTATAACGAGCGTAACAAGGCTGCTGTGTACTTAATAAATCCTAAACATTCACAGAGAAGAACCGAGCCTTTTAAGCCTAATGAAACCTATAAATACATAGGGTTTTGATCAGTTTTCTGAGTTTTACTGCCATGGGGCCAGAAAGTTTCCCAAGAGTTTATTTAAGGCATTTATTGCTTTCAATGGAGGTGGAAGGGAGCACAGAATTTGTCCTAAAGAAATGAAGCCAACTTTGATGGAGGTAATCTGCAGAAATATAGATTTATTGCATTTAATGCTATGGAATTTTGATATATAAACAATACTTTTTCCAGCACAAGAATTTAGAAGTCCTGTTCTAGCTAAAAATGGAAAAGCTTGGATATTTCATGGGCCTTTAATAGGTGATGAAGTTCACGACCATCACCTTGAAACCTCCAGCTGAAATTTAGATTGATTGTGACTAAAAGTAATTTCTGTCTGACAGCTCATGTGAAGAGAGTTACTTCATTTCATAACAAATGTGTGGCCAACAGCCTAAAAATTATTATCACAATTTAACAAGTCCATTGGCAGTTCCAGGAGCACTATGGATAAATGGAAGTCAATCCTGCCTATCTGGGGATGAGTGAAGTCAAGGTGGGGTAGGGAAAAAAATCAGAGGAAAGTCTATGAACGTTGTAATTCTTCTGTGGAAGAGCTTACAAATTTAATTGCTTGAGCCTCTCTGTAGGAGGAAAATTTACCTATTTCCATAGACAAAGTTTCTGGCTGGCTAAAGTATGACTTTTGTTCCATAGAGCTGACTTATTTGGTATGAAAGAAAAAAAGGAAAATGAGCATTTTAGGTCATGACCATTTGGGAAGGAAATGATTTTCTTCAGATAATAACATGTCTCTTTCTGTCTTAGGAGGGCAATGCTTGCAAATGCCAAAACCAAGGTTCAGTTGCGTGGCTCAGTTAAATCCTCAAATGAGGGGGGATGAGCCAAGCCACATCGCCTGAGATGGCTCTTCTGCAACTGCTGAATGACAAAGACTTCCCAGCATAGCTTCTATTACCTAATTCAATATACATTTTTCTATTCAAATAAAACTGAAGAAGCTATGAAGCAAAGAAATAAGCCTGTATTCATCCAAATTTTAAATTGTTTTTGCTCATATCTGAGAAAAGTTCACTGCCTTTCTGGAGTAATTGATGTGTTTGTAAAAATGGAATTTCAAGGACTCAGAAAGCATGTTCATGAAATGTGGGTTTCAACTCTTCCCAAATGAATGTGCCAGGCAAAATATTTGCAAACATATCCATTCAGGAACCTGAAATGCAAAGCAGCTTCTGAATCCAATCACAGCTAAAAGGATTCATATCATTTAGCAATAATAATCAGCTATTTAACTTAAATAATATTTAAGAAGTAGTCATTGCCTATTAGTGACAAATCTGGGAAGGGAAAGTAAGTGTGAATTAAGGCTTCTGGCAAAGGATGCTTTCAGCTTTATTGTTCCAGCTAATTCTCATGGTGGCACTGCTTCATGCTGTTGTACTATACATACAGAATATGGGAGTAAATCCAACAAAGTCACGCATGAAAACCCTTATTTTACTGATGGGGTTATTGCAGATCATACAGTACAAAGAGTTCAACAAGATAACTATTCATGGACACACACAAAAAGAGCTAATCTTGCTAAATCAAAGTAAATTATTACTGTAGCTTGAGATTTTGTGTGTATTTATCTATCTGCACACATGCATATATAATAAGGATCTATGGACTGATTTTTACCAAAAAAATGTTAAGATAGTTCTATGTTAAGGAGAAGTTGTATATAACTGATGATCGAGTTATTCATTTTGACTTGGGGAAGCTTTAAATTATGGACTTTTCACATTTGATTTTTATGTTAGGGTATGGTCAATATTTTTCTCCCTGTGCAGGTCCCATTGTTTCTTGGTCACCTCAGTTTTTTCTGCTGTTGCACAGGACAACTTCTGTCCTTTGGTGAGCAAAGCAGGATTGATTTCAAGTGGAAGTAATGTGTGTGTGCACCCAAGAACTGGCTTTTGTTCCGTATGAAACAACCACTCTCACTGATTTATGCCCCATACTTTCAAAAATGCAATAATAGCATTGCATTGTCTAAATCAGGAATGTGTAAATTATCCCAAAAGCTGAGATGCAGCAGAGCAGAAGAACACCTTTGTCAGGTCAAGAAACGTGATTATTTCCATGGCTACCAGCAACTCTTAATTGCCATAATAGGCTCTTATTCAGGGAGAAGTAGTTAGGTTTGCAAAGAAGAGTGAATATATGCTTTGTGAGAAAACCATTAACTACACAGAAAAGTTCCCAAAGTACAACTGAAATATGGAACAAAATACAGGCAGCTGCTTTGCATCTCCAGGAACAGTACACAGGGTGCTCTTTGTCACCCATGTCTTCTGCAGGGAAAACCACACAAAGATCTTGTTAAAATCTCTTAATTACCATAAAATTCCTTATTACCAACTCAATGTAAATAGAAATTTTAGATCTCCAGCTCCCCATCTTGTGGTTCCTATTGATTTTTACAACAAAACTTCCAGACAATCAGCACAATGTTACATAAAAATAAACCATCTCTGCTTGTGGACTCCCGACTGATTCCCAGTTTGTCACTACTAGAAACCTCTTCCACTTAGGATGTGGGGAAACAGTGAATATCTAAAACTGTGACACTGAAAAGAATAATAGCTGATCTTCATAATGAATAATGTAAAACATGAGTTCACTTGGCCTAGCCTAGATAAAGATTAATTTTGAATCTTTCATTCCCCGAGGCTGAAAGTGTTCTAATGTAGGTAACACGCTTTTGTTTTTTAATGTTTTATACTATTAAAGGTACTTCAAACTAAACATTACACACAACTCCTGCAACTGCTAATATCTGGAAAGTTTCATGAAGGGACCAGTCAGTTATGGTAGTGCTTTGTGGAGTGGTTTAAACCTGTGCTAGAAAGCTGCAGATTCTAATGGTAGAGGACAATGGCTCTGGTGTTCAGCCTTGGAAGCTCAGAGAAGAAGCTAAGTTTGTTTTTAGTCGGCTGTGTGTGTAGAAATGCTCACTGCACCAGTGATATTTTTCAAGAAAATAGTATTGTAGGGTCATAGAATGGTTAGGGTTGGAAGGGACCTTATAGATCACCTAGTTCCAACCCAGGTCATTTTGAACACTAAACAAGTATTAAGCTGTTCAGGGAATCATAATACTTGAAGACTGTATTTGATCTTTCTTTTAAAAAATATTACAAATCCATCAGTTGTTGAAAAACATGATTATTATCCATCTATTGAAAAACATGATTATACTCCTAACCTCATGCCAAGGCTGCCTTGTATTTTCAAATTTTGAGCTCATCAGAGCATAGAGCATCTATTTTTCTGAATTTATATGGTTCCTGGCAGAATGCAGCCCAGTTTTTGATAGTTACCTGAGTTTTACCATAACAAAAAACTATAGTAGCAGTGGGAGTTCAATCTTTGAGGGTGGAGGTTGCAGTGAATGTTCCTCATCTATTTACTTGTTGGGAAAGGCCGCTGCAGATGACATCAATGTCTAATGCCTACCTAACTGTAAGTTTAAACTTTGCATTATCTCTACACTAAATTTCACACCACAAAGTGGCTTTCAAGATAGGTTAAAAAAAGAGCAATTTTCCTCATTGCAAAACAAAACCACTAAAGCACCTTGTGATTGTAATACAGAGAAAAGATGGTATTGAGTGACACTTCTGTCTCCCAGGTCTTGAAAAGAAGTACAGTGTTGTTTGGCTTCCCTAGTGCTCACTTGAGGCATTCAATCTAAATTGTCATTTCAGAGTTTTACAGAAGACAATACAAAATACTGTGCAGTGATGGACAAGAGCTTTTGATGACAAAGACCTAACAGACAGGGAATCCTTTTGGGTTCACAATATAGATAAAAGGACATTTTTGTATTTCCAAATGATACTCAAGGCTCAGGTGTTGCAGACAATACAAAAATAATGTAATATTGCTTCTCTCCAATGCACTTTTACTTCTGGACTTAGTTCACCTATATTGATTCACTGATGGTCCTTATTCTCTATCAGCTTCACATACCCCCTTTTTTAAGAGGTCAGTGCACAATATAAAGATAATACTGAACCTAGGAGGAAAAAAAGTAAGGTTATTTGTGAGACTAGAGTTGAAATTGCCTCTTTGCTCCATTTAGTTCTTAAGAACACAAAGCAAAAAATTCCTTCATGCCTTGTTTCCACTGTCTGTCATATTTGATGACTTTTCTCCCAAAGCAAAAAAGGAAAACATATCTCTTACACTAAAGTTCTAATCAAGTATTCTGCATGTTCATTGTGGAAGAGGAGAAAATTGAAGGAAGGAGAAAAAGGAATAGATATACCTGGTCCTCTTATGTCAGACAATGATTGTTTCCAAGAGTTTTATTTATACACAATTTTCAATGGCTTCAGTGGAAATTCTCTTGAGGCATAAATTCAGACCTAAAGCTCAGAAGGAAGTTTATAAAGTCAAAGGTGGTTCCTGCAGGCAAAACACCGTTTTGATTAAGTTGTGGCCAATGAGAGGGCCTCAGTGCTGTGTGTGAGAGTTGATACAAGCATACTGATATCACAGGGGTTTTTACACTTACCCCACAAGCCTTTGGTCAGGCTTTAGCATGTGAGTGGCCTGGGAAACAACAGCCACAGATTGACACTCATTATCCAAATGAAATGTGGAGCACATGACAAAACTGGCACGCTAATTCTTGTGTTACTCCAGCATTTGAAAAGCAGTAGTGTTAATCCAAGAAGTGGCTCCCTAGGGAGTTTCCTATCTACCTTTGGAGAACATTAAATCCTACATGAACAAATTCTTTGGATTATTCTTTTAAAAACTGCTTTTGCTTGCTTTCTTTATAAATTAATTGTAATGGAAAGTGACCAATCGCTCTTAAGGTGCATCTCAGAACTGGACACCCACTTACAACTGGATCAACAGAGTGAAGTACAATAGTATTGTCTAGTCAATCACAGAGATCAGAATAGGTATAGAGATTGCTAAATAAAAGCAAATCAGAAAAGAGAAGTTTGATGTATTTTTTAGCAGTATATTAATTTTAGATGTTATACATTGATAAAGGTCACTGGTGACAGTGACTCATCATTGACTGATCAAAGGCCATCAAAGTCAGCAGAGGTCTCCATGGAGCCTCATTTGATCACTGTTGTCAGGTGCAAGTCAGTTATTTCCTTTCATAGACTTTGTCAGTGTGAAAATCTGCTTTCACTGTGGTGAGTGTGAAGAGCAGCTCTCAAGACCCATCAGTATCCTCCAGGCCAGGCTCTTGGGTATAGGAGAAGGCACTTTCAGGAGTATGAAGTAAGAGATGATCAGAATCAGAAAATGGTTTGTGTTGGTAGAAAGACTAAGATGCCTTAGGGGCACATAAGAGGGTAAGAAATGAGACAAATATGTACTCAAAGTAAAAATAAACATTTCTTTTTTTAACTGGAGGAAGTAAAATGCCCCCAGAGCCCAGGGGACTTGCAGCCATCTGATTTTTACAGAGGCCTTTCATAGTACCATATTACCCTCCTGCTTGTAAAGAATATTTCAGTCCTGCTCCTTTGGCCTTCAGTGGAATATGTTAAAACCAGACCTGAAATTTGTCTTGAGTTGGGCATAATGTATCTCTGATTCTAACTAGGAATTTTGGCCAAATATCTGCATACCGATGATAAACACAAAGAATTGCTCTGTTATTCCTTCAGCATTTCCTGACCCTTTCTCCTTTAAATGCCAACATTTTATAGGTTCTTTCCCCTTTTTTATTCTTCATAAAACCACTTCCAGTCCAGCATAATTTTCCAGGCAAACTGCACACTTGTCAGACCACCTGATTAAGAGCCCCAAATTCATTACTATAAAAAACAACATGCTCACTGAGTCATTAAAAAGCAGATTGGTCAGTAATAATAATCAGTTTTCTGCTAATAAATACAGCTCAGCATGCCCTAATTCTGTGTCCTACTCAAATACCAACAATGAAGAATTTAGCTTTTAAAAAGTACATTACTGAATGTACTATTAGTGCATCGGTCTCTGTAAGGAACATTACTGCTGTCTTTAAAGGGCAGCCAGTTCATGTATTAATTATGTCACTCAAAGAGTGCACTGATTTCTTGAAAATCTCTTCATGCATAAAAGCAATTTGAATATTGTATATGGCTCAACCCTCTCAATCAATTTGAATACAAAGAAAGACTGAAGAAGTACTTGAGTTCAAGAGCTGGAATCAGGAATAGAAGCACAAGTAAATGAATTCACTGCACTTTTCATCACCACAGATCTGTGGGGCAAACACCTTCAGGGACACACAGCAAACCTGGCCAAGCCACCATGGTCACAGTGCAAGGCTGAAGAGGGTGAAATATATCCTGCTCATGTGACACCAGAATATATTTTGAGAACTTCATGGAGAAAATGATGGAGAAAGATTCATAAGGAGAGTTTAGATATCACCATGGGATCTAGTAGCAGCAGTTATGTCAGTGGGTTAGTTTCAAATTGCATCAATAACACTGAGCAAATAATATGTTGGAGTATGTGTTTTGTCCAACAAATCTCATGCTAAAATCCCATCCATATTCAGACAGTTGTCAGCCTTTAGCTGAATTCTAAATCAATTCTAGACCTGACTTTCTTGCTTAATTAAGAACTTTTGGACAATAATTATTCTTTCTACTGCTTTCAACCTGCCTTTTTTTAGAAGACAAAATTGTCTTCCAGCCACAATCCTCCTGCCCTTATGCAGAGGAAGCTCCAAACCCCATAAAAATCACTCCAAGGAGAGAGCTGCATCATCCTCTACTGCCTTTCTAATAAATTTCTATTTCTACAACAATATTTATAAAGAAATCCATCTATAGTGATTTTCTCAACAGGGGTCAAGAGAATTTCACATTCTGAGATTCAAAAGCTTCACTGCTAGAGGCTCAACAGAAAGTACCTGGGGTTTGAGAGTGCTATCAACAATTATTCTGTACAACAAGCGTGCTCAGTGAAAATCCTTTGAAGAGGAAAAAGGTCAGGAAATCTCTCATTTTACATGGATGATCTTAGTAGTACATAAAGGAGTTCTCTAGAATGTGAATGAACATCTATTGAGCAAAACAATAGGAGTACAATTATTGAAATGCCACCAACTTACACAATTGCTCATTATTACTGTAATGCAGATTATTTCTTCAAAAAAAAGATCCCATTTTGATTTGAAATGTTGTGCTCCCTCCTCACTACAATGAGTCTTTGACTCACAGGTTAAAGAAATTAAAGGGAGAAGGAAGAAACCAGAGAACGTGGGCACACAGGGAAGAGTGTACTAAAACAAAGGTTGGTGTGAGAGCTCTAAGAGGTACAGTTTGAAAAAGCAATACAGAATTGCATATGGGCTTGGAAACTATGTAAAAACACAGAAAAGAAAAGGAAAAAAACCTAGCCCCTTACTGCTAAAACACATAATTGAAAGCAAATCCTTTGATGAGATACTTAATATTTGGAAAAGTGATTTGTTTGTCCCAGCCCAATTCATTAGTTCTGAGCAAGTGCCATAGCTAAGAATATAAATTTCAAGAGTGCTCTTGGTTGGTGATAGGTGCTGCCTAATGACAGGAAGTTATTTCCCTGCTCAGGAGCTCCCGGTTTCTGTGTGATTTAAAATGCCACCAGAAATAAAGGAATTATCAAGGCTTGGCCTTGATATATGAGCCTATTTAAATCCCTGGGGTAAGACGATGAGGACTACTCTTCCAAAACAACCTGAATGGGCTCATTAAGCAGTGCAATAATAGGTTGGAACTCATTCCTGCAGTTTAAGGATGAAGCTGTAGTGGGTGTGCTGGGAAGAGCTGCTCAATTACAGACAGCTGAGCAGAAAGGCTAAATAGGACATGGGATACAGTGAACATTTCAAGCTGCTGAAAGGCTGCAGGTGGAACTAAGTATCCACCAAAATTCCTCCCTGATTCAGGCCAGGATGAAAGTTAAGATACTTGACTTGTGTCAAAGGAATCTGGCTTCTCAAAGCATCCTCTGGGGAGAGCTATTCCTTCTGTGGCTGGTGGTCCAAACTTGCATGTCCAAAGCTAGGGATCATGGTCCATGACCATTCTGTACCTCTGAAACCAAAACCACCTGCACCTGGGAGCTCATGAAATGGAGGGAATTTGTGTTTGGATGCTCTTTTCACAGAGAATCGCTGCATTTTCTGAGTCAGAAGGGACTCACAAGGATCATCAGTCCAAATGTGGGGTGAAGGACCCAAATGGGGACTGAACCCACAACCTTGGTGTTATTGGCACCACGCTCCAACCAATGGAGCTGATCTCTTACCACATGGAAACGTAAAGGAGGAGGATCTTGTTCAATGGGGCTGGAAAGACAAACAGTACACCACAAAGCTCCATTGTTCCCTGGAAAAGCTGCTCCTTGCCGGGTGTGTGGACACTGAAGAGGCAGAGTGATAACATGGCTCTTGGAAATACACTGGACACTAGTGCTGAGCTGCTCTGGAGCATCTGAAGACTGACATAAATTATTTAACCATAGAAAAAGAAGAGAAAAAAGATTCTAAGGCTATCTGGTCCCTAACTGCTTTGATACAACATTTTGCCATTTATTTTGTACATTTCTTGAGATTACTGTTAAAATCCCCAGCATAAACCATTTATCTGTCTTAAATCATCAGAACTCTGGTGGTTTTCTTATAACACCATCTCCTTGGCCTTGGTTCTGTGAGTCTGACACTAATTGATTCTTTGTCATTAATAAGCCTTACTGTAGAGATATTGATATCCAGAATCCCCATCCTACAAACATATACATGGATTTGTTATCTCATCATATGCACTGTATTAATATCCCACCCAGGTAAGAAGTGAGAAAGTAGATTAAGTTTTAAAGAATTTACTTGAATGTAAACAAGAATATCAAAGACTATAAGAGAAGAATCCAAAGGAAGGGCCAGGAGAACCACAGCTGGCTGCCTGAGTGCAATAGGTGTTGGGTCAAATTGCTGCTCTCCTCTGAGAGATCTGTCTGATCTCAGAGGTGTCCTCTGATTCCCTCTGCTCCCTCACTGGGTAGCTGAAATCTTTTAATAAAAGCATGATAAATAACCAATAGTAAATGTTGTTCTTCTGCTTTGTGTTCTTACTTGAGATCCAGCTGATAAAGTTCAGAGACAATTGTCCAAGGCCTTGTCAAAAACTCTCTCCAGCCTGACTAAGGACAGTGGAGAACTTGTGATGGTCTTCAACCATCTCTTTTCTTTTGTCCCCTAATACATAGCACCCACTGAATACTTTTTAAGAGATACCTCCTCTGATAGGGCTTCCTCCTCATGAACAATTGCTATGTAATAAACTATTTTATCGGTTTTGCTTACATACTGTATTTCTGAAAACAAAACAATAAATGGCTGTAAAACCAATAAAATGTACCAGGCTAGTGGTTTATTACAAACAAGCCAATACCATACACTGCAGCATATTTTTCAGCTCAATGCACCAGGATTCTTATTGTCCAGGTGAATGTTCCTGGCTGTAAATTGCAGCACTATAGCTCTTTTCCAGCGCACTCTAAAACTTCTTTAGGTTGATGTGCCTTAAAACACTCCTAGTCCTTGGACAAATTTATGGAGAGGATAAAGCTTAGTAGTCTTATGCCAAAGGGTTTTTAAGTTTGCTAGCCACGCTGGAAGAACTTTGGGACACTACACAGGGAGCAGAGACTGCATCCCCCAGCACCCCCTGAAACACAACCCGGGGCTGCCCCCAGTGAGCTGGAGTGGGCAGCAATACCAGAGTCAGGGAATCATAGGGTCCTGCAATGGTTTGGTGTGGAAGGGACCTTAAACCTTGTCTTCTTCCATCCCTGCTATCGGCAGGGACATCTTCCACCATCCCAGGTTGCTCCAACCCCATCCAACCTGGCCTTGGAAACTTCCAGGGATGGGGCAGCCACAGCTTCTCTGGCAACCTGTGCCAGGGCCTCACCACCCTTACAGGGAAGAATTCCTAATAGTGAACCTTAATCTACCCTCTCTCAGCTTGAATCCATTACCCTTTGTTTAGATCCAGCCAATGAACTATTTACTAACTCTGAGTGGTGGTTCCCAAAGCCAGAACTCTGCATATCCTTCTGGCAATGCTCACATTTACTGCAGCTTTGAATAAAACTAATACCAAATAAAAAAGCTTCAGTAAGATTCTATTCTTCCTCTAATTTTTCCTGTTTGTTTTCTTCAGTCATCACTCACTGTCCCAGAAACAAGCTTCCTGGGCAAGGGCCTCTTGGAAAGGCTATCCTGAATATCTCGATGCAGCGCTTCTAATGGGAAGTTATATCACACTGTAGGGCCACTGTCCTCCACACCAGCCAATTTGTCAGAATCAACTTATTCACCAGGAGGATTACTCACCCAGGACTGGTGTCCAAAGGCTAAAGACTCAGCTAGGTTTGATCCTGCTGGTGTGAGAGCCCACAATGCAAACGGGAGCATTAGAACACAACTGATTTCATTATCTCTTAAGATGTCTATTTTTTTTGTGAGCTCAGGGTTTGCATCTGTGAAACTGGTAGAATAATAATATGCACACATTCAACAAAGTTTGCATCCACTAATTAAATCAATCCCCTTTTCTAGCTGCTGCATAAAGCAAGTAGTTGCTTTTTGAGGAGTTTACACCGTGTTAATGCAGCTATTATTTTTGCTGAAGCAATCGCCAGTGATCTGCAGCACATGTGAGGTGGCCACAGATTACTGGAATACATTTCCTTAGCAACTGTTGGAGTAATTTCATGCCCAGGAGAAAGCAGCTTTCCTAATACACCTCAAACTTATCAGCAGCACTTGGAGCCATCAAGACTTGCTTGTCAGTCTCTGACAAGCACAGTGTGACAAGTTTGAAACAATCCTTTCCTAAATTCTGTGTCACTTATCATGTTATGATGAAGATCAGATCCTTTTCCTTGTCCATTTACTGTAACAGTTGATCGTTCCCAAAAGAGGAATTCTTTTCTTTTTTTTGGACAACTCTCACTCAAAATCACCAGTGACTAAAACCAATACTGAGCACAGAAGGCAAAAGTATTTCAAGGCTGGAGATGACCTGTGAGTCCACATACTAATAATACTTTGGTCAATATTATAATTGATGCATGAGACATAGTTTTCCATTTGCCACAAGTCGTTTCCCCATGTGAAGTTGCTGCTTTTCTTAGCATATGGACAACCCAGCCTGTGAGATGCTGGGTCTTCAGTCCCAGCTCCCACAGCATGTTACAAATATACATATGGATTCTAGAAAATGGGTCACACATTTACAGGAGGAAAGTTTTCTTAAGAGAAAATGCTTTTAGTATTAATGTTAGGCAATAATTTTCATGCTCTTTTCTGATTTTCACCTTTCATTTCAGCTTTCTGTTGAAAACAACTTAAGATCAAATGCATTTGATCTTATTATACAGAAATACATGCTAGGCTTGAAAGTGATCTCAGCAGAGTGCAATTAGAAAGACATAAATATGGTAATGAAGCTGTTACATCACATTTTTTCTAGTTTGATACTGTATGAGCTTATTTTATTTATTTAAAGGCTTTGATGCACACGTTGATGTAAGAAGATGGGTTTATTCCTTGCCTTGGCCAATACAGCAGGAATAGCTCCTCTGCCTCTTCTTTGTTCTCATCAGCCATGTTATGGGTAACCTCCACAAATGCCACTCCAGCAGTGTGTTCTTAAAGCCTGAAAGATTTTTGAAGGGAACCCATTTCAGAGCTAAAGATCTCCCCAGTATCTACCATTGCCTTTATCTGTGAAATCAGCCTGACTCCCCTTTGACAAAAACTGTTGTTTCAGAGGGAGATAAACTTGTGGATTTTCAGACAGCTGAGGACTCCAAAGCCTGATACGTGGATCTGAGCTTTAGTAGAATGAATCACAGAGAGCTGACTCAAGCATTGGGGTACTTGTGACATTTGCTCTCCAAAAAAGCCCTGCTTGACTGATGCCTGTGACACTGATGGAAATGCAGCCCTGCACTGGGAAGATCCTTCACCACAGCTCTTTACAAAAACTTCAAGTGCACACAGTTCTGCAAAGGAGGAGAGAAATCCTCAAGGGCAGAAATGTCACTGAAGTGAATTTAAATCACATGAGTGATAACTCCACTGGGAGAACAGCAGACATCAGTCATCTGTGTGCTTGCTTAATATCCTCTGTTTCAGAATATTCCTGCTGTCAGTAATTTTACTCATCTGCTGGGCAGACAGGACAATGAAGAGAATTGCTCTTAACAGACTAAAGCTATGGACCATTGCAAAAAGTCTCCAACAAGAGCACTAGCCAAGCACCTGAGACTGACAATTCATCATTTTCCCCACTTTTTATATATACCTGGTTAAAGGTGCCAGATTAACAGCCCTGGCAACTAAACTCCTCCATCCCTCTCAGAGGCATGGCAGGCAGAGGCAGATATGCATGGCAGCCTTGACCTTGTCCCTCTCCTCTCACTTAGGAGAGGTTCCATGTTCAGATTCCTTGGGTGATGGGCCTTTTTTCCCCTCTGGTAACAGCTAATGGTAAACCAGCACCTGGGTGCAACAAGGAGGGCAAAACTTTTGGTACACTCTTTCATGAAACAGGCAGCAAAGTATGCTGTAAAGGGAGATACTACCACGAATCCTTTTTTCAAGAGCGGGAAACTGAGGCTAGGAGCAATAAAACAAGTTGCTTAAGATTAAAAAAAGAGTTGAAAACCCAAAAATAAACCCTAAAGCTCCTGAGCTCAAACCTCTTTTGACAAGGCTGTTTAGATTAGTTCTTGATCAAAGACTGGAAGCTTTTCCCCTGTTGTCTGCATTTAAGCTTTTTTTTTCCTTCAGTCTCCTGAGAGGTTGTGCCTAAAACCATTTTGGCTTATTATTCCTTGCACAAGTTCTTCTTGGAGCTCTCCCAGTGTTACCTGCTTCAAATCTACATTAAATACTCTATTGTCTTTAAATAGGAAATTGTTTGTAACTCAGCCTTCAGCATAAAGAACAAAAGTATCCTGCAGTGATGTCAGTGCCAAAATGATCCATAGGCATCAGCTTTTCTTTCCCAAATCCCTGGGATTTCTTCCACTTCACCTCTTACATGTGTGGAGAAACTTCAATAAAATCCCAGAACATCTGCTTGATCTTCCTTTAAAATTTCCTCTAATATCTCTGCTATGGTGGTTGGAAAATCTAGTCCTGATTCTCAGTTCACAAGTGACAAACTCTGCTTTAGGCTTACTTAAAAAACATGACAAAAAACCTCAAATAAGCAAATCTATATTTTTCTCTACCTTCTCTTCCACCTAAAATGATTAAAAAAACACACAGGACCAAATTCACACTACTCAAATTCTTACTAAAATCAAGCAGCTTCTCAAGACGTTTGTGAGTGAAACAGCTGGGAAACTTAGACCAGTATCTCTAAGTGTTAGAAATAACTGCAGTGACCAGTTTTGAAAAAAGTCAGGAACACAAAACTGACATTTAGTCTCAATATGTGGCTGAGCACACAACACAACCATGGCTCAAAGCTTCCCTTCAAGCCCCAGGGTCCTGCACTTGGAAGCTCATCTGCCTCAGGCTGCCAGGTCATAACACCCTGATAAATACCTGATAGAAATAGAGGAAAAAACCCAACACACTCCTGAATTAATATTGATTTTATGTCAATTGCTTTATATTCCCACTTACACAGACTGCACTCATTGATGGAGAGGTTCCTCAGAAAGCAAAATTAGAATGAACTGCCATCCAGCAGCAGTGAAAACAAAAGTTTCCCTAATAAGCAATAATGATTTAGAGGACTTCAGTGACTCTAGCTACTCCACAGTGTGGTAGAATCACAACTATTCTTTGCTTTCTTTTAGCTGCTCATAAATCTATCAGGGGCTGCACAACTTGAAGATCAATCAGCAGATAGTGGTAAACACTGAAGCTTCTTCAAAGTTCATGATAAAAAAAGAGCCAGGAGTAGCTTTTTTTCCTAGCAGGATCTGATGAATGAAGTATAATGGTAGCTCTTCAGATTAGGCAGCTCTCATAATCTTTTGAGCCCTATTTTTCTCATATACTGCTATTAGTTGACAATTGCTCTCAGAGTACATCTTCTCTCACACACACCAGTATAAAACACATCAAAGCCAGGTGTAAGCCAGGAGAGCATCAAACCCAGGGCACCAGGAGTGCCTTCAGCAATGCCCTTGTGTAGCCAAAGTAGTTGGATATATCTGGTGGAGTTGCTCCACAGTCTACCCAGAAAAAAACTAATTTTACAACAGCATAGTCTTAGATATTTTTATTTTATAGGTGCAATTCTCATTATGTTTGTGTTCTTTGTCCTCTCTTTGATCCTATGCTCTTCTCATCCTGTATTCCTCTTCTGCTATTAATTTTTTCCTGCTTTTCAGTTTTCTCTTAGCTCTATCTCTGGATTCCCTTTACACAGCAGAGAGTGAGGTTTCTTGTCTCTCTGAGCTGTGATGTGATCTCTCTGCTTTGGTTATAAGGAGGCCAAAGCAATCTGATTTATTTCAAAATCCTCCAAACATATTTAATTGCATATAACTTTCTGGTTCTTTTCTTTACCTCTGAATTCCTTATTTTGTCCCTCCCCATATTCTCAAGCTAATCGGGGAATAACAAGAAAGCAATTTCAGCATTTGAGTTTCCTGACAAGCAGCGTCCAGCAAGCCCATGTCTACTCAAACCAAAGCAGGCACTCCTCTGTCAAAGTCCCTTTGACTTGTAGAGCTCAGTTGCTGCTTTCTGAGCACCAGTCCATACCATTAGAAATATGACTGTACTTTCATGGGGAACACATAGCAGAATATGAGTAAATGTCTGGCTAAATGAGGCAAAGCATTTGGAAGTGGTTAACCTGTCCAACTTTGATAGAATGATTGATGCTAAAATTCAGAGCACTGATATTTGAGAAAGCATTCTGTGTATACAGAGGGTAAAAGCATCTGAGGCCTCTCAGTCAATCCTCTTTAGTAGTAAGTCCCTTGACTTTTCCAAATCTAGATTTAAAAGTCAAATCCAAATTTCAATGCAGCTGAAAGTCCAGACACCTGCCTCCTGTGTTTGAGGAGGAGGAAAGATGGGCTGGCCATCATGTTTGAAACCTTCACAGCAGATTTTCCTTTGTGCCTGGCATTAAATACTGATCAATATTAACATTTGATTTATATTTCTGAGAAAGGGACAGCAAGAGGGAGCAAGACTGAGACTGGAAACAGGAATTAGATGAACTTCAATAGAGCTGTTAAAATAGCAAGGCTGGTGAAGTAATCAATTGGACAGGGAACTGGCAGGCAAATGAGGTCTGGGCTGTGACAGCACCTGGTCACAGTTTGCTAAGAGCTGCAGGAGGGGGAACTGTGAGTTGGCATGAATTTTTGTGTAATCTGAAAACATATTTGGCAGTGAGGCAGGATTTTGACTCAGAGGACTACAGCCACAAGAAGGGGCCAGGAGACACCAATCCTGCAGCAGCAGCAGAGAGGAGGCCAGGGGAGGAGGGACAAGGAAACAGCTTGGCTTTCTGAAGTGTTCAAGGCCAGGTTGGATGAGACTTGGAGCAGTCCATTCCAGTGGAATGTGTTCTTGCTTAGGACACAGCTGAGTTGAAATGAGATGGGCTTTGAGGTCCCTTCCACACAAACTGTTCTATGAGTCTATGATGTATTAAAGAAGTGGAGCACTGGGGTCTGCTGCTGCCTTGTGAAAATCAACCTCCAGCAAGGTTTGCTGGGTGAGATAATGTGTAAATTGACCAAGGGATGGGGATGAGACAATAATGGGATAGTTTGGAAAAGCAAAGGGAATTTGTGACGTTTGTGACACTGTGAAATTAGAAGGTGATAGCTGAAAGGAGGAGGGACACTACAAGCACTAAAACCACTCCAGTCTGAAAAATAAACGAAATACAGGTTACAGGGGTGCCATGTTTTTGATTGCTCAACATTCCTAGAATCCTAGAATAGCTTGAGGTGCAAGAGGCCTTGAAGCTCAGTTAGTTCCAAGCCCCCTACCGTGAGCAGGGACACATTCCACTAGGCCATGTTGCTCAAAGCCCCGTTATAATAGAACCTGCATTTCAACACAGCAGGAGAACAAAGGAGCTGGAGCCTTGTGCCAGCCTCTGCAATGAAAACACAACCTGACTGAGTGGAGGAGACATCCAGAGACTTAATGCTTCAAAGTTATTCTTGATTTGCTCCTTTTTTTCCAGTAGAAGTAGTCAAATGAAGAGGTGTTCATTCAAATGATATCTGTGGAAAGCACCTGTAGATGCCTCTAATTATGGACAAAATCAGGGGTTACACCATGCCTTGTGCTTGGGCAGATTGGATCAAAGGAAAATGGAAAAACAAGAGTGGGAGGTAGGGAGTGCTCCACAAGGCACCAGCAGTCAGATACTCTGCTTGGTTTGCCTATTGCATTTTACAGATTTGGCCTGGGAGGTTCACTAGGTCAGACTGATGCCTTAATGCCCTTTTAGCTCTGGAATATCCATGAGCAGTCTCCAGGAGCCAGCTTCCAGATGCCCATTACAGACAATGGGCACAGAAATATTAAAAACTCTCTAAGCTGATGGCTCTAGCCAACTGACAGCAGATTGGCAACACCTGACAGATGATTAGAGCTAAACTGTCTTGCTAAATGCAAATATGCCTATGCAGAAGTGGAAAATTACCATAAAATCTTTAGGACTGCAGGAAATCTCAAAGCTAATTTGCGTGTTCAACTAAAACTTCAGTGTCCCTGTTAGCAATGTCACACTGCTCTGTTAGTTATCCTTCTAATTAGAGCAGCATGGACAGGGACACAGGAGAGAAAGCAGCTCAGATAACAAAATAACACAGGTTAGAAAGCTGGTGTCTAGTTGATCCAGGAGAGTTTTGATTTAGACTCTCCCTTCACTAGGCAAATCTTTCCTGTCACAGGAGATGACTTATCTACTCTCTACTAGCTTATTTTTTGGCCACTTAACAGTCAGAGCCAGAGTGGGTACGATCATTTCTGCTGCGTAACTGCAACTGCAGCTGCACTGTTCTCACTTTCAGATACTAAAGTTCAAGTGTAAAACATTCTGTTCTCATGTAGACATTAACAAAGGGTACATAGGCATTAGCAGAACTTAAATCCTAAACTTGGTGGAAATAGGTTACAGTGTGTTAGCTGCTTTCTTCACAAATCTCTTTAATGCACCACAGCACTTCATTTTCAAGGTAAAATCTGTGAGTCGTTTCAGAATAATTTAAAGCTGGGGCAAATCCAACCCTTCCTTCCTGATAAAAAAATGCTTTTGTCTCAGAGAAGCCTGCTTTTCTCATTTTTTTCAGAAGAAAGATGATGAAAATATTTGCAAAAAGAGACTCTTTGGAGAGAAATTCAGGCACAGTTCTTTGTATGCTGCATGTCAGGAATTAGACACAAGTGTCAGTGTAGGAATTACTAACTGCTGGTGAAAGTTGTCCCTCACTCAGCATGGTTCAGTGCACTACTCAGTCCTCAGCACTTCAGTAAAAGTGTTGAGATATCCACAGAATGCGTGTCTTAAGCAAACATTCCAGCAAATTTGCTCTCCAAAACCATGGATATTCAGGATTGCTTCCTAAGGTTGAGGAAATTACTGCTTAGTTGGCTGGAACTGCTCTAGTTTGTGCAAGTTGAGATCAAGCCCCAAATCTCCAGGCTCATGTGATGGGATCTCTCAAGCTCATCATCTCTGGCAAAGAATGGCTTTATTAATGACCACACAGAAAAGGGATTTTAAAAAGATCCTTACTGCTCTTTAAAGCTCAGACTCTCTTAAGGTAAAGCTGTTGAAACAACTTTCTGAATCATTACATTAGGCAACTATCAATTGCCAGTATTATTCTTCCTGTTTTTCCACCAGGAAAAGCATTGGCCATCTAAACACAGAGCAATTCCAGTTGCTTCCAGTGCCAGCCCTGGGGCAATCCCAGTAAAGGCCATATTGGTAGGATTATCCAAAACAGGGATTTTGTGTCCCTCTGTGCCCTCTTTGCGCTGCACTAGAGTGTGGGAGCTCTGAGTATCTCTGAACAGAAGGAAACACTGCCTCCCAAAAATACTCCTTCTGCTAGAAGGCTGGGAGCTGACCATTAATAGTAGCAAAGGCTCTGCATTTGCATTCTCAATTCCTCACTTAGCTCAGTAATTTCAGCTCATCATATAATCCCTTATGCTCATTATATCTGCAGTGTGAGAGGAAAAAAATTAGCACAAAATTGCTGCTTTATAATAATCTGAGAGCTGCTCACCTGACAAGCTGCAGTGGTGGGGAGCATCGTTGGAGCTATATATTCAAACTAGGAAGTATTAAATATTATAAAAGTTGTTTGCTTGTTGTTCATGTCAAAGCAGGAGGGTCTGGGCTAACCCTTGGAGAGAATAAAAGGGAGAATAAATAGATATCAACTGCTGTAGAAAATGTCCTGCCAGTGATCATGGATTTATGAATTCATAGAGAGGCACATCTCCACACAGAGCTGAATCATCTAGTCATTTTAAAGATAAATATTGCAGATGGGTGAATAATTCACTTGTACAAATGTTCACTGAAAACAAATTAACTGGCTTGTGTGTACAGGTAATGTGAAATTGTAATAGTTATTTCACTGAATGTTTGAGAAGGCAGTTTCTAGAATTCATCCAGCCTGTCTCAGCAAGTACCTAAGCTACCAAAATCTTCAGAAACAGCTTTAGAGTCTTGTCTAATGTTAACTTTCAGGTTCCAGAGGGGATGTTAATTAGATTAGCACAGTGTGCATACAGAATACTGCAGCTAGGACAGCTGGCAGTGATCTTTCCAGAAGTAAACATACCACTGTATTTCACATAAAAATGTCAGCACCAACACCTATTTAAAGTCAGATTGGAATAGAGGGGATTTTAAAATACAGTCATGAGGGGTGTTTTCAGCTTTCCCAGGAATTACTCACACTGTGCCCCCACCACCAAGAGGAAGATGCTGTGCTAAATCCATAGGCATTTATCACCCACCAGATTAAGTCTATAAAAAGGGGATTATGGGCAGTCCATTTGCAGCACAACACAGATATAAAACTATAATAAGTTACTGAGATAATGAGGCAGCAGGACATAAAAACTCCTGCACACAAAGACAGCCTGTGCTCTCAGAACCAACAATTCACTTAGAAGCTCACCTTCCCTGCGAGCCTCTTCATACCCGCCCATGCTGTTTCCTCTATCTCATTTAGGAGTATTCCCAGAGGTTGGAAGTGAAAAGTATAATTATCTGCCAGGCTGGCTGGCTGTTTTCACTCTAAAATTCTTTTGCCTTCCTCACGGCAGTCCCAGTCCCTGTTTAGGATAGAGAGACCAAGAACAGTTTCCCAAACAGAACCTCAACATAGCTTTGGGCCTGTTAAGTTTACTTATGGCTTTAGGGGACAGAGACTTACATAAATCTACAAATAATTTTTCCTCTTAATTCAGCTCAAAGAAGCACCAAAACACACCAAGGAAGAAGAGTCTTATCCAAAATGTTGCTTGATCAATTTGATCAAAAGAAAATGGATCATATCACTAAAAAGTCCTATCTCCAAAAGGAAGCCTTATCCATCTGCTTCCAAACAATATCACCAGTGTTTAGCTGGGCTACACTGGAAATGTCCCATCTTATTTTTCCAGCTTTCCTTTCTATTTCTTTCCTCTTGCTCTTTGAATTTGACTTTGCCATGATCTGAGGAGGAAAGCCCTTAATCAAATGTAGCCTTTGCTAAAGGAATATTTCTGAGGCAGACCTGTATAAATACACAATATCTCAATTACCCTCCAATAGCTTTAGCATTCTTGGTTTGAAATGTTGCCCTCTGATGGTCTCCACCATGCTATCCATCACAGTGACCATTCGAAGGCCCACAACACACTAATAACAGGAAAGGCATTTTGGGAGCACAGCCAAGCTGCCCGTGATATACACCAACTGCTGAATGGAAATATTTTATTTTCACAGCACCGATATATGAGACACAGCTACAGGGATTTAAATATGATACTCAGGCTCATTAGTAAAGCAAGCATAGATAACAAGGATTTACTGAATGTTAACTGTCTGACTTGGCCAGCTTTCCCAAAGGGATCATTAAGATGCTAAGAAAGACTTTTGTCTGTATTTTTTGGGGAATTTAGTCTGCTTTCAGGAGTTTCTGTGTGTTCAGCAGAAAAACTTTCAGATATTTGAGTTTTGCTTGGCCTAAACTCAGACAAGTAACACTTTGTGAGAAAGATCTTTAAAATGTTGGTCTGTGAGTGCTTTGCACCTCCTACAGCCAGCCTGGCTCTCACTGGCTCTGTCCATGGGTGGGAGCAGCCCCAGGGCACAGACTGGGACCAGAGTTTCAGGCAAAGAAAACATTGCTTCTGCTGAGCTCAGGGGTCACTCAGAGCAGCTGCTGCCAAACACACGTGGGCAGCAGCAGTTCTGCATTCCTTCCTTGCAGAAACCAAAAACCCCTGCTCTGCCACACTCTGCTGACCATCTCCACATCACTCACATCAGTTGCTGCTGTGCTGCACTGGTTCACACCTTGGGTTATTTTTACACCCTGAAGCTGGCATCACCTGGACTTTGACAACTAACCAGTGAGATACAAGATTCACTTGGGGTAAAGCTTCAGCTTTTTTTTCCAAGCACATAAGCACAGATTTTCTCTATTTCTTTAAATCCAAAATTACTGAGATTTGCAAGGTCCTTTTGAACCACGTTTTTATCCTGACCCTTCCTATCCTACATTAGTGTAATGTTCAAATTACAAGGCACATAAAAGTCACTTCTGATATTTCATTATTGGGTCTGCAGCATACAGAAGGCCCGAAATATATTCCCCTCAAGTTCTGAGCAGATGATGAATGGTTTTATGTGCTTGAACTGCAATGTGCTCCTCATTGCCTTTAATCTGCCTTTGCAGCTCCATTCAGGAAAGGTTGATCTTAGAGAAGTGTTTACTTCAGCTTAATTCATTAATGTTTATGAAGTGCTGTCAAAATACAAAGTGTTGTATGTTTAGTGAGGGTGACTTTAACATTATTGTGGCTTCAACTAATACATAAATAATTATGGGACAAAGTGGTGTCGAATAACTGTCATTGTGGCTCTCTATTGTCTCTATTTAGAACTCATTTTTGTCCTTTGATTATTCTACAGAACTTTGCCTGTGTACCAGTGAAGCATGATCCACCCTGGTTTTATATATCTTCTTCAGTCTGCCTAAAATTAACAGGTTTTCAAGTGTTTTAAGGTCAATATCAAGTCCTTTTGAACACGGGATTTTAATTCATGGCTTAGACAGCAAGGTTTGCATGGAGAACTATGAGCTTTTATTAAACTAGTGAATACACCTAAGGAACAAAAATGCTTTTGGGCACACAAGCTCTTCTTTAGGTCAAAAACTTTGCATTGTGCAGAGCCCCAGAGCACAGCTTCAGCTGCACCACTAGTGCATTTATACTGGGTAAACCTTGAACAGAAATCATTTTATTTCTGAAAAGCAGCCATTTTCTCCCAGAATGATATTAAAAAGAGAGCAGATTTCTTTATCCCTCTGTTAGGTCAGCAAGGGCACATCCTCATGGTGCCATGGAAGGTGGTACAGAGGCATTGGAAGCAGCATTGACCCAAGGTGGCAAGGGCAGCTCAACACCACACAAACACCAGCTGGTCCTGAATGACACACCTGGTAAAGCCAGCCAGGCTTTTTATTTGGGTCTTCTGCTCACAATTATAGAATGATCTTGTCCTTTTAGGATAGACATGTCCTAAATTTGATAGTAAGTATGGATAGGGCAGTATTTGCTTTGGACCAGTGGCACAGCCTGGGTGGGAGCACATGTCCATGCAGGCACATACCTATAGGACAAAAAAGTGTCACACTCTCATAACATACATCCTCATTTGGGAGTTTCTCCCACCACTAAAAACCCTTGAAGATGCACCAATCATTTGGTCATTAGTTACAGGGATCATCAGTAATTTACACTCCTTTTAAGTTCCATTTCAAACTAAATGGATCTTCTATTGGAGTCACTTGGGGAAAAATCAGTTTTCTGCCTAAGTAAGACTTCACATCAATCAGGTTAATAGGAGTGTTAGAACATTTCCTAATTATAACTACAAACATTTGCAGGCTTCCTAGTGATGAGCGCTCATCCCATCCCATCCCATCGTGCTAAATCACCTCGGGGCTGCCTGATGAGGCAGCACAAAGCCAGCAGGGTGGCAGCAGCCCTCAGCCTGCCCTGCACTAGGTCATCATTAGCAGTGACTAACGCGGGGCTCAGGCCCTCAGGGGGATAAAGTACAGACCTAACGTGGCTGGGCAGTGGGGTGGTGCCCCTGGTCAGACGTCACTCCCATACAAAGTTCTTTCCTTGTTCCATTTAATATCCTGACACCAGTTCCAGGGCAGCCCCTTGCCACGCTTTTCCAGCCTCGGGCTGTGGCAATGAGCTTACAGTGAGAGCAAGGGAGGGAGGTCAGCCTTGAAAAGAGAAGCACCCGCTGGCTTTGGGGCCAGCAAGGAAATAGCACAGAGCCCTGAGTCTCAAGCCTATAAACTAAAAAAGCAAAACAAAAAAATTATATCAAAGGCACTTTATTGTGTTATGATTGAGCTGAATCATTCAGCACCAACCAAATACTTGAGTGAAAACAAAACATAACATGCTCATAAAACTGCACTCACAGGAAAAGCACAGGCAAACATACCCCAGCATTCTCCCACTGTCCACACAGGAAGGTATTCAGGGGTAAGAAATAAAATTATTTCACTCCTCAGGTTTATTTCAGAATTTGCTTAACCAAAAAGAGAAATGGCAGTGCCACATATCACTGCCCTGCCCAGTGTGTGGCTGCATCTATCTGAAAAATTCCATTGTCAGTTATTTCCTGTGCTTAGCAAGAATTTTTGAACCCAAAATTCATAAGCACCTTCTAAGCCTTTAAGGTATATAAAGTATATATATTCTCATGTCTTTCTGTAGGATTTGCCCACTTCTCTCTCTCATTAATACAAACTGAGATAAGTGATTAAAATTAATGGACCAGTTTCAAACTGCCCCATATCCATTAATCTCATAATAGTCAAAAGTATCGTGAAAAATACCTATACTGCAGATCTTGAGTTGGGATTTTTAAAGTGCTAATAATAGTATATACTTATCAAAAAGTACCTAGCTAGCACATGTACTTGCACCTTCTTAAAGTTTAATTACTTCAATAACTTAGTTTCAATTTAGCTTTCAGAGGATTGGAAGAACCTCTCTTGCTGGAGCCCTTGCCTGAGGCTTTGCACTGGGAAGGGGTTGGCCGAGCATCAACATCAAAGATGTGCAACCAGTTTAGTAATGTGCTCCATGTTTTAATGAAGTCCTCAAATAAGCTCATTTGGATTTTTTTCCTCTGAGGAAAAAGAATGTAATTTCTCTGCAAAGAGCATGCCTTGCTGTAGACACTGAATTGTGGAAGATTGTCCTGGAATTAATCATCAAATTTCAGTTTAGTTTGGAAGGGTCCTTAAAGCTCATCTCCTTCCATGCCCTGCCACCTTCCACAGGGACACCTTCCACTAGACAAGGTTACTCCAAGTCCCATGGAACATGGCCTTGGACACTTCCAGGGCTGGGGCAGCCACAGCTTCTCTGGGCACCCTGTGCCAGGGCCTCACCACCCTCACAGTCAAGGATTTCTTCCTAAAATCTAATCCAACCATGCCCTCCAGCAGTGGGAAGACCCCTTGTCCTGCCACTCCAGGAGCTCCCCTAAAGTCCCTCCCCTGCTCTCCCACGGCCCCTTCAGGTGCTGGAAGGGGCTCTAAGGAGCTTTCCCTTCTCCAGGCTGAGCATCCCCAACTCCCAGTGCTTGTGCACGTGCCTCGGGACCCTGGATCCAGCCACCCCCTCTGGATGAAGGACACCCCTTACCTATGCTGATCCTGCACTAAGCCAGCTGGGCCAGCAAACTGCTCTGCTGGCTACCAAAATGAGTGGGCAGGGGCAGCTCTTTAGGCACAGGGGCTGATGAAGGCCCTGGGTGATGCACTCACCTGAGGGGGGACAGGGCAGGTGCCACATGGTGATGGCACTGCCTGTGCTCCTGTGCTCTGAACACAGCTTGCAGGAAGGTGGAATTTAAGAAACAGCTTAGTGTTGACCTAACCATGCTTCCACAGGAGTCAATTCATTTTTCATTACACAGACCAGCGACAACAACACCAAAACAGCCAACTCCAGGTGTTTGGAGAAGCAGGAATGGACTTAGCACAAGTATTTATCGAAATTTCGTTGCCAAACCTGACTCCTGAATGTCCAATAAATATTACATTCGGGGTCTAATCACTTACTGCCTGCCTCTGTCCTCCTGCAGGCAACAGGAGGAGCAGCCCAGGTTCTTACAACTGCAAATCCCACAATGTGAGAAGGGTGAAATCTCTCTCGCCTTGTTTATTTGTTGGGGTTCAAGGATTTAGATATTTGGTAGGGATTTTGGTGGGTGTTTTTTAAACTTAGCTGCAACTACACAAGACAAAATTTGCAAAATCTGCTCACAAAGTCTGTGAATGCATTCTTGAAAGAAATAATAGATCAGAAAATATGGGACAGGATCTTGAACTGTTTCCAAGAAGGATGGGAAAAGTCATCATCCAAAGCAAGATAACTGAAAGGTTCCATCCACCTCAGTTATTTCCTTCAACTCCTCCCTAAATCAAAGCATTTGTTTCCCACATTTACTTACTGAGATATTTGAATTGAAAGCATCAACTTTAATTCCCAAGATACTCTCTTATTGCTTGCTCCTCAATTAAAAATCAGCCTGACTTGCCTTAGAAATTGTTTGGTTGTATCAGGAAAATGATGATGTCAGGAGCAGATGGGAAATAGGCAGTAAGAGCAGACAAATTCTTTAAGAAACAAGGATTCTGTTTTCATGCAAATTCTGTTTAATAAGAAAAGTTGAGATCTGAACAGAAAACAGTGTATGTGAAGAGCTGCTTGAAACATAATTGCTTCTAAACATAATACTTCTCAAGCTTTCCCAATAACTATAAACATTTCTTTAAGTATTTCTTCTTCTCTCTTGCAGTATTTCTCACTGACTTTAATAAAGTGCTGCGTAATCACCTGAGTTTTGGAAGCATTTGAACAACAAACAGAAGTTACTGGGAGAAGAAAAAAGTTTTCCATTGCTGGCAGGTGTTTCTAAGAGCTTTTACAAAGTTTTATTTGGTAGTTTTTCAAGCTGACTCACATTCATATATAATACAGATATCTCTGATGCTGGTTTTAGTAGTTTTATACCTGTGAATGTGCACATGCAAGAGGGATTGCATAAACACAAAATCACATTTTGCTTCTCAGATAAGAAAAACTTCTGAATATTTGAAAGGAAATTGCATTGGTATTATCTTTAAACAACTGAGTTCTCCCCATTTTTCTGTTTTCTCAGACATACCAAAATAATATCTTGAGATATTAATTGGGAGGGCACTAGAAATTGTCATATACCTTTTGGTCTTTGGAAACTAAGAACTAAATTACTGTAATTGGCAGTTTATTAACAGGGAAATTATGCTAAACAACTTCATGTTGCTGTCTGGAATTACATTCTGTAAGCTGTGAAGATGGGGCCCTTGGTGCAACATTTGCATTTTCTCATTTAGAAAGAACAATGATAATAGATGAGTGAAGCATGTACAAATTATACACCAAAGAACATTTGCATGGCTGTAAAAAGGCTATCTTGATACTGGAGTGATTAAGCCTGTTATTCATTAAGATACAGGAGTTAGGGGGAAGGGGAAGTAGGGAACACATTAACTTTATTTAGAGGCATATATAAAGCAAACTTCAGTCCAAAATATTTGAATTTCCAGCAGACCTAGATTGCAATAACATCTGATTATATTGCATTTATTATGCACTGTTAGTATCAGAGTTTTTTCCTTGTATTAGATGAGATCTGAAGACGTAGTGGTGACAACCTCTGGTGTTACCCATGTTTATTTTGGCTGCCACCCCCCAAACCCTTTGCTTGTTCACTCATTGTTTCTCCAGGAAACCAGTGAGCCCTGTGCAACACGTCATGAACATGAGCCAAGCAGCCTATCCACAGAAACCCACATCACTTAGTCCAGAAACCGTGGGTTTTTTGGATGCTTTTCTCTATCAGCAATTTCCACTACCTGTCCTGAAGTTGACATTCATCAAAGAAGGATGGCTTTATATATCACTAGTTCCTACAAGCAAAGCAGGGGAAAATTGGGTCATCCTAATGCCCTGATGAAAACCAACAGGGACAGCGCACTCAGTGACATGGGCTGCCTCTGTGAAACCAGGACACAGTGTCCTGCTCTCCATTTGTACATAGCTGTCTTCTCTTCCAGGAAACTCCAAAGCACAGAGACTTCGAATAAGTTATTCAGTAACTCCAAAACTTGGCTGGCCTGAGGAGAAATTTGTTGGCTTAAATGAGATGTCGTTAGGGTTTGAGCAGTCCCTTGTACAGTGGCAGTTTCAGAAGTTCTTGTTCTGTACCACAGTCTGTAGGCAAGACCTTTACTTTACTGCCTTTTTTACCATTGTTAGTTATTTACAAAGATGAGATATGAGAAATTTATGTAAGATGGTGGGGCGTGTAAGACTGCAGCAGAGAAAGCCACAGATTGGGAGGAAGACTCGCAATAGAAAGACTGTTTCCATGGCTGTCACAGGGTTATAGTCCCAGATGTTTGTCTAACCTAGTTTTGAAGCCTTTTAAAATGTACTGCATGGGGAGGGTGATGTCTTGTTTTAGCACTATTCCCACCTTTTCTTATCTTCAGCATTAGAAAAGCTGTTCCCTAATGTCCAATCTGGCTCTCCTTTAGTATGAACCTGTTTCCTCTTGACACTAGGATAAAAAAATTTTAGCAATCATTTCTGTAGCTGACTTTAACATCCTTGGAGGCACTTATAATTTCTTTCTTGGCTGTCTGCCCCTTGTTTTAAGCAATGCCAGTTAAGACTTACTCATGGGTTCAGTGGAACTGGCTGCAGGTGTCCATGGGAGCAAGAATAAGCATTAAATGCTGCTTCTCAGAAAAACTGGGTTATGGCTCAACATAAAATATTTGGTGGAATTGTACAACAGGAGTACCATCACCACAGTGTATCTGCAGTTAGCTGGAGGAAGGACTCTAGAAGGTGTTTCAATAATCTATGGTGGTTTTGGCACTGGTGGGATGCAGTGGCTGCTATGCTCAGGTTGGCTGCAGAGTGCCCTCAGTGCTCAGATACAATTCTCAGAGTGGATTATTTACAGTGTACAAGGCAGCCAACAGATTGTGGAATATCCTCTGGCACAGCACTGTTTTCCAAAAAACAAGTCACTGTCCATGGCTTCTGTAGCTCTGAGTGACCAAGGCTGCTTGTCCCCTTTGCTGCCGGGCTCAGGCTGGGTGGCAGCTCTGACTCCAGCTCAGCATGGATCTCATCTCCCTCCACTACACAAAGCCATGTGCATTACTTTCGAATGCAACAACTCACACATAACAATACAGAGCTCACTTTAACTGCATAATTAGTTTGGAACCCGACACCAACATCTTAATCAGACCTGACCTCTGGAGTATTCCACCTAACATCATTTGCCAGCTCCAAAATATGGTTACATCCACACTGCAAATAAGCATCCACCCAGTTGTTATTTCTGTATGAGTAATTTCAATGTCATTCTCCCATTACAATACAGCCAAGTGCAGGAATCCTTGGGAAGCTGCTGCAGCCCCACACCTCTGACTGCCCTACATGTGGCTGCACTCTCATTGCATTCCTGCACCAGTGCCAAATCTGGGGTTACACTCACTTAAGATAACCTATTTAGTACAACTAGGCTGACTATAGCAGCATGCAACTCACCCTAGACTCGCTACCTAATTATATTCCCAGCAGATTTCCAGGGAAAGAATTCTCAGTAAAGATTTCCCTGAGCTCCCTGCAGTCACTGCTAGCCAAGCTGAGCAACCTCTCAGCCCACTGGGATCTACCTGCAAGGCCTTCAGACACACCTTTATCTCTAAGAAAGAACAAAAGAAGCAGCTGGGGAGCGGTGTAGATCATAGGCTGAGTGTGTGGACCTCATAAAACATCCCCACATTTATAGACATGAAACACTTCACCAGGGAGCAGCAGCTTGGGTTTGTGAGCAGGGCTGTATCACTGAGCACAGGCAGAGCCTGGTCCCTGAAGCATAGCACCATTTTCATTCAAGGAAAGCAGCCCATACATTATGCAAAAAATTTACTGTTGATTTTGAAATACTGCATGACAGGAAGAATGAAACACGTGTCAGATGTTAGCCACAACACTTAGAGTGCTCCTGGAAGAAATGTAGATAATGCAGCAAGAGGGTGATATAAAAGAAGAGGAAATTAGCATCTAAATTTCCTTTTTTAAGCAAAGCTTTTAAATGCACTTTGTTTCATCTTAAAAGGCCTGAATCCAGCCTATAGGTGTTTAATGCAGTGCCCTTATTCTTGAAGCTAAGGCACATAAAAAACAAAACCAAGCTCAGCACCCAAAAAACTCCCAATATTGCTTTAACAAAATTAGCAGTCACACAGGAAGCAGACACAAGCCACCTTTGCAGCAGTTCAGGTCCCGTTTGTCTCATGCTCTGGGCAAGGAGAAGGAAAAACTCACCTCCACCTTGTTACTGGAGTTAATTTGTTTTCCCAACCCCATCAGCAGCAGTCAGAAATCAGGTCCCAGCCCTTGTGTTGTTTGTTCACTCCCTGGCCGAGGGAGAAGGACTCACTTATTCTGCTATTTTGTCTCACCCTGGAACAGCTCCCCTGCCCCTGAATTCCTCCCTATTAATGTGCTAGCAATAACTAACCTCACTAACCTTGTCTGGAGCAGCAGCAGTAATTTCGTGGTTCCTGAGTTATGGTCAGGCTCTCACACCATTTGAGGCAGTGGGAGTCCTGCCATGAGTTTCATTGTGTATTTACTTGCCATTTCACTCCCATGGAAATTCCTCTATTTCCTTAATACACTGAATTACCTGAGAATGGAGGGGCTGTGATTTTTTATCTGATGTCCTCTCTCTTCACCCTATAATGCAAAGCTTTGTAGGAAAGGTGACAGAGCATGAGAGGAGCTCAACAACCACCTTTAGAAGAGAGAACATTTCTGTGCTCAGAAGAGAGCACAAACAAAATGGAGCCAAACAGCCCCAAGGATCTTTTTATAAGCTGAGAAGTGTCCCCAGTGCTGCAGTCAAAGGGATAGACACATCACCAATTTACTAGATCAAAAATTTAAAAGGAAAAATATGTGTTCATTACGTTATTGGAAAGGCTGTTTGAAAGTCTTTCACTTGTCTTAGTCTTGGATTTTCTTGTCATAATAAACATTTTGACTATTACAAGTCTCCCTATTGAAACCTGAGGTACAAACAAAACACAAATGTGTTCCTGTGCTTGCACATACAAATACAATTTTAGTCATTATGGCACTATTAAAAAAACCCAAATCTTTCTACTTAGGAAATCTGTGATTAATCACATTTTAATTAACTTTATATTAAACCTTGATGATACAAAAATCCTGAAAGTGGTTTATGAAGTCTAGTAGCACAATGCTTGTCTTCTCTGAAGATGAGACCTTGCCCCCAGCATGATATTGGATTGACCCCAACAGCACATGAGGGTTCTGCCCAGCCCATTCCACCCCAGTTTGCCCCAGTGCTATCCTGAGCTCTGCCAGCCAGAGAACAGGATAATCCCCATCACTTTTCAGACCTGGTGCTGGTTTACAGATACCACTACAACCTGTCACACCAAAAGGCAAATCTGTTGATTTAAGGAAGAGGAGGATTAGGACCTGTGGTTTTTCATTTTATTTAGAATGTTTGCAGACTTCTCTTGTTATAGTTACATTATTTGTGCATATATTAGCCCTGAGACTGGCTGTGTAATTAGTTTCTGTCAATAATAGGAACTGATGAGCCTGTTCAAATCCACACTGCCTTGGCATTAAAGTTTCATATACACACAAACATCCTCTGCCTTCCAAGAGGAAAGAAGTTGGTTTACTCAGAAAATCTTTGAATATGGTCAGCCAAACACTGATTCCCAGCTTGGATTTACACAGACTTGTAAAACAAAAGGAAAAACAATAAAACTAGATGAAAATGCTTATACAGTATTTCAATCCCCTCACTAAAACTATGCAACAACTTGCCACAAGCTCAGACCTACCTACCATGGTGTCTCAGGTTTGATTTGTGACACTGATCATCCAATTTTATGGAAATGTGAAATTTTAAAAACACTCTGAAACTATAAAGGAATTTAACCACGTCCTTAATTTTACACAGTGTCAGTGCAAAAGATTTAAAAAGCAATAAACAAACTTGTTACTGCAATAGAATCGAAGACAAATCATAAACTCACTAAAGTTACAGAGCTAAAATATGGTGTGGGGAATGGACAATGGCAACATTTATTCAATAAAACTCATTTATATGTAAAAGATTGAATAAAAATATATACCAGTATGCAGGCACAACAAATTATATAAGAGAAAAAAAAGTTTTATGGGCAAGATGTTTTATATTATGCATGCAAACATCATAGATGTACGGGCAAAGGTGTTAACCACATCTGCAATCAGGCTGTAAAGTGCCACAGAGGTGATGGGAAATGTGGCACTAGCCATACAAAGGATGACATCTTAATAGTTTTCTGTAATAAGCCAATGCAAGAGCTACTCCTATTTACTATTTGTCTTTTTCCCCTGAGATATAAACCCAGTCCTCTATCTGCTTATGAAATCTAAATATCCAAAGGCCTTTTCTTCAAGAATGATGGTGTATTAATTCTGATGGCTGGGTCAAATTTCAGCCTGGGTAATTGCTTTCTGCTAAGACATAGTTAAACTTATAGTTTTAATTTAGAGATGCTCCTCCACAGTCTGCTGCCTGTGCTGTATTCAGCATTCATTCAAACAATCTCCACTCTGGGAATCAGTATTTTAACGTGTTACTTGAATCCTGCTAAGGTTTACCTCAGCTACTAAAATTACAAGGAACGTATTTAATTGGAAAGGTCACCTTTATTTCCTCTGCCACAAATCTAGCCTGAATATTTGCCACATCTAGAGATTGTTTGTGGATATCATACAGACACAGACAAACAGGTAGAAAGATGCTGTAGGGTTTTTCTATTCAAATACTTCTCCAGAGTCAACATGGGGACATGGCTCAGGGTAACAGCACTGCCACAGATGTTAGGGGAGCACCCAGGCAGATTTGCCATTGTGGTAACTAACAACCTTGTGGCAATCAATCAATTAACTGAATGTGAAAAACTAGTGAAGACAAGCTTGCGATAAGAGTAAACAATCTGGGCTGGAATTGTGGAGGAGAAAGTGAAATTCCATTTCCAAGGCTGTCAGAGGGATTTAAACGATCACTCAGGAGAAAGGCTTTCTTTTTTTCCTTTTGTTTTTTCTTTATTTTCTCCAGGCTGAGGGTTTCCATAGATCTTCTCATTGATCTGAAGTGGCCAGGGGCAGAAAAAGCCAATTTTGTCTGCATTAGCTTGTCTCCCTTCCACTATAGCTTAACACAAAGAGAAATGCCACCCACACCCCAGAAGGACTCTGTGCCAAAGGCTTGTCTCAGAAAGCAGGATCCAAGCCAGGCACTTCAAATCTGAAAGTCAAATGCTCCCAAAACCAGTGGAGGGAGAGATCCTGAACTGGTACCAGCCCACGCTGGTAAAGAGCAGGCAAAGGCTCCAGGCAATGGCCACGTGCAAATTGTGGAACAACTCACCCATGCAGAAGTGGCATTGAGGTCTGCATGGGTTTTTCCCCCCACCTTTACTTTTTCATTTGCAAAAGCATTTGCAGCCCAGACTTCTATTCTACTACTTGACAGCTTTAAAGTAAAATTCCCCATTACATAAGGTACCCTGGAAGGCCAGGACACAGGGCCCTGCAGGCAGGCCAGCAGCTATGTGCATGGAAGGGGATCTTGCATAAAAGTGTTTAGTTCTCTGCTTGTAAAGTCTCCAGCAGCAGTCGCTGAGGGAGCTGCACTTGTCCAATTACATTTAGAAAATGCCTCAAAACCAGAACATATTTTTTTTTAACAGAGAAACTCTCTTTTTTCCCTCCAGTCCCACATCCCTCAAATGAGCTAAAGAGCCCCTTTTCCAAGACCATCGAACTGAATTTGTCTTTTGAAAGGGGTTCAAATGTTTTGTGGCCAAGGAGCACTTGCCTGCTGCCTTCCAGCTCTCACTGAATCCCAGTGGCAGGGAATATTTTTGTGGGAGAGGACCCCAAACCCACACTGATGACAGATGGTCCTCAGTCTCCACTGAAAAGGGGTTCAGGACTGCTTCCTTCTGTGCCCTAAAGTCAGCCGGAGCTGGAACAAGAAGCTCCATTTATAAATCTCTCCCTGTTTGCACCCTATGCAGAGGTTATCTGGTTTGCCTTTCTCCAGCGCTGCATACAACTATCACAAAGTACATCAGTGCAGCCATACAGTGTCATTTTTGTAATTAAAGCCCCTGACATTGACTTTCCTGTTTAACCTGCTGTATTGGCACTGCTCTCTGTTCTTCCTTTAATGTAGCTGCTGATCTTTCAAAGATCTTGGTTGCGTCTCAAAAGCCAGCTGGAGGTGGACTCTTCAAATAGAGTCAAAGAAAAATCGACATGAGGAAAGTTAACTAAACTTTAACTCAAAGAAAAGTTTTCTCTTCAGTTTGGAGCAAATACTGAGACCTGCTTTATTACAAAGCTGCTCTGCCATATTGCCAAGGGCTTATGTCTGACTTAACACATACACAGTTAATCGCCTGGCCAAAAGAGTTGAAACCCGGGAAAATGAGAAAAATGGTTGTCATAAATGTCATATTAAAGGGGAAGATCATAAGTGTGAAGTAGAAGGTTGAATTGTTCCTGTATCTTTATTTAATCACAGCAACTGCATTCATTCTGTAGACTGCAACACAATGGGGCCATCTGTGTTCAAACAGGAATAACTATAAAAATACCAGACAACCAGATCAAGAGACACTTCAGTGGGAAAGTAAATTCAGATGGAGTGAAATCTATAGCACACTTTGCCTGCTGAGTATTCACTCATATAAAAATTGACGTTCAGGCTCAAGCATACATAAATGCCATTGCACAAATGATCCTGGAAATTTCTGACTGTATTATGATAAAAACATTTTTTTTTTTTTTTGCTGGCATGTTTGCAGTGGTGTAATGGCTCACCAGAGTTAAGTGCTCAGGGGAGGAATTTCCCGTGAGAGCATGGGGTGCTTGTATATGACAGGATTTTAGGCAACTCCTAATATCTGTCCTCTAAGGGCAGCATTGTGCTGGCAAAGAGGCCAAATCTGTCCTCGAGTTGTATTTAATGGCATAAATCTCTAAGTACTTGCTGAGCCTTGAACTAGAAGACACCAGAAATAGGACTGCCCAAAAATCATCTCTGGAAACTGACTGAAGAGGCATCTGATAGTCTCATGATATGAAAATCCTTGATCTTTGGTCTTGTTGATATAAATTACACATCTTGGGGCTGCATATATTTATGTAGCTTTAGACAAATAATAGGAGCTATGGGTTGGTTTTCGTAGCTCTATTTGCTTTCAAATTTAGAATTATGAATAAACCCTTGGGCACTCATTCTGGAAACTGAGACTGCCTTATGAGATTATCTGCAGCTCAATAGTCAAGGGGCAAGGGAAATAAAAGGATTCACATTACGAATTTTATAATGACTTACTGCTCACTTATCTGAAAAATAGTTGGAGTCATAATTAGCCAGCCTTTCGGTGCTTTAAGTCGCAGAGATTTCTACTGCTGCACACCTTAAAATTTGCATTTTAATGGGCTAAAGATGTATATCAGTAATAGCACGAACGGATGCTCTCTTATCACTAGTATTAATACAATATATAGCTTAGGAGACTAACCTATCCACAGTACAGCAGATTTGATCAATAACGAGCACAGAGTGACCAAAGCAAGTCAAATCTAAATGTCACTGTACTGACTTGTCTTTAAATAACAAACTCCAGCCTGCAGTCTGAGGTCAAAACCATATCAATGCCATGAACAGGAAGATGGTTCAGCCAAATGTGGTAAATACAGGGTTCATTTTCACCTGTGCAATTGTATGGAGGAAAGTTCAACACAAAATGCAGCTGCCCTGTGGTGGAGAGTAGATTACTCATGAACAAACCCCCAAATTCTAAGCATCATATTATGGACATTTTCATCTATTTTTTCAAGAAATAAAAGGCTCGACTCCAACAGAGCAGACTATTATTCTGGTTCCTGCTTATTAATAGAACTAGTAACTGCTAGGGAGGTTTTTTCTCTTCAGCTTTTAGGAGCAAATCCAACCTGTCGTGAGCACAAAGCAGTGTCACTTCTCCCTCAGCATAATTTCCACAATCATGGGAGCAAGGTGGGGAAAAGAAAGTAAACCTGACAAAATAAGCCCCTGGTGAACAACACTGCATCATTTCCACAGCTCCCTTGGTGTGGCTTACCTGGGAGCACTCTAAATATCTCTAGGTTCTGGCCTAGTGTGTAGCACAGAAGGACTTCAGCACCACTGTTTGCCATGGATTCACTGCCAATATTTCTATGTAGCAGATCTGCTGGAGCAGCTTCTGTCAGGTGGACACTGACAAAAGGAAGAGAGTGAGAAAAGTTGGCCACGGAAAGAAGATGGAAAATGCAACAATAGGTGTTGGAGGCCTTCTGACACAAGGGGCTTCATCTTCAGATAACATATTCCCCTGACATAAAGAATTTGAGAAAATGACATATTTTTTCTCTTTGAAGATCAAAGCAATATTTAACTTGGGAAGATTGGATTAAGCAGGGATTAAATTCACTATTGAAACTGTCACTCCATGGCTGGAGGGAACTGAGGGGCTGAGCTGCCTCCTTCTTTCCACATTTTCCAACACACTTCTCTGAAATAATTTCTACTTTTAGCTTTGTTTAACAGTGCATCAAAATGGTGGGGCTGGGAAGGGAGACCAACACTGCTTCCTCTCCCCAGACCTGGAAAAGGCGTGGTGTCAGCAGCTGACATAAACTTGAATAGTGGCAAAACTGCAGACAAGGAGTCAGAAGGGAGAACTCAGAGCTGTATACAGGAAATTTAGTATTCCTAGTGAGTGAAGTCTCTGGAGAAAATCCAAGACACATCTCATATTTTTAGTGAGGGTCTATGGTAAATATGTGTAATTCAAGGGCACATAATTCAACCACATAAGGATTGGATAAAACTGCTAAAGCCTTTCAAACTCTTTGTTCTTCCAGCAAGTTTAAATGGTGTTTGTAATATCCAGCACTTTGAGGGCTCTTTGCAATGCCAACAAGTCACCTTAAAGACAACTGAAATCAGCCCCAAAGAGAAGTACAGAAACAGAGCCTTGCTTGGGGTTTTAATTAAGACTGGCTGGAAAACAAAGATTCATTTCATAAATGGAAATGAATTTTAATTTGCATTGTAATTGAAATGAGACACTTTGAGAGAAGCAGGAGGAGGAGGAGGAATAGAGACAGAAAAGGGACAATATTGTGGCCTGGTGATTATCACCCTCACTGCAATGCAAGAGATCTGGGTTCAAGCACTGCAACCCCTGAAGTACCAAACCCCATCAGTCCAATAAATAGTTGCTCTTACAATAATCACAGTGGGACTCATATCAAATAAGAAATTTCTGTATCAGAAGATTACTTTAACCACTTTAATCAAAAGACCTACCACTTCTCCTCATCAACAATTGTAGTTCCTCATCAAAATGGAGCTCTGCAGAATATTCCCAAAAGGGAGCTCAGATTCCTCTTACTGACAGCTCCAAGACCACATGTTACTCAATGCCAGTCATCATGAGATTTTCCTGCAACTAAAACTTCATCAGTTTAAACCCCATGAGGTTCTGCAGTAATCTTTCATCTCTTATTGTAACAGTCCTTCACATCTGGAATTAACTCCTATTGGCAGCATTGTTTAGCTGTAACTGCAAAGGCAATGGCATCATTCTTGAAAATGAAGAGCAGGTTTGGGGCTGTGCTAGCCAGGTGTCCTCCATCAATTTGAACTTCTTCAAGCACAACTCTTGTTAATTGCTCTTTTTTCAGTGTTGAGTTAGTACAGGGAAATCATCAAACCAAAGCCAAAAGATGCTGAGGATGTTTTTCTGGGGTCAGTGGGTTATAGATTTCTCTCAGGAAACAGCACACTCTAGAAGATGCTTGTTTTGTTTTTTTCTTTTAATCTAGAATTCTCCAAGTGCTAGTAAAAATATAGTGCATTTCTCTTAGTTTCTTCTTCTTCTTTTCTTTTATATTGTTTGATTTTCACATTTATATAGACTCATAGAGGTTAGAAAGACCCTTGAGGTCTCTGTGTCCTACCATATAACAGGCAGCTATAGATACAGGAAAATACAAAATTCAATATTAATATCTTTATTCACTGTCTGAAAGACAAATCTGAATATTAATAATTTCTTTGTGTCAGTTTTATTTTCTTTAGCTTGGAATTTTGCCTGTTTGGGGGCTGAAAACTCTTTGGTATATTTTCATAACAAAACTGTTGAATAAATTCTTTACAGGTTCTCTAACATTCTGTCTTGGAAAGAAAATGGTGGATGGAAGGAATTGCTAAATATAGCAACTTACAGTAACATTTATATGCATATTTAATGTTTTAGAGGGAGTTAACACCTATCAAGACAGAATTAAAAAAAAAAAAAAGATAGATTATATGCAATAAAGCCAAATATTCTAACGTTTTCAGCTAGTATCTGTCTTTCTCAGTAAGAGTCATCAGCCGTAAGTTTTCCAGAGCCATTCAGCCTCCTAGGTGCAGGTGAGTCAGGGATGCCATGGGTAGGGAAGGACCCTATTATTAACCAGCTCAGTTCATGTGTACCCCTCATCAGTGATGATGATATCCTGTTATTGTCGTGAACTTCCTGGAACTATCAGTCAGAAATCCTGGTTATAAGCCTTGAGTATCCCATGGCCTCATTTCAGTGTAATCTGCAGCAATGAAAGGCGTTTCTCCCCCTTGTATACCTGGAGGTAAACATAAAAGCAGACTGTAAAGTGTCCCATGATCTACCAAGAGCAGGGAGATTGCACTGAAATTTAGGAAGGGCATTTTCAAAGGCACAAATCTCATTTAGGAGTATAGCTGTGTCTTTGAACATGTCCCTTTGTGCTTGAAATTGGGCACCAAAAGGAAATTCAGCTTCTGCCCAGCTGATTTGGGACCTGCTGGATCTTGTCACCAGTCTGATTTACCATCACAGAGAAACCCCTTCCATCTGCTTCTCTTGCCTGAAGACATTATATTTTAAAAGATCATTTTATGAACTTGTAAAGCCTTCATTATGTTTTGGTAGAAAATCCAATCAAAATGTGCCTGTCCTACTCCTTTCCATTCAGCTTTCCTAAACTGCCTTTCACCTCTGTTTTCATCTTTTTCTGGAATTTCTCAGGACTGATACTGTCTCCACTTTTTTAGTTCTGGCTCTCCTGGCCAGGCCAGGAGTCCAGGTCACACACCTGACCACAGCCACCACATCTGGGATGCCAGGTCAGGGCCACCTGGAGCATCTCAAATTCCAAAAATTTTGTAGCAGGTCATAAAACAGATAAAATTAACAAACCCTATGATGGTCACAAATACCAGAACCTCCACTTGCATTAAACCTCCATCCTCCAACCATCTGCCATGGTGCCCTGTACAAGGCTGATCATCATGTTTAAAGCCAGTTCCTTGACCGTGATTTGCTTTTGGTGGCCTCATTTCTCTGTCTGAGATGTACATTCAAAAACTAACAGAAGTTTATTGTTGTCTGGGAAAACTATAGACCACTTGGACTTAATTGCACCATGCTGAAGCACAGCTTTGACTTGTATATACCTTAATCACAAAGTTAAATGTTTTCATCATCCAGCCATCCTGGATAGCTAAAACTGGCAGTACTACTCATTAAGCACACAGATGTTTTAAAGTTTGAATTAGAGAACTGTAACAAACAGCCCGAGTTTCATTAACATGTAGAAAATAAGGTAGCAGAGTTGAAAATGCACGAAAATTACTTACAGACTAAGAGAAATGCTGAAAAATCAGAGCCCTGTGCAGAAAACCTCAAATACTAAACAACTGGGAGGCACCCAGGGAGGTGGGTTTTATTCCCAAAGCCAAGCAGGACTCAGCTGCCTCCTCCCCTCATCACAGACACTTCAGGGAGGTTTAGGTGGGTGTAGAGCATCAGCCAGCCCAGGCAGAGAAAGCAATCTTTACACCTTCCACAAGATCAAAATTTTTAAACACACCTGCCAAACAAGATATAATCTCAAAAAATAACAGATATTGGATCGTTCCATTGGGGTTTTTTTTCTGTATATGAATTTTTTTTTAAAAAGTAAAATTAAAATAGAGCTAGAAAAACAAGAAATATAATTATTTTCCTGTTTAGAGTATCATTCAAATACTCCTTTTCATATGACAAAATTAAAGACAGAAGGTGAAACCTTTTTTTTAGTGACCTCAACTCTCTGCACAAACAGCTGGACATTTTGTATCACCAGCATCTGAAACACTCAAAGTTATTGGATTTGTTCTCTTAATACCACTCCTGACAAATGGAAACATCCATCCTGTTTTAGCAAAAAAGGGACCAGACTGACTGGACATGAGGTGTGTGGCTGAGCTAAAAATGCAGACTACAAATCCTAAACCAAGACCTCCCCTATTAAAATATCTTTTCATAGACTGTCATCACCACATAAGAACCTTTAGGATTTAATCCCCATTGAGCTGTTCTCTGGGTTTCAGTGTTCCCCTGGGTACTCCAAAATATAGTCAAAATTTGAAAAATGGTTAATTTTGAGACTCACGTGTGAAAATATTTAACCTAAATATACATCCAAACCCCTGTATAGACTGGACAGAGAACAGGAATTTTAATACTTAATAGAGCAGTAATTCTCTGTTTGTCTTTGAGACCTCAATTACAATCATCCTTTCCACTTTATAAGGTCTGTCCTTGGCCACAAGAACACCCTGCAAAACTCCTGAAGATCTGACTGTCAGATCCTTTGGTCACTTGTTCCATCAAACCATACCTGTGAACCCGCAGATCAATTTACTGATTTACAGCCAAAATGTCACAAAACTCGTAGACAGGGTCCCAACACTCAAAATTAGTAATTCCACTACTCAAAATTCAGTGTTAGGGGATTAAACAGAAAGGAAAAAATTAGAGAATGAGGCGAATGAGGCACAGTCTTTACAAGCTTTCATTGCTGGAAAAATGTCTGAAGTCTTGACTTCAGACTGTTCCAAAAGATGCAACAGAAATAGATTAAAAGGTTTTCTCCTTTAACATTTAATCTAAATTGCTTTCCTTACTGAAATATGACTGCAGATTTTTGAATTTGCTATGAAAAAAAGATAGCTTGGTTTAAGTTAGAATTCTTCAAGTCTCCTAGTGACAGGAAAAGTAGCTGTGAGATCCCACCAGAGTCCAGACCCTGATTAGGGCTGGCTAAAACACATCACTGCCCATCGGAAATAAACAAAGTCCAGGCAGGTTTTTTTCCTTATATATTTCTTACAGTGTGAAGGATATACTCAGGCAGGTTCTATATGGTCATGATGGGTGTTATTTCTTTCCCGAATATTTCTGTTACTCTGGAAGAGGGTGGAAAAAGACAGTATCAAATGTAAGGAGGAGCTAAAAATCCCACCTGGTTTACAAATGCCCATTTATAACTGTTTCTGAAACACTCACCCTTCATTATCCTTGGTCCACTCAGAGAATGAATTGGAAAATGGAGAAGGAGGGAAGGAAGGAGGGGAGAGAAGGAAG
>VZTB01018360.1:623230-658513 GCA_013397245.1 Thryothorus ludovicianus
GAGAGGAGAGGAGAGGAGAGGAGAGGAGAGGAGAGGGTGTACTGCAAAGAAAATCCTAAACTGAGCTTCACTGCTAGTCTATGGAAGAAAAGAGAGGAAAGACAGAAACAAAAACAGGCAACACTGTGATGCTCTCAAATGAAAAGAACAAAATAAAGATAACATCTTGTCCTGCTTGGAAGGGTCTTCTTCAAAGTTGTGCTTGTTTTCATAAAGACTGAGGGTACATGTATGCATGTACACACACCTACTTACAAGTGCATGGAAAATGAGGAGATTCTGTTGGAAACCTTTGAGCAGGGGCTTTCACAGTAATAGCTCTGAATCCAGCACTCAGACTTCAAAGGGAGACAATGGAGCCCAGCACCAGCCTCCAGAGATAAATGATTTCCACACAGCCAGAAGGAAGAGCCACACAACTGCTTCCTGCCTTCCCTCCCTCTCCTCATACACATCTCCATAGGATTTTCTTAGCCATAAAACTAATTTCACAAGTTTGATAATTGCCCTTACAAGAGATATTGCTGCAAAACTGCTGCTGCTAAGTAGGATAAGTAGCATATTTGTAAAGCAAGCAATCAATAGACCTTTGTTTTCCTTCAGTAACCTTCTTGATGTCTAGTAATTTCTAATGGCCTTTGCATCAATATCCTTACAGAGAAAACATATTACCTAAAACAACATTAGGGGCATTTGCCACTAGGATTTTTTCCAGTAGGGACTGACTCTCCTTACCTAGCTGCCCAAAAATCACAACATGTAGGAAACATCACATACTGGTAATATTGCCTCCTTAAACAACATTAGCAAAACTGCTGTGAAATGCATTCAGTTTCTGAGTTCACACTTCAAGAAGGACATGGAAGGATTCACAACTCAATGAATCACAAAATGGATTGGGTTGGAAGGGACCTTAAAGCTCATCTCATTCCAACCCCCTCCCATGGGCAGGGACACCTTCTAGAGAAGGTGCTCCAAGCCCTGTCCAACCTGGCCTTGAGAAAAAACTTCAAGAAACAACCAAAGGCTACAAGAAGAACTCAAAATAGCAGTGGCAGAAAAATGAAGCACGTCTTTATTTCTGTGTAAAGCTCCTGGAGCTGAGCTCGTTGAGTTGGCCTAAGGGCAGCACAGAATAGTAGCAAACACACAGAGGAATGTTTGGTATTAAGGAATATTTGACATTAAGGAAAAGGTATAATGACAATTCAGTGTTGGAAGGTGGACAAACTCAGCCTCAAAAGAAAACCTATAGCTCCCTGGCACTGATTAAGGTTTGTAACCCAAGGCAGGTGTTTCACTTTTTGCAACTTAAGAATTTTTAAGCTTCAGAGATGCAGAGAAGAGTTTTCCTCTCCTCACTGCACAATTTGATGCTGTGCTGATTCTTTTCTGCTCAGCATGGGCCAGGAAAGCTCTGGAGGGAGTTCTGCACCCAGAAGAATTTTGACATCATTCTGACAGAACAGACAATACGTGTCATACTCGGCGTTTTGTCCTTGGAAAGTTGGCAAGGGTTGAAGTTACTTGTTCATTTTTTCAAGAACTGAAATAATTGGGTCATTAAAGTATTGCAATGGGTTGTTCATGGATATATACCAAGGTTACACTTGGATGATCTAATGGCTGCCCCAGAAAACAATTAGAAGCAATTTCTGTCTTCCTTCTATGCAAAAATTGATCTGTTCTGATGCAGCAGCCAACCAAGCAAAGTCTGGCAGGTAAGTAGAAAACGATTTATGATGGAAAAACGGGATGCCAATTCTAAGTAAAACCTTGTCTATCATGAGTCAAAGATCATGCAGCCACATCTGAACATGTACTGAGAGCTTTCTTGAAGAATTCACTGGCTATACCCACCTCTTTGCTGAGCTGCATTAAGATGTTGACATCATCATATTTCTAAGGATAATACAAATCTTCCTCCATGTGGTTATCAAAGAGCCATATGGTCAATTAGCTAAGCCCAACGCTTACCTAGCAGTATTAGAACTTGCAATACAAAATATGTATTTTAAATTTCTGCCTGCATTAAAATTAAAAGTTGTTAATATATTTCTGTATTTTAAATTATGGTGAACTTACAGGTTTTCTTAAGAAACCCTGAGGGAAAAGCTACATTTGGAGACACACATACACAAAAAAAGAAAATTCACTAAAAATCGGAGAAAAAAATTGGAGAAAAAAATTAATCCCATGAAGCAGCAAGTTTACGTTCATAAGACGCATAAGAATGAAAATCATTTTTCCCAAAAGTACATGTTGTAGATTACTAGGTATACAAATGTTTTTGTTTAGGACTCATGACTTCTATTAGTATTAATTACTTTTGCTGGCAGCTTAAAATGTATAGTGGCCTTAAAGCAAGGGCAATACCTATTAAGTTTAATTACTTTCTCCTTCAGCCTAAGCAATAAAAAAGTATGGTGAGGATCTGGTTATTAACTGAGCGTGGCATCCAAATGAAGACACAGTGCACAATAATTTTGTTTGTTGGGCCACAAGCTGGTGGTTCTCATTGGTCTCTCCTGTTCCGGGGATGAGATGGGCTCTGGGAAAACAGGAAAGATTTTCTTCCCTTGACCTACTTTGGACAAAATCTCATTCTCAGTCACATTTAAGCCCTCATCAGTTGCAGCAGAAAGCCCTTGAGTCAAAGGACAAGCAAGCAGCTCCCTTCCCTGCTCACAGATCAGCTGCCACAAGCCGGGGCTTCAATTATTCTAAGGACTTACCATCTATATTTTTTGTCTGATTTTTAAACAAAATAGGTATCTGCCTAGACACCAGCATGCTACATGTTTCAGAAGAAAAAAATTATTTTTGCTTGTTTTGAATGATTCATAGCAGGATTTCTGCGAAGCTACTGAAATTCTCTCTGTATGTGCCTTAGCTGTTGGAAATGCGATATTTATATGGGTGTGTGTCTGCATGTCTACATTCATAGCTTTGAAACCAAAGTTTACAATTCTAAATTCCCCAGGAGATTACTCACCTTACTAATGCAAGATCAAAATGTGTTTTAAAAGTTAACAAAATAAGTGACAATGATTTCTACATGACCAAGATACTCTGCATAGTCCTGCCAACCCTCCTTCTATTATTTAAACTCTCTGCACAGATTTCAAAGTCATTCCAACCATAACTGTTTCCAAAACTGCTCTCTCTTCCATGCCATGTGTTTTATAGATGCATTGCTTCCTTTCTCACTTTTCATCCCAGAATACATATAATCTGGTCATATTTTAGAATTGGATCCAGTAAAGTTTCTGTGTTCAAACCAGATTGTATTCCTGTCTAGCAGTGATCCTAAGTCATCCTTGACATAGTTACTGTGAGAGATATACCAAAACCATCCCTTCTCAAGTATTCAGAAAAGAATAAAAATGGAATTTCAAATATTGCAGTTCTCCCACTGGGGATATTTGTTTTTCAAAAAAATCATGCACATAACACAGCATATAAAAATACATCTGCTACTATTTGTCTAATCTTCCCATGCAGATTTAACAATTTGCATGACATTAGTAGACCAGCGTGTGTTAATAAGCACCAAAATGTCTAACTGCCCATTTGCATTCCCAGGTCCCCAGAACAGCAATTAAAGTAATATTAGTACAAGTCTAAAATAGGAAGGAAATTCCAACCTGACTTTTATGAGTGGTTTTTGATCCTTTGAAGCATCAGGCATGTGCTAAATTCACAAAATGAGGTAAGATCTGGCCTCAGTTTTATAGTCAGTGAATACGTAAGTGTGGGTCCTACTAAAAGGGACCCACTTTACTTATTTATATCGATAAAAAATCGCACAGAACAAAGTCATACACTGACCCTGGACAGAAAGGTTACAGTCACTTGCCTGAATCTCAGATTATTGGGAAAATGAGTGGTGCTGCAGCATGGACACCCAGAGGAGGCAGTCACAGCTGTGTCAGGGGGCAGAGAGAGAAGGGGAAAGCCTCAGCTCTCAGCAGCCTCCTGAGAAATGAGAATGTTATTTAGGATGGACAAAGTCTTCCAGCATACTGGGAACAAAGTTCATCCTTCTGTGGATTTCAGGGGTGAGGCAAATGAGGTTAAGAAAGCAAACATCCTGTGACAAAAAGGCAGAAAAATTTTCTTGTGCTTTTTGATGTAGGACAAAAATACTGCACTGAGAGAGTTTCCCCCTGTACTCAGGAAACCTTTCCCCTATTTCTGTCTCTTTCTTTCATGTGTTAATCAAATAAGAGCTGATGCATAAAGCAGGAAATTTATGATGATGAGGCCCTGGCACAGGTTACCCAGAGAAACTGTGGATGTCTCATCCCTGGAAGTGTTCCAGGCCAGGCTGGAGGGAGCTTGGAGCAGCCTGGTCATGGGTGTCCCTGCCATGGCAGGGGGTTGGAACTGGATAATTTTTAAGGTTTTCCTCCCAAACTAAACCATTCTATGATTCTGTGATTTCCTTCCTTACTCTGCCTCCCTTGATTATTGCTTGTTGTGTCATAGTTCAGCAGAATGAAGTCTGTTTTGTCGAGGAAGATGCCACAGCAGTGGTCATCCTGTTGGGACTGATGTCTTCCCATGCCAGGCTACGAAGGCAGCCCAATATCTCTTCCTCACAGCAACACTGAGATAAGAAGGATAAGAGATCTCTATGAGCCACCAGTAAAATAAACTGAGTACAAAAAATAAACCAAAAAAAACTCCCCCTCAAAAAACCCCTCACAAAACCAACCAAAAAACCAAATACCACCTCAAAAAACCCTCAAAAAATCAATAGAGAGACTAAAAAATGTTGCAGGTGAAGAAAAAACTGCCAGTGGAGGATTTTCTGTAGTATATGTCAACATTTGGGATAAGGGGCTAGCAAAGAAGGAAAAGTATTTTCAAGAGTTTCTTCACAGTCAGGAAGGCAGAGGCTGCAGCAGAAACTGTTTAGGGGCTGGCAAAATAGGTCTTAAAAAGAGGGTGTAGGAAAACAACTGTGGGGCTTTTAAACCAGCATGAGTAAACCCAGAGAGGCAAGAAAGCAAAGAACAACTGGAAAATGGCTTTAATTGCCAAACTGCCAAATTACTGTAATCTGACAGATTGTACCCATTGGTGCTGCATAGACTTACTGTCAGCATCAGAAAAAACTTGGTTAGAGGATATTTTTATCGCAGGTGAAATCAGAGGCACACAAGCAGCTAAGAGGAAAACAAGAAGGTTTCAGAGGAGAATTGTGCACCCATCATCATTAACTTTATCGACTTTGAAAAAGCCATTGATAGTCTCAACAAAATTGCCTCCAGAAGATAAAGGCTAAATGTGGATTATCTCAGGAGATAGTGAAAATAGCAAACCTTTATGGAGATCCTGACTGGTCTAGGAAACAGCAACTGGAGTCAAGCAAAGCTCTTCCAGCACCCATATCTCTGTTCATTAGAAAATTACTGGAAGAAGAAAATTGGCAACCCACAACCTAGCAGACATCAAGACAGACTTCTCATTTTCTGCATACAGGAAGCCAGAGAACAGTGAATGCTGGGTGATATAAAGAGGTGGGAAAAAATTTCCTTGAAAACAGTACAGAACGTGCACAACTGTAAGAATGGCAAACAAACTCAATGAAACTGTTATTCAAAAGTGGAGAGTGCAGAAAGGTTTACCTCCTCTTCTAGTCTAGTAGCAGCAGAAATAAAAAGCAGAATGGAGGAACAGGTGGAGTATAAACCTTTTGGGTACACAGTGGGATGACAGACTAGGTATCATTAACAATGGAACCTTTCTTTATCATACCAGGTCCTTAAACTGTGCATATTTTTGCAGGGTAAAAATTATTATTGATGTTAGAAATCCAGAGGGAAGCACAGATCAGAAACAACTGGGACAAATATTCACATTTTTTTCCCCCACTTAAGACAGAAAATGCCTTTTTTAATCAGATTTATGCCTGATATTCACTGAAATAGTCACTAGTGGAAGAACAAAATCATACAGGAAGCCATTATAAAAAGCACTGATAAGCAGTGGAGGACACAGAAAAGCTTCTGTTTGTCATTTTCCTCTCTAGTTTGTGTGTCTGTGTTACATTTACCTTCCTTGGAAAAAGCAGATGCTTTTATAAGGTTTTTTTCCCAGCTTTCACATCTCTAATTCACATGCAGCATATAATTTGCTTTTCTTCAAGTTTCCTCACACCCTCATCATCCCAGACCTCTTTCCAGTGTAACAAACAATGTTGATTACCTCCTGCTATTTGTAAATCTGTACCTGAGAATAATTCAAATTACCATGATAATTTATTATTCCCAATTAAAATTAAGGTACATTGAGACTGAGAAAGAAATTAAATGCAGCAGCCCCATCAGGGTATGAAAAACCCACCTGGAAGATAGATTTATATGTACAAGTGAAGAGCTCATATGGTAATAACAATTTTCACACTGCTCTGAAGATGTTTTTGGGGAGTACTTGCCTATATATGACATTATAAAATATCCTATCGTTCTGTAAACATTATTTATACACTTGCATAAAGTGTATAGCAAAAATCATTAATATGACATAAAGAGTTCTTTTGAAGAAATCAATACTTTCAAAGTATAATTTTAAAAATATGTACTTCTGAGTAGCATATCAAAGCCTTACATTTCCAAGTACAAGAGGAGATTGTAAAACCTCACATTAATTTTCCAGTTCACAGATCTAAAAAGCACGATGTGAGCCCCTGTTCAGGAAAGTGAACCTTCCCAGTTTGCCTTGGCTTGTCACCATCTAGAGCATCATTAATTTAAGCAACATGAAGGTTTAATTTAGTTGTATTGAGCTTTGCTCATGCAATGCATCCCTTGGAGCTTCACAGCCTTTCCTCCTCATTTCAGCCCGTGGAGGGAGCATTGGTGGAGGGAATTGGCTGCTGTTGGGTGTGTGGGGATGATCGACGTGGGCTGAGGGCAGTGAGGCAGAGCAGCAGGAGCAGGCAGTGACAGTGACATTGTTCATGTCAGCCAGGGCTGAGCCTCGTGTGTGAGAGAAGTTTATGACAACCTGCTGGCTAAGCTGAACCTTCTCAGAGTTCAGTTCCCATTTTCATCATCATAAACTCCCTTAAATAATTAAGTAAAACACAAGACACGTCTCCCTTTACCATATCAGTCTGTTTTCATGTATGTAGCAGCTATTAGAAAATGTGTCAGATTTTAAACTCATCCCTTCACCAACTATGGGTCTTATCACTGGGAAGAAAGAACGTGCCAGTAAAAAAACAGTGTGCTGGGCCATAACAACTGCACAGTAGGTCTCAACATTCATCTCTCTGAGGTAACAAAGCTGCCTTAAATTCTATGCCATCCATCTGTTCTTTCACAGGGGTGAAGGAGTTGATCACATTTAATTCCAGGAGGTGTTCAAGGCCAAGTTGGATAGAGCTTGAAACAACACGTTCTAGTGGAAGGTGTCCCTGTCCATGGCATGGGGGTCAGAACAAATCAATCTTCAAGGTCCCTTCCAACCAAAACCAAGAACATGGGGCAACCTATGATGTAGAGCCTGCACAAAAAGGTTTTAATACCAATGCCCAGACTGGATACTAAATCAAGGACCTGGGTTTGCTGGGGAAATAACAGCATTGTGTTGCTCGTAACACTTTTTCACAGAAATTTTTAAAAATGCTTTCTTTCAAGGGCTTGTTACAGAAGAACATAGAATGTGCAACAATGTGAGATCTGCTGGGAGATTGCCCCAGACTGTCCCTTTTGCATCACCCCACAACTCTACCAAGTGCAGGATGCCTTCCGTGACCAAGTACAAAGCTTTTTTAAACCCCAGCCATTTCTGCTCCTTCCTTTGTTGTAGGTATTGCAAGTGAAATTATCCACAATTCTTTTGAGATATTTACTTATCCCTCAGGCATGAAAGTGCTTCAAAGCAACTCCAGCATCTATATCACAGAATTGCTGCTTGTTTTTGCAAATGAAAGCCATACAGTGTGATACAATGCCCAATTATTATAGTCTTTCCATTATAATCATGAATTGCTTGCTTAGCTCTTGCCCCCAAAAATAATAGTTTTGCAAGTAGAAGTGACTCCAATTATTGATTAAAGAGCATACAGCTTTGGGCATGCTTGTTTCCATTTATCGCAATAAATGATGTGGCTGTTTGGGATAGAAGGAAATAGCAAAAATATAATTAAAACACCAAGAATTAAAACTAGCCAAGAAAAGGAGTGCTTTGGGATGCAATAGGAGAGCTCACACGTTTGTTTGCAGCCCAGGGCATAGGTTAAGCCGTGTTCTGGTGTGGGTCCAGGTATGGTGGATGATTTTACTGCAAGGGCTGAGCCAACTCCTGCTGCTCACTCTCCACCCTGCCCGCCCCATGGCTTTGTGCTCCCAGGAAATGAGTGTGTAACAGCTCCCAGGAGACCACAGCTCCCAAACTGGGATATGAAAATTAACAGCTCTCTTTATCGTGTGGGTGGGGACAGGAGGCAGAGCTGTGTTGCCTGTCAGTGTATCAGTATAATTCACTCCAGCACACGAGTGTTTTCAAAACCAGTGCTAGGCCAGAGCTTTACATGCATTTATGTGTCACATTTCCACTGACTTCCCACCTTAAAGCAATGACTCTTGAGAATTATGGAGACTATATCCAAGTGACCCATCAGGGCACAGGTTCAAGAGGCTGACTTGCTTTTGAAAATTTTAGTCCATAGGTCTGTAATAAAAAAACACTACAAGCCATGATTTTTTGCAGAGCAGCAAGAGCAGTTTCTAGGCTCTATCCAGCTTTCTGTGGTCATGTCCCCAACAGAAAAGGATTCTCATTGCACCTTTAGCTGTACTTAAGACCCAGCATCATCCTCTCACCCAAACCATGACACTGGGAGGTCAGAGCTGCTCCCTACTTCCTAAAGCATGAGCTATAATCAGGAAAACATCCATGTTGTTTTGACTAGCAAGACAAGCATTTAGACATGACATAGCATGCACATTTTTTCAAGTTTTAGAACATTTCAGAAGTATATGTATATCACAAATAAAGAATTTCACAGAAAACCAATAAAAACTGAAGTATTAAAAGAATTATAAAACCAAAATTTTAAAATTTTAACATCTAATAAAGTATAGCACAGAACTGTTTGGGTAGGAAGGGACATTAAAGACCATCTAGTCCTAGCCCTCTGTCATGGGCAGAGGCAGCTTCAACTGGACCAGGTTGCTCAGGGCCCTGTCCAGCCTGGCTTTGAACACTTCCAAGGATGGGACAGACACAGTTTTGCTGTGCCAGGGCCTCCCTGTGCCACGGTTAAGAATTTCCTCTTAACGTCTAATATAAATCTCTCATCTTTTAGTTTTTAAACTATTCCCCACTGTCCTATGACTATACTCCTGTGTAAAAAGTCACTCTCTTTTTTATAACCCCTCTTTTCAAGTACTGAAATGCCACAGTGAATAAATCTTTGTAGTTAGCCACTTTCCTTAACCCCAACAGTATCCCTTAGTCAAAATCTCTGCAAGATCAAGGTAAATGGTTTTCTTGTTTCTACTTCCTTGAAGCAAGCCTGAATTATATATTACTAGAACACTTCTAGAGAAATGCCTACGTGTCTGAGATGGTTTGACCAATTACAGTGACATGTTTGTCCAGTTGTATCAATAAATGTTGTCTTGACATTAAAGGAAGTAAGTGATCAACATTAGTGAATCTGACAAGTCACGGAACAAAAATGCACGGTCAGAAGAGATGAATTTTGAGCAGAGGTACCTGGGAAGATAAGGGAAGCAGTGGGGAGATCAACCACACCCTGCACAAGACCCACAGCATCAATGCATGAGTTTTTCGATAATTTACTGTGGAGCATTTTAAATCTTCTCACTTTCACAGATGACAGACCATGCAAATTGTCCATCCAGGGAAATGCTGTGCCTGCTGCTATCTTTACCAACAGAAGGAGAAGGGTTTGTGGATAGCTCAGTATGGGTCATCATGTTGATGCATTAAATCTCTGCCCAATTTTTTAACTGTAGACATGGAGTTGTGCATGTAGAACCACAGCCACCTAGAAAGTGCCCGTGCTAGCAGCCAGCTGAGCAGCTCATGGCTTGCATATGTAAGGGATGAAGTCTCTGAAAACACAGTAACCATGTGCAATGTATATCAGAACACGAGACACTCTCCATGTATTCAACAGAGCAACATCCTCTTCATCAACACCTCAGAGTTCTTTTAGAGAAACCCAAAAAGTCACAACAGGCTGAGAAGATAAACAAGCTCTTTAGAACATCTACTTGGTAGAAATTAGCCTGGCCTTCTGCAATTTTGAGTAAGGCAGACCAAGAACTGCCAAGGTAACAACTGGCAGATGCAAGAAAAAGGTTCACTGTATTTCAGCACATCACCAAGTCCTGCAGGCATCACCTGGGCTGCACTCAGGGAAAATTGCATTTGTAACAAGTATATCCAGAATAACCACTTATTTAGGGGGTGGTGCTGTGTCAAAAGTCCTGGAGAGGCTGCATTCAGGGACAGATTGCCTCAGGCAGGCATTGCACTGTATATACAGTAGAATTGGGAGAGATGTTTGCACCAAATACCATGTCTCCATGCAAGAGGAGAGTTTTGAAGATATGGGATTTCATTTACAGTGCCTCATTCCTTTTGAGCACAAAATGAGAAGTTAATTGCCTCAATGCCTTCAAAGTACCAGACTGATAGTTTTGTACAGACTGTTGTAAATAGTGTTTGCCAGGCAACAAAACAAGGACTTTTAAAAAAATCCTAATAAAGAAGTTTGGATCCCAAGCTTATGCCCCAGAGTAATTTGGGTCACTTTGTAAAAACTTATTTCAAGCTATATTTTACAGGCAGCAATCTGTTAAGTGAAAAAAAAAAAAAAAAGGCTGGTAACAAAAAGCATATTCATTTTTCTGTCATATATTTATTAACATTTTGGAGGCTGAGTGGGAGAACTAAACTGAGGACACATAATAACAGTCTTTAAACAAATAAGAGTTTAAATGAAACAGATTTCTAGAAGGTCATGGTCTTCAGAAAATGCTGAACACTTTCCTCTGCAGGGGAAAGCAAGGCCCTCAAAGGTGTCACAAACTGGACAACTGAAGCAATCACTCACCTGTGAAATTTTAGGCTATTATCTCCAATCATACCTTCAAGGATTGGATGCTGATAATTCACAGTCATGGAAATGAAATGCTCCAGTATGAGACATAAATGAGGGAGATGAATTATAGGCTTCCCTGATAATGGAAAAATGAGCAGCATGTTGATCATATACACAAAAATTACAAACTTGGTCAGCCTCGCTGTAATGTAGAACATGTAGCAGAACATAATAAATTACAGTGCTGCTAAACTCTGCTGTCATATCCCCATAGAGAGTGGGACTGGTGCACAGAATACTGCCCTTGCACTCAGAGGACCTGACTTTGGCTCTTGCCACTGGGTAATTCTGGACAAGTTTCCTGTGTGCTTTTTCTTGTTTGTCAGGAGAAGCAGGCAAAGGAGAAATGATGAAAGGTTTGTGTCCCACTCTTGAATGGGAGCAGAATCAGGATCTCTTCTGATGTGTACATGCTTTTTTTTTAAAACACAATATATTCTCCTTTTAATGGAGTCACCAGGCTGAGACAGCTCCTCTCCACATGCACAGAGCTGGTTTTGAACAAGCAGAGATTACAGTCCCTGTATGCTTAAAACCACAACCTTTCAGCCATCGTTGGCCAGTTCCCTTCCATCACCCAGGACTTGCTTGTTTTTGTTGCTGCCTCCTAAAACATGAAGGTTTGATCAAAGTTGTACGTATTCATCAAAGTCCCTCATGTGAAGAACACAATCTTTGAGTAGTGCTGCCTAAGCAGGGATTTACAATTGTGCTGCTGTGCACATCTGAACATCAATAATAAATATGGAAAAGACACATTTCCATGTGGGCACTGAGACCTCCCCAATGTGTTTCCAACAACAGTGGGAGTCACATAAGATCTTCTAAATTTTGTTACATTTTATATGAAACTTTCCTTTTGGGGTCTGTGTAAATCATCATGACTTGAGCTCAGAGCTAAGAACCAGAAAGTGTAGAAATAGCAGCTGAAATGCAGAGTGGGAAAAGATGGGCTCTGCTACCAGCCATGCATGGGCAGAGGAGACAGATGTGAGAAGAAAAAAGCCTGGGCAGCAATCAGAAGGAGATTGCATGTGGCAGGGGGCAACCTACCCATAATGGACATATAGTAAGACATATAGATAGTAAAACATATATGTCCATTCATATTGGAATATTCAGTAGAAAAAAGTTCATCTCATAAAGTAAAAGATAACATACAGTGGTCTAAAAGATGCAATCAAAAAAGAGAACAAAGCTTAGGAACAACAGACAGAAAGGAAATCTAAATTAAGCTGCTTAAACTGTTACCTAACTGAAAGCAATTAGGAAGCTCTTTGAAGTCTTTGGAGGACTCAAAAGTTCAGAAGAGTTCTTTTAAAGGAACTTGGATTTAGAACCTTTGCTGGAAAAACTAAAATTACAGCCTCTTCTTCTCTTAAGAAATTAGCTTCTACAAAAATCCAGCAGAAAGAAATAAAGCAAAACGTATCTCTTCAGAGCCAGGTACTTGTGCAGTATATACATAGTACAGTAAAATCAGGTCACATTTGAATTTATACTGCAGGGCAATTGATTTTTTATTTTTTTAAGATTATTTTTTCATTGATTTCCCAGATATGCCCAGATATCATTTTGGTTACTTCATTAGTATAATATTATTATATTATAACAGAGAAGTGAAAGGAATACAGGAAGGAAGGGTAGCTCCTCTGATGTCTCCTCTACTGCCAAGACCCTCCCTAGGACAAATCCAGAAATTTAAATTACAGGAAATATTCCTATTTTTACTTGGCCTGATCATGTTCCTTTACATTCAAAAACAAACCAAGCCACAGAAATCATACCGGTGCTAATTCCTAAACTACCCCTCTCAACCACTGCTAATCAGTTCATTGATTCACTCTCAAGCTACATGACAAATTCAGCCTGACAGGGCACAATGGGAGAAAGCCTTTTAGTTAACCAGCTTTGACAGCAGGATGGGAAGCCTTGTAGCAGTGTTGGCCAACCATTGAGTTGTTGCCACTTTAAAGCATTCCCTCTGGGAAATTTCAATTACCCCTTTCTTCAATGATTTTCCTTTCAGGGTAATCTTTAAGACTTTAGAAATAGTTATAAATAGGGGAAAGCATAAACGACAGTCTTCTGGAAAATAAGGGACAGAGGAAAAGTCCTGTCCTGAATCCTTTCTAATAAGTTGCGTTTGAGATCTCCTATGTGACATTACAATCTCAGGACTGGAATGTGCCCAAGAGCAGCCTCATCTCATATGGAAGCTTTATTTTCTTTATCAGAAACATTTTGATTGCTCAGATTGAGGACAACAACATGAGGGCCAAAGCTGAGAAGTTTGGTAAAGGTTTCAAATTCACAGAAAGTTTTCCTCATGTTCAGCTCATGCATATGCAAATGAAATACTAAAAGCTTTAATCCATTTATGAATCTCCCCAAAGATATTTGACAGTCTGGAGCTGGCTCCTGTCTGGGGAAGGTGGGTCAGAAAGACCCAGGCTGGCTGTGTCTCTAAAACACTTGTGGGTGCTTACCAGAAAAAGTGTGCAACACGTTCACCCAGTGCCACAGTCACATCAGAGAGAGCCCAGAGAACACCTGCAGAGACACTGTCCCCACCAGAGCTGCAAAGGGCTCCACTCATCCTTCTGTCCCTGTCCTTTGTTTGTATTCCCTGGGCTGTGAAATTCCAGCCCTGGCAATGCCAATCAAGAGCTGCCAAACTCTTGTAGGTGTAGGTGACCTTCACCTGTCCACCCTTTGCAAACCAAGCTGCTCCCTTTCCTTGTAGAGGAGACCAAGGCAGGTTAAGTTACACCTTCTGGAATACAACTAGGTCTCCTCCAGATATGCTAGATTACCTCTCTGCTCTGATATTTTATTTTGGACTCGTTCCTACTTGATTTTTTTAGGGTAGCTGGAAAGTGATCTTGTTCTCTTGGTTGAGCTGCTGCCTCCCTCAGAGGTCAGAAGCCAGATAATTCATTTTCCCTACAGATGTGTGACCTACTCCAAGGATACTGGATGATCAGTTGTAGAAAATGGCATTTGATGAGTGTCAGGAGTGGCTCATGTGATATCCCCAGCTCCAGCACTTGAAAGAGTGACTGTGACTCCCTTGGAATTGCCAGACAGGTAAGTTTATAAAGATGTGTTGCAGACTGCTTTGTCCCAGGCTACTTACCCAAGTCCTAAAGCTAGGTCAGTGTTTCTGCACTGGTTGCATTAAGGAAATTGAGGATTTTATAGTTTGTTCTATAGAAATTTCTAGGTTAGGGTTAGATTTGGGGTTAGTGTAGGGACTCAGGAGCTATATGTTCTTGCTGGTTGGACAAGCTGAGCTAGAGTTTGCTTGGCTATCAGTTAACTCTACAGTCACATGTCTGCCTCCTGAGCTTCTAAATAAATGTATATTCACCATATGGAGGAGGGGAAAAATAATGAAAACACCCATGAATGGTCAATCTGAGAGAGAGGGAGCAAGGAACATCCAGACTCCATCTACAGCTCTAATAAGCTGATTTATACATAAGAATATACTAAGGGTTCGTACATACATAATTAATGTTAACTTAAGCAGTTATTTGTCTATCCATATGCAGAAAGCAGGAATAAAGGCTCATAACACATATAATTGCTATGGAGGAAGGATGACAAAATGCACATAGAATTTGTGCGGCTCATAATTAATTAAATTCCCACTAAGACTAGCTGGAGGCTTTTCTTCTGCTTAATGGCACATTTATAAGCATTTTTCTACTTATGGCATTGCCCTGTATAAGATGGTAAATTTCCAAAGAGTAAAGGAGAAATACATGACATCCAATATATACATTAGGAAAAATTGGTTCCTCTGAGGCATCTGGGCTCATTTTCTAGTCATGTGGATTGGCTGAAACAAATTATCCACAAAAGAAACATGTTTTCCAACCCAGAATAGATAAATACTAAATAACCACTCAGAAAACACATGAGGACTCACTGATTGAAGAAAACAGTTAAGTCTACCTAAGGGTAAAATTTCCAGAAAAAAATCTCAAGATTATAAGGCACAGAAAATATATTAGTATGTATGCTAGGCACACCAAGTATATTAATTTAAATATATATATATATATTTTATAATTAAATAGAATTTTTTCCTTATTTTGTTCAGACATTTTCACACAATTCAAAAGTAAAGTCCCTGAAAGCCTTCACTTTTGTTGCCTCACACCAACATTATTTATGGTTATCCAGCAGCTCCCACAGGCTTTAGACTTTACAGACTTCAAACACTTTACAGACTTAAAACCTAAAGATTAAATCATGACCAGAGCTGGCAAAACACTCCCTTCTCCCCATCCACCTGACATTGCACACCAAGCATGGCAAATTATGAGGACACAATACCCTGATTTTATAAAGATTTACACCTATGAAGTCTGAAATACAGACTCAAGTTGCTGCATGGTGTCATTGCCAAAAAGCAAAGGGATTTTAGAGAAGAGACCCACAGTGTGCCACCAGCATGAGGCAAAATACACAGCAATTACTAAAAACTATTTATGTTAGTGCCAACCTGGAAAAATGAGAAAGCAAACAATCACACTCATCTCAAATTCAGTCTCAATAAATCCCTTTACCCTCAAGAGATTAAAAACTCAGTGCCCAAAGGTCACTGGTTTAATGGGTTGCTGTAATGTCATTGATACTGTCAGCCCCAAACACACCAATATTGCAGGTCACATCCCCGAAACATAAAAAAGGATTTAGTATCACAAGATTAGGCTTTAATATAATTGAAGGCTTAATTTTAGCCCTCCAGCTTTTAATCTTTTGAAAATAACATTTCCAAGCTCTTTTCCCTGGCACTATAAAGGTTAAAATTTTACTTTCCTTTAAAAATAGAGAAATATTTCTGTCATTCCAGCTGTAATTACAGAAAAATTACAGCCATCCTATAAAAGTATGGTTAATTACTAGTGTAATTATTGTCAACCAGCATCAAACTAGACTAACCTGACAAAAGCCTCACAGCACTGTTGTGAGAATTTAAAAAAAAAAAGAATCAAAACAAAAACAAACTCCAAAGCCTGTCAGGAGACTAATGATAAAATCCCTGGAGCTGACAATGCTGGCACATAGCACAAACAACCAAATGCATTCAAATGAAAGTTTGTGCAGACTGTCACTGGCTATGTAACATGCAGAAAACATGTTTTTTACAAACACTCAGGACTGATTTCTTGTTGATATTAATGCACCAAGAACAGCAGCAGATGGGCAATAGTCTTAATTTTTCATCATTCTCCCCAAAGATTTCTGAGGGTCCAGGGAAGGAGAAAAAGTGCAGCAGCCCCATAAAGCCAGATTTTCCTTCATTCTTTTTTGTGGCACTATAAACAAAATAGTTGAATTTATGAGATTTTACTACATGCACTTAGGAGAAAAAATTCTTACAAAAAGTGAAATATAGTAATGGAAATTAACAGAAGTGTTTCCCTCCCTGAAATGACAGAGCTATTGAGTTTAAAATGGCACAGTACCATCGTGAGTAGCTAATGCCAAAAGCAATATTTATAGTCCTCTGCAGCTCACATTGTGGTACCCAAAACATCTCATCTATGTGAGAATCAGCCTGCCTGGGGACAGGGTCTGGAGTCACTGTCATTTGGGATGCTCAGAATCCTTGGACATACTTGATTCCTCAACAGGATGTCCAAATTGTGCACCCTGTCTGGATGTCTGTGAGAATGTGCCCCTGAGGAGCCCAGCAGGCTGCTGGATCTCTGCCTTCAAAAGCCTGCTCATTTCTGATCCATTTCTGCACTAATTCAGCTATACTAAAATTACACTAAAATTATCTTTAAAAATAATAATGTTATCTACTGGGATGACAATCAAGAAGCAACACTAAAGCCTCTGTACATTGACAAAAAAGGTGCATAGCAGAGTTACAGAAGTGGCAATTTTTAGTGACTGAGGGAATCTTACAGGGTCTTAATGATTCAACTTGTTAGACACAGAGACACAAGGGAAGCTTGGACACCCAGAAAGACAGTGACTGCTGATCCCAGGTTGGGAATAGGGACAAGGGAATTTAGGAATCTCTGAGAGGTCTGGACTGCTAAATGCAACTCCTCCACACATTTCTGCAGGGCTTCTCCTTCCCTAAAATAGCCCAGAAATTAATGACCTGGTTAATGCCTAATCATTATCTAATTTCATTTCTTTCAAAGATACTTAATTTTATCCTTTCCCCAGCTTTTTCCTAAGCAGTGCTTCCACTCTGTGCTATCCAGAGAAGTGACTCCAAATTTCAGCCCAGGTGCCAAAACACTTACATGGACTTGAGCATTATGTTCCTTTGAAGCAGCAAATCAATAACTAATGGGAGCTAATAATGAACTACAATCTCTCATCAGCATACTAAGCAAGTTTGTTATAGTACAGACTCCCTGTGTTCTGAGTCCTCCAGTGTCTCCTGCAGGGTCCCAGCTCAGCCACTGGGCACCCAGATGTCTAACTGGGGGTTGGGACATTGACCTTCTGCCTCATTTAAGCAGCAAAAAGGGCATGGAAGTGCTGCTAATTCTCCAAGAATTCCATTTAAAAGACTATTCCTGTCCCACTCCTGTGATGTGACACCTAACCAGGAAGTTTTCACAGAGATTTTACATGATTCTACTCCAAAGGAAATCCTTCTGAGAGAAGGATTTGGCTGTATAAGCTTGAGGAAGGCATAAAGACAAACATGGTGATGTAAAGAAACAGAAAATAAATTAGGAAGAAGAAGAACAAGTAGAGAGAAAGATGAATAAATATCTGATATAGACAGGAGGGAAACTGAAGGCTTTTCTTGGCACCCAAGGATGGTTCTGAATACATTTCTCCATGTCGAGTATTTCAGTCTGTCACCCCAAGCCTCTTTCACAAGCCACATCAGACATTAAAGCTTTTCCCCTCTAAAAATGCTAGGCACCTCTTCAGGGAAGAATGTTTTTGAATGTCAAGAGAGAGTACTATAAAAACTCCAGCTGAAACACCATTTCCCTTTTAATATCACTCATTAAAAACAGCTGCATGAAGAATTAAGGGGGACCATTATTTTCATGCTGTATGCAATTTTGAAGTTTCAGGTGACCATTCCATGGGATGTAATAAATCTTCTGTGTCTGTGAGCAGTTGATATGGTTTATTTTAATGGCCACAGTTAAAGGTTTCATGGGATCAGGCCACAACCAAATCTCTTTATAATAATTCTTTAGGCTACTGCATAATTTATAGCCCTTATGCACTTTTCATGATCTAATTTACCTTCCTCTTAAAATATTTTGTAAAACCAGTGTTCCATTTATAATGATATATATCCCATTATAAAATATACTCACTACTTTGTTACCAGAATAGCATTTTATATGTGTAAACCAAGGGGCATTAGCATATGCCAGAATTACTCTCCCAACTTAGTGATATACAGAGCATAATGGAATTATGAGCAATTTGGTTCACACTGTCAAAAATATAAATGCAGTGAGATTTTAATAGCAGGCCTGCAAATAATGTTTCATAAGAAAAGCCTATTTTTGTAAATGAGATTTCCAAAAAAGAGTGAAATTGAGATGTGAGGTGATAGGGGGCAAAGGAAGGAGGCGTGGAATCAGCTACAGGAATTGTGATCCTATGCTCATCATATATAACTACCCAGAAGGGAGAGAGAAAAAGGCAAACTCGCTGGCTTCACCATCAGTACTGCTCCAAGACATAAGGGAATGAAATGGCCAAAAGGCTCCGGGAAAAAGTTGCAAATTTTGAACCACAGTGTCATTATGTTTAGAAAAGTTCTCCAACACCATCAAGTCTATCCTTCAAGGCTGAAGGGAGATTCATCAAAAGCAATCATACAAACAAATGCAATGTTTTGGACCCTGTTTAAGCAAAATGCCAGAAAGTGTTTCTCTCTAAAGCTGTCAGCAAGTGAATTCTCTGAGCTCCTGCAATTCATGTTCTTTCTATCCATTTCAATGGTATTTAACCATATCCAACTTAAACAGGATTTTCTTGGCCTTGACATTAAATAAGTTTCTCTGCTCAAACCACAGTTTGCTCTAAAGGCATAATGATAGTTCAAGAGACATTCCAGCACTTATTTTCTACCCCATGTCTGGCCTTCCCCAAAGAAAACTTCTCATTCACTTAAGCATGTAAGATATTTTCCTTGTAGGAAAAGTTACGAAATGTTATTTTCTGATGTTACTGCAATATGAAAAATATTACACCACTTATCAGGTCATAAGTCATTAAACCAACAGAGGGTTGAACAGTATTTCCATCTGAAAGGCTCTGTATATTTGCATGTACATATGGTGGAGATATTGCTGGAGATATTTTGATACTGCAGATTTCATTTTTATCAGGGCATATTCCAAACATATTCCTGAAAATACCTGCATAAACCAGGCACTGCAGAGTTGGGCTGTATTTACTCCCAGAAATCCAAACTCTGAGCTTTATCACCTAAATTAATCATAGAAACCAAGTATCAGCAGCAGCAACTTACGAAGTTGTTATTTCCCTTTGTTTATTTCTTCATTTACTTATGCTTTACTCCATCAACGTTACCTAGCGCCTGGCAAAAACACAGCTATATATTCAAAGATTTTCACATGCCTTACATATCAGTGACTGACTATAATAATGTCACTTAATATTTAACATAGTATCAAAGAACCTGTGCACTTATTCCCATTTTGTGTATCACGGAAGTGAAATAAAGGAAATTTTACTGGGTTTCCAATAACTTTTCTATAATTGAATGTTTGGGCCGGAGTCAAGAATAGAATCCAAATTGCTTCATTTGCAATGTTAGGTTCTGAAAGAGGCCCATGTTTTATCTCAGAGCAGTTCTCTTGGCAATTCTTGACACCTCGCAGGAGTACCTGGCGCCTTTACCAATTTCAAAGCCAGCAAGAGGAAGGTTTTAGTTTTAAGGGAGCTGGATGAGAACATATTTATTTCCTCCCCACAGGTGTGTGCACGTGCTCTGACAGCAGGAAGATTCAGCTCTGTTATTCCCTTCCCTCTTAGGCTCTCTGAAAAGCCAAGCTCATTCCAATTTCCAGTAGCTTGCACTGATTCAATAACCCATTCAGACCCAAGACAGGGACTATTATCTGCACACCAGCTGCTTTGATACAACCAAAATGCTGTACAACAGTAATCCAAGGATACATGCCACGCTAACTTAGATTTTGCTGCCATAGCCCGTGGACTAGAGGCTACAATTCTGCATTTCCCAAAGTCGTCTGATACAGAGAAACACAAATCCCACCTGCAGCTGCTCCACCAAGTAATGACCAAGTCCAGTAAAAGACACAGCATCTACTCGGAGCTTTTCTGCTTGTTATAGAAAAAAAAAATAAAAATACTTTACACCTGTATTTAAAATGCATTTCGATTTCTGGAGGGTTACTGAGCCCAGCTGCATATTGCATTTGGCAGTGATAAAATCAAACTGTCATTGCTACTGGAGACTGAACACAGCTCGTACATATCTTACCTTTTAAGCCCATTTTATCAAAGCTGTAGCACAAATAAAGATGAATAGTATCTCTTTCTAAGCCAGCACAAACCTACTCCTCAATCTAGCAGAAACCACACAATGCTTATCACCATTCCGCAGGATCCTGTTTAAGCTTATAAATACATTTTTTTTATTATTTTCAGATTTCATTCAAGATTTTTGTTAAATCCTTTTGATGAAACTTGCTGGTTTTACTTCTCCCTATCAGTTTAAGATTTTTATTGGTTCTTAACCAGGAACTTGCCTGCAACACACAAATCTGCTGTCTGTGTGCTCAGGCTTGGAAGCACCTGTCAAATTTACAGAGCCAAGAGCTTTGATTTCCTGGGCAGCAGGAAAAAGATTTAAGACACTGAATATTACTAAAGGCTTAAGTCTACCATCCTATCAAACATTTTAAGAGATTAAATCTGTTAATTATATACTTTTTTAAAAAAAATTCAATCTGTTTAAATAAATAATTCTCAGTAGACAACACATGCAGTATAAAGGGGTAGCTGATCTTAGGTCACACTGCTGGGCTCAGGTCCTCAGCCTAGGCAAACTGCTGATGTTCCTTTGACATGTGAGGTCTAGAGGGGGAAAAATGGCTTTATATCCATTACTGGTTTCTGCTGATTCTGTGCCCAGGTAGATTTTTTTATTATTTCCTTGGCTTTTCACCAATGCTATTAAGCAGAATAAAAATCTAAAGACTTAGTCAAGAAGAGAGAGAGAGGTATTTGAATGCCATTCCTCCTTGGGCCAATGTCCATGAACTATATGAGTTCTACTCATGCTCTGTTTTAAAGGCTTAGAGGGCACATAAGCTGTGCAAGGGTCTTCTGAACAAGGCACTGCACAGGCTTTTTCCAAAATAGGACAAGTGTGAGAAAATCACAGAGCAGAAAGCTGAATGGCTGGCTTCAACCCTCTGACCTCCTAGGCCACCCTTCCATTGGGTGCATGGATAAGAGGTACCCAAACCTTCAGAAAACTTTGATGTGTCTGAAATACCCTCAAAATCAGGGGGAGATAAGGAGTTTTACAGCTCTCACATATGTACTGGCTGTAGCCTGGGCTCTCCTGTGGAGCAGAAATCTTCAAGGGATGGCCATAGATTGATTCTATGATGATTCTGCCAATCCATACTTCCATAGATGACCTCACAGACCATCTAGTTCCAAGCTCCCTGCCATGGCAGGGACACCTTTCACTATCCCAAATTTCTCTGAGCCCCATCCAAGCTGGTATTGGACACTTCCAGGGATGGGGCAGCCACAGCCTCACTGGACAACCAGGGCTGGGGCCTCACCGCCCTCACAGGGAAGGATTTATTCTTAATATCCAATCTAATCCTCCCCTCTATCTATTTGAAGCCATTCCCCCTTGTCCTGCCACTCCAGGCCCTTGTCTGCAGTCCCTCTCCTGCTCTCCTTGAGGCACTAGAAGACTGCAAAATAATAAGAATCAAAAGAAAGTGCAGTTGAAACCAACCCAGGTGTCCACCTCTGCTGGGATTAGATGAGTTTCAAGACCTTCCCCCACAGAACTGCATAATGTTTTCAGTCCCTTTGAAAACAGGAAAATCCCAGTCTTGGATCTTGTACAGATACTGCTCACCCCTCCAGAGTTGCTCCTCCTGCCACCAGCTGAGACGAAACTTTCTTCATTCCTGGCCACTTTTCAGACCACTCCTCAACTTTTCAGAAAAATGGCTGAAACTGCTCAGAAATGTCATATTTACCTATAACAAACAGTTTATCCACACCTGAGAGACAGTCCTAAGCCACTATATACTGAATCTAAGTAACAGCAAAGTCCTGGTGTACATCTTCTCCACAAAAGCTCAACACCAACAGGAGAGCACTCACCACACCTGCCTACCACATTTGTGCTGTGGAAAGGAACCAGCAGGCACAGAACAGATAACTCTATGAGAAATTACTCATTTTCATGAACATTTTTTAGATCTGTACATGTTAACTTTGCCTGATGGGCTTTGCAGAAGGGGTGGCATAATTCTAAATCAACAGTGAGATCATATAATGTTTTATGGGCTTTTAAAAAAATCCCTTTTGTTACATTTTTTTGCATGTACATCTTAGACTTTACATAAATATTTTCAGTCTCTATTCATTGTTATTTATGTTTGTGGGGAGTTTGATAGAGATATTTCCAATGGAAAGTGGAAACACAGAGCAGGAAATTTAGTCTCTAGAAATCAAATGAAATAGAGGAGGAAAAAAGTAATGTATGAGAAAGATTTTCTTACCTACCTGCTCAGAAAACTGCAGGACATTGAACAGGTATGGAGGGAAAGTGGATGACAAAGTGCATCAAGAGAAGCAGATCTGATTAAAAAAAGGCAGGGGTGGGTTAGAAAAGCAATTTGGTTTAGAGACAACTCAGAGGTACATAGGGCTAGACCTAGACCCTGTCACTTCCAAACACACTTGGCTTGTATATTGGTGCAAGCCACAGTGGACAGAGACATCTAATATCAATTTTTCTTTAAATGTTGATATTCTAGATGGTATTTTTCCCAGAGGTTTTGTGTTTGCTTGACTACTGACATTCATTTCTACTTGTGCCCACAAGCATAGAATTATAGAATCACCAAATATGCTGAGTTAGAGGAGACACACCAAGATCATTGAGTCCAACTCCTGATCCTGCCCAGGACTCTGCAAGAATCCCACCCTGTGCCTGACAGCATTGTCCAAACACTTCTTGAGCTCTGTCAGGCTTGCTGCTGTGACCACTTCCCCAGGGAGTCTGCTCCAATGGCCAATCAACCTCTGGATGAAGAATCTTTCCCTAATACCCAACCTGAACCTCCTCTGACCCAGCTCCAGCCATTCCCTGGACTCCTGTCACTGGTCACAAGAGTCAAGAGATTGGTGCTGACCCATTGCTTCCTCTCACGAGCATACAGGAACCACCTTCTGATTTAAGTAGGACATAAACTCAGCACAAACTGAAATGGAAATCTCTGCAAGAAACAATTTCTATCTCCCTTTCTGTAAGGGTGAAAGAGAAGTGGAGAGGTAAGGAGGGTAAAAGAGAAGGAGCAGATAACAAGGAAATTATAGATGATGGTGTGGATTAATACAGTCTCTAAATCCCAAAGGTTCATCTCAGGGAAGAAAAAACACCAATTATGAGGAAAATAAAAATGATTGTGTGTGTAAAATCACACTTGGTGGTATGATCACACCCCTTATTTCCTTATCAAGAAGCTACATCAAGCATCTACATCTTTTCTCTGCTTTATTGCTGCAAGTTTTATTGCAAATTTTTCATAGTAGTATATACCTGCTAAAACAGGAAAAAGAACCCCACAACCCAATGCTTCCACCTCTCTCCTGTTGTTGATAACTGAGGATGGGTTTGATAGTGAGAAAGCCCATGGCAGACCCAGCAGAGCTGCATGGATGCAGCCCATGCTGTCAGGCGTTTGTTCTGTCTGGGTAAGAAACAGCTTCTCTCTCATTTCATGTCTGCTTGCTCACCAGGAGCTAGATGCATTAAAGGCAAAAGTCCCTTTATTACCTGCTCATCTCTCACTCCCATGTGCATTTGCTTCTCACACAGAAGATTACCTCTTTCAAGCTGTTCTTTCCCACTTTTCTTCTCTGCTGAGCTACTGCTTGTCAACACATTTATCCGTTTGCTGCTTTCAGTCAAATAAGTAAAAAAAAAAAAAGAACAAGTTAAAAAAGGAGCAGGAGGAGGAGAAGCTTCACTATAGGCACTATATCTGGAGAAGGAAACATTGTCAACCTCCAAGTGATCTGACTCTTCAAAGAAAGGGATAAATGAAATAGGAGCATTTGCATGGATCAGCTCTTCATGCTGGGGTAAAACCCAGATGCAGATTTGGCCCAGCTCCCACCTGTGCTGGCTGCAGCTGGAAACATCTGCACACCCAATTATAAAGGTAGTGGCTGTTCTGCAGGGCAGAGATCTCCAGAGGTTCAAGGTCTACACCATGGTTTGGGAAGACACTGAAGTCTTGTATGGCTCAGAGGGAACAGCTCCCAGCCTCATCAAAACTGCTCTTATGCTCATTGCAGATTAAACCTCTTGTATCTGTGCAACATGAGACACCACCAAGCCTATGGCAAAAACTGGGAATTAGGTTCCCATCCCAGACAGCTGGGCAGGAAGTTTTGAAGCACTGGCCTTTACCTTGAATTTTTCCTACAGATACAAAGAGGGTTTTTTCAGTTTTCAAAATCCTTTGGGAGTATTCAGAGATATTGCTGAGTCATTGTAGGAATCATGAGCAGAACCAAACATTCATGTTTCCCATTCATTAATTAATGCTAATGATAATTCAGAAGTCCCTTGATATGGCACTTTTCTCTCCATCCACAGCTCTTCTCCCATGATCTCCCCCATCTCTGCTCCCCTTCCCACACTTGTCTTGGTGTTTGTGGTTCTTTTTCCAATCTCTGTGTTGTACTGAAAGGCACTACAGATATGCTTGAATTTGTGACAACCTTGTTAAATCAAAACAAATCACTTCTTACATTCAGAGATCCACTTCACTGAAATAAACAGGGAAGTATTTTCCTGCACAAATCCCAGTAGCTGCAGCACTCTCAATGCCATTATTTGCATTAGGAGGAACCCACAGGAGCAGTCTCTATCAGAAATTATGAGCTTCTACTCCCTGTGCTACTGGACATCAAGGGGATAAGATAAAGGACAGTTTTAAAGTTGTCTTAAAAAAAATAAAAACTCAAATAATTTTTCTAAGCTTGCATTAAGGTTTTTACAAGTTCATATTTTCACTTTGGCTCAGTTGTTCTTATTTGATTACAGCTGATTTGTTAATCTTTAATTAGACCTGTTAGGCAAAAGGAAGAGACAAAGCAAGAAGTCATGTTTAAATAGATAAGAGGCACTAATACATGGGCTGGAATATTGATCACTGAGATTTTAATTCATTTGATATTGATAGAAATAACACTTGCAAAATTGGCAAGAAAGCATTCTTCCCTAAAAGGCTGTTCTGGGCTCCTTTCATGATGAAAATCACACAGAGGGAGGTGGTAAAAGCAAAGGGTACTTCAGCCACAGTAATAAAAAAGCAGTGACATAGTAGGAGATGGACTGAGCCCTAATTGATGCAACACATGCAGAGAGCACAGCACATAATTTCAATATTGTCTTGCCAGCCTACCCAACAGATACTGAGCAGACACCAGCATCATCTTCTTTAATGCAATATTTATCAAGAAGCTATATTTTTCAAAGGAGATATTTATTGATGTCTTGTTGCCTGGCTGAACTGCAGCATGCAGATGTTGTATATATTTCAAGGAGAATGTCATCATTATGAAATAGGGCGGAATGTTAACTCTCTCTTTTTAATTAATCTTCAGTTGTTTGTGGTTTGCACCGTTCATCACTGTGAACTGTCACCTCGGAAGCTCCTTTCTCAGGGCTGGATACGTTCCCTTCCTACTCCGCTTCCTTGGAGTAACTCTGGGCATGCAGGTCAAAATTCATCCTGAGAAACAAGGCAGCAAAACGCCTACGCACCACTTGCCTTCTCCAAATACAGTGTTTTGAGACATAAATGATGAATTGGGCTTGCAGTGACACCCGGCACTGGGGCGAAACTCACCCCTCATGATGAATTGCCTCCTGGAGAATTTTCTGTGATGGTTATCATCAGCCATGGTTCCTTTCCTTGTACTTGCTGCATTCCAGCATGAATCCTGGCACAGTTAAAGGATGACGTCATGCAGATTTCAATACTCTCTGGACCTTGGTCTCTTTGTTCTTTATTTACATAAAAAGTGTGGTTATTAGAATAGCTGGGATGAAAGTTTTTTTAACCTTGAATATTCCCAGACAAATCAAGAACGTGGAACAAACTGCATTATGAGTTTCCTTTCTTTCCATTTTTTAAATATATTCAGTTGTTTATCCTTCACAACACAGAGCTTCAAGGAAGGTCAGGAAAGCCCAAAGAAGTCGATAATAACAGGCAGGTGTGCAAGGGGTATGTTCTGCAAACAGAGACATGCTAACAGCTTTGTAGCTGGTAGAACATGTAGGAAATCAAGCTCAGGATTTTCAGAGAAGTCCTTTCCAAGCTACATTCTTTGCCTGAATTAATTAACAAATTTTTGATGTGTATGCTTCCTAGTACATAATCAAAATGCTCATAATTCCCTTACATTTCTGTGGTTTTAATTTGATCAGTTCCCAAGGATTTCCTTCCAGTTGTTGTCTACCTGCTGAAAGAAAGCTCTTCTCTTGAGTATTTATGAAACTGCACATGGCAGGCAAGGAAAACCAAAAAGGACCAGTGAGAAGTTGAATCAGAATGGGTGAAGGAGGTAAGAGCTGTCAGCAGTGAAGTAAAACAATAATTGAATCTTAAAAGCTCAGTGCTACAGTAATAACTCATAATAAAATGTTCTTTTAGTTGTCTCAGTAGTCTAAATTTTAGCTAATCAAGTTTGATTTCAATAGCCTTATAAATAGAAACTTACAATAGACTTCAGAATAAACAACATATTTAACAGTAGCATTTATGCATTTACAAAGATTTGCAAAAGCTGATACAGACATTTAGTCAGTAATTTTCAGCCACAGATCATAGACTACAAAATGATTATGCTGGGAACCTCTGAACCTGTTTGTGAAACGGAATTTGGTTCCCTCCACTTGTTCACTACTTGTCCTACCCTCAAGCTGAGGACACCAAAAACCAACAAGCCCCTTAAAAACATTAATTGATGAAAAGACTTTAGGGAGGGTAAGGAAAACTACACAATAAGAGCACCATGAGAACACCTGGGCAACACCACAGGGGACATGGGCTGCAACCCACCACCCTCTCCTAAAGCACTGGTTCTTTCAGAAAGCAGGGCCCTGCTCCGGCACATGGGTTGGCATCTGGCACTGCCTGGACAGAGTGGTGGAATCCAACTGAACTGCTTGGGTACACATGAAAAATGCAATGGGATGGATGTCAACGTGCCCAGATAGGGATGCATGCCTGGGTGTTGCTTAGCAACTCTGTACATTCACTCCATGGACTGCTAATGGCCACGGAACTGCCCGGCTCCATCACGAAGGGCTGCTCTGCAGAAGAGTAAATACTGTTTTCATCTGTGACTGGTTCTTCACAGATCCATAAAAATTCATGAAAGCACACACTTATGCATTTGACTTCCCACAGTTGGGGAAGTTTACAAATGCACCACTTGACTCCAATGCAAGAGAAAGGAAGACGTCAAACTTTGTCTCTGAAACGGCGGTGCAAGTCTGAGACTTTGCTCTAAGGATAACACTGGAATTTCACAGCAAGTCCTTATGAAAAGACTTCAATCTGGAATTCAAAAATCCAGCTCAATTATTCTTGGCATTCCACTCATTCCCAATGAGAAAGATGTAGCTGAATTCCCACCCTCTCTGGCTTACACAGAGCACTAAAGATGTTATGGGTCTAATCCTGACCAAAATCTTCCCCTGCAATATCAACATAAATATTTGCCTGTCATCTCTGTCCACTCAGTTGGAATCCATCTATAGCTGTTGCAGAACGACGGAAGAAAATGCTATTTATGTGACATGTGCTTTCTAAATTTGCATTTTCCAAGTTCATTACTTTAATCAAAATGAACCAAAGAAGGACTGCAAAAATCTTTGCCTTTGGTAAAGATTTTTGGCCCCCCACTATTACAGCACCTTCATCAGCTACACTAGCATCTGCCATTCTCATGGACCATCTCAGAAGTCTCCTCCTCACAGGTAATTTTTCCCAAATGAGACCAACCCGGACTGTGCATTGTATCCTGTCAAACATCACCCAGAAGAAGTGAATCTCCCTCATGTCCCCCTCAAAGCTGAATGTCTACCACCGAAGCAAAATCTTGTATTAAAGGTTAAAAAAACTCTCATGAGGACAGCCTGTGGCCCTCGAGAGGGAATTCTGCTTGAATTCAGGTTCACAGCCAGGTCTGGTTCCATTTTATTGCAAAGCCTTGACACCAAGCACAGCATAAAGTATTTCAGTAAGGGCCCTTCTTATTCAAAACTCCAAGATCCTCCTGGTATTTTATAATTTTGTGCATTAAAAACAAAAAAAAGAAAAAGTAATAGCAATTAATTCAAGGGATTATTTAGGTATTATTGGGGGGGAGGGTGATTAAATGTATTTTGTTGTAACAACTTAATTTGGATAGAATAAAGCAAATAAACTGCAAGCTGTGCAAGTTTTTGAGAGAGTTGACTGTTTTCTAGGTGCCATTTAAGCATAGTCCCTCTTCTAATACAAATCTGTGTGAACAAATTCACACTAGAAAAGAAGAAAGAAAGTTAAAATAAATTTTAAAAAGGGATCTTGAAACTTTGTTGCTACTCTCTTCACTTGTTAAACTCATTATCTAAACAGGAACAAACCCCCAAACCAGAGTGTCCTTGTCTTCCATCAGAGGATTCAGCAACAGTTATAAAGGACACTTTGGATACCAACCATGGAAACATGGAAACCAAGAGCCAATTGCTGATCCAATGAAAATATTAATGACAAAGCAATTAATTAGAATCTCAATTTAAAATTATGGAATAAGTTATTAGGAGTCTAAGTCAACCACTTAAAATGTGTCTCAGAGCAACAGTTTGGAATTCCAGGTAGAAAATATTCCAAAAATATGGAGTACACAAAAATCAAAATTAAATATTTTCACTTCATTGACAAAAAATGTTTTAGTTGCATGGAAACATTTGGGGTTTTTCTTCAAATATATCGGTAATTTCTAATTTTTCAATGAACTTGGACGTATCAATCTTCTATAGAAGAGAAATGCTAAACTGTAGTTAGTTCTTACAAATAACACAGTGTACATACACATTCTATTGTTAAGACTGACAGCTGTTTTTTACTGCCAGGTTCTCTGTTGCACTTCTCCTTTTTTCTTATTTCTTTTCAGTGCAGTATTATATTTGTAGCATCCTACATCCCACAGCACTGAAAACACCAGTAACACTGGACCAACAAACAATCCTACTCTACGAAGGCCTGAATCCAAAAGGTCATTTTCTCCAGCCACAAGCTGAAAACCCTCTCATACCAGTTGGACATATTCCGTTTGTGGCCTCAGGCCCTTGCAGGAGAAATGAACAGAAATGTTCCATGAGCCAGGTCATGCAATAATATACATGACCCTTGCTTTGGCTCCTCACCATTGTGATGGACACAGGAAACATTTTCCTCCTGCTCCAGGCTACAGCAGTGCAGAGACCTGTGAGGCAGGACAGGGGCACATTTCCATGTTCATAACACACTCAAGGAAGTTCTGTTCCACTCCCCCTCAGCTTCCCTAAGTCCTTGGATACCAGGAAGCACATTTCTCACACCAGATCACAATATACACTCACACACAAAGTGTGACTTGGTATCCTTTAATAGCCCTCTGTTAGTCCTAGAAATTAAGCATGGTCTTAATAGTTTATGCTTGCCAGGAATGCCTTTGACCTCTCTGTCCCTCTCTGTCCCTCTTTTCCCAGTCCTCCTGAATCCCCAGGCATCCACCAGATACCCCACAGCATCCCACTTTGCAAAGTCAGCACAGCCACGGATAATCAATGCTAAGAGATGTCAGAAACACAAGAAATCAGTAACGTTCTAAGAGGAAGAAAACGAAATTAATACTGGTTTTGTCTTCATGTACAGGCAAACATGCAAATCCATATAGACACAATCAGAGGCAGGTAAACAGAGGCTTTGACAAACACAGGAATTCTGGGTGGTGGGGAAACCTCTGTCCCTGTCTGGCACCTGCACTGTGTGGACCCTGGGAAGAGTCAGGTGTGATGAGCACTGTGGGGTGTCAGGTCTCAGCTTGCAGGGGGAGAGCTTAAACCAGCTTAGATGGGGAAAAATCCCCAGCAGGGTCATTGAACCATCCACTCATTTTATAGGAGGAAAACACTGAATGTAAGTGTATCCTGGAAACTGACTACCTCTTTTTCTTCATTAATTTGCCACAGATACAGAGGAATGGCAAACATCACAGAATCTTACACACAGTTTTAGCACAGTGTTCAGTCTTTCAGAGTGGGATGTGCTTTCACTGGACTGTCCAGGGTTAAATAACAAAGACTTTACCTTGTATTGCTATCTTATAAAACGTAAAGTAAAAAATCTAAATTCATTGCGCATAGGAAGGAGTGAAAGACCTGCAAAGCATATGAAGGCAAAAGAGTTGTCTTTCAAAAGTTGAAAATTATATTGATTTCTATTGACTGGTTTTGTTCATTATGCACCTGGGAATATTCTCTGCTGATCCCAATGCAGAGCTGTATCCATGAATTTAAGCAGGCTCTATTATACTGACAAAAAAAAAATCACATCCTTAACCTTAGATCCCCAGAGGTGCAATTATTAACCTTTGGGACAGCTTTTAAAGAACAGTTTTGTGGATAGAAAATGGCAGTTTTTAGCATGTAATGCAGCGCTGAACAGAAAATTATATTCTTGTGTGTCAAAAGCAGATGGGATGGGCAGAGCTCCTACCTCAGTGAGTAGATCAGCTTCTCCACAGAGTTCAGTGATGGCTTAAAAGAAATTTCTGTGATGCCCTATTGGATTGCCACAGGCCCACTGATTCAAACCTTTTTAGACATCATAAGGCATTTCCATTAGACTGATAAAGCAATTTCTGCTTTTATCCACATGCTCAAGAGATGGGAGATTTTAAAGCTAAATGATCATACTCTGTTAGATTTGCATCTTCTGATTTCTTTCCCATGGAGATTAAACCTTAAAGCTTTCTTCCCTTTTGGAAATAAAACTTACCCAGGATGGGAGTTAGACTGCAGCACTGCTGCCTATACAACTGTGATAGGAAGAGGAGAAGGACAGGAGATGTAAACACCCTCACCCTCAAGCCTGCAAAAGCAGCCCTGTTATCCCACATTAGAGAGCTACAGGCTAAGAACCAGTTCAATAAAGAGAAAAACTGAAATTTTAGATCTTTTTATGTGAAATGATCCAAGGAGTTGCTCCACTGTCTGCACAAGAGCAGGGGGCAGTGGGATGGATCTCTCCTTGCCTGGTAGCATGTGCCCAGTGATGGGGGAAAATCTCATAGAGTGGAAAAGTTTCATTCCTTAATACTTTCAGCTTTTACCAGTTGCATAGCTCTGGAGGCTGAAAACTATCTAAGCCTCTCTTGTGTCAGGAATGCTGAGATTTGAGGGGAAAGAATGGATTAACTTTCCTTCTGAACTGAGGAAGTTATTAATTATAATTAGTATATTCCTTCTTTAAGGTTTTCCTCAATACACTGGCTAGGGACTGAGGGAGAGGAACTTGCTGGGGACTGATCCCATGCCCAGAACCTGAGCTGCTGAGGGGACAGGGGTGTGGAGTGTGGACCAACCCAGCAGCCCCATGAGGCCAGGGAAATGCTGTATCCTCAGCTGGAACACAGAGCTGTAGCATCACAGCCAGAGCACCCAAGGAGACTTGTCCTATCACCATCAACATGTTCCATTCTGTGAATTATGACCAGCCTGAGGATGTGACTGCAGCTGTTTTAAAGTGACATGAATTGCCATTTCTAGGATGGTATTCTCAGCTCAGTCCTTTACCAGCTGTGCACAATATCCTCTTGCTTAAGGGATTTCTTCCTTTTTTTATTTATTTAACTTTTTTTTTGTTATTCTCAACCTTTCTTCCTTCTCTCACAATCTCTAATGCCAGGTCCTGCACTCAGGATTGCACCCATGAAATCAGGTCAGTCTCTCCTGTTTCCCTCTTCACATGCCCAGCTGATGCCTTAACCTCTCTCCACACAGGGCATTACTGCTAAAGCATGGTTTAACAAACTGTCCCCTGTCCTTCCAGCTTAAAATCATGAGCTGAGCCATGCTGAAACACACAGGGTTAAACTGAGCAGATAAACAGTAGCCAAGCAAAACCAGCACTGTCCTCATCACCCTCAGGCCACCACAGCTCTTCTCTAAGTATGAGAGAGAGAAGACGATTGAAGTCTTGTTTTAGGTGCTGAGCCATCAGAAAAAAATTCAAATATAATTTAAATATGTTTTTAGATAATCTATTACTTCTTTAAACATAAACCAGTCCAATGATGAATACACCAACATACACATCAAAATTGCACAGTGCAATTTTCTCATTACGCACAACAAAAATAATTCATATAACGATTAGAGACTAATATTAAAGCAAATTATTTATTTAATTACAACTAGCACTGCTGCAAGTAAAAGGAAACCCCACTCACTAAATAACCCAGGAACATAATTATTTCCAACACATCCCATGGGGCTTATTTCGTCATCCTTTCATGACCTCAGAGCAGATAATGTGAAGAAAATGGACCATGTGTTTTCCCACAGAAATGCAGCCATCCAATTCCTTCCCACTTTCTTTCACCTAATGTTACTGAAAAGTACTCAAATCACTCAAGGTAATGAATAATAATAATTTCAAAAAATGCCATCTCATCCTGTCTTATTTCTTCCTGGAGCTGATGGATAAAGTCATTTGAATCCTGAAGGATGTATCCGGGTGGGGAGGTAGTGAACACACAAGTGCAGTGGGAGTAGCTTGGCCAAAACAGCTCTCCCTGAGTGGAGCAGGCAAGGGTCAGCAATCAGAGAGGGAAATGGGACAGCAATGAGTGTGTAACAGGTAGGAGCAGATGTTTGTACTGGTGCACAGAGAGGAAAACCAGATACCAGGGATCAGCTCAATGACCAAGCACAGAAAGGGCACCTGCATGTTGAGTGTCAGGAAGAATTACCACTTTGAAAGCAGTTGTGAACCTCTGGGCAGAGAGCCTTTTCGTTATGGAGAAATCTCTATTCTTCCCTGAGATCTGAGATTACCAAATCTCAGCTTGGATGAGGGCTTCCTTTTTGACTGTAGTTTCTGTGTGTGCAAATGTCAGAATGGAGAGGGTTATGCACGTGTACACCAGCAATGGTTTTGGCTTTCCCACTGGAAATCCTTTTTGTCCAAAGGCTGCCCTAAAGGTCATAAGTCAGTGCCACATTCTTAGGGGGCTGGAGTTAAGACTAAAGTCAGTGTTACTGCCCAGCTCACCACTTTGGAATAGCTGCTGCTGTGCTGGGGTGCAGCAGAAAGCCTGGCACAAGCTCCTGCTGGGATCCTACATGGAAATCATTTTCTATGGAGCTAAAATAATCCCACGATTCTTGACCTGGGAGAAATACAAGAACCACAAAACATTTACAGAGGCCATACAAAGTACACTGAATAACAGACAGGTGCTCAACACCTCACCAATATATCTACAACAGTGGAAACAAGTTACCTGAAAATCCCATGGATTTCATCTGCCAGGGAAATTCCAAAGAAAACTTTTGCTTTGAGAATTTGGATGTGATCTGCAGCACTGGCTTATGTTGACAACTACATAAATCTCCACATTTGATCCTGAAAGACTCCTTCTATTTTTTTTTTTTAGCTGCCTTCAGCAGGGGAGAACCTGTGAAGCACTCCCCACTTGGCAAGTGACACAGCACCCATGATTTTTCTTGTTCAGGAGAAAAGACAAAGCGAATTTAGCACATTTTAAACCTCAAAATTCTAACAAGCAGCCACTCACACTTGCATTAACAGGGGGATGTTTCACCTCACAAAGGCAGCAGTGTTGGGCATAGGGATCCTTCAAACAAACTCAAGCCCAGAACTGAGCTCAGCAGTTGTGCACCTTAATGCCATTCAGCAATCTGGCTCCAATTCATCAACTCAGTTGTTTCCTGTTTATCAGATTAATTAAACACTGAAATTTGATTTTATATTGATGTTTTAATTTTCAAGCTGCATTAGATTTCCCTTATGTTCAGAATATAAAATACTATACTTTAGCTCTATTTGAATCAAAGACAAATAAGGAATACCCAGGAATCTGCTTTTACTCCTACATTTGAAAGACTAGGAAAACATTAAGAATGTAGGTGAAGCAAAAGTTCAAGTACAGGAGGAAAATTAGGAGGAAAATAAATTCGTATTCCTTAAACCAGTAACCAGCCAAGGAGATTTTTAATACAAGGACACACTTGCTAATTATGGCTTAATATGCTACACTTGTGCTCTAAGTAGGAAGTGAACTAGAAGGAAACTGAACACTAAAGCATATTTTAAAAGATACCAAGGGATATTTCCAGTGTGGGTGTGTTGGTTTTTCATGGCTGGGTTTTTGGTAGTGGGGTGCCATGGAGGTGGCTCCTGTGGGAAGCTGCTGGAAGCTCCCACCCTGTCCAGCAGAGCCAGTCCCTGGTGGCTCTGAGGATGGACACGCTGCTGGCCAAGGCTGGGCCATGGGAGAGGCTGGGAACACCTCTGGGATGGCAGATTTGAGAAAATGAAACCAAGAGGGGACAGTGTGAATTCCAGCTAGAGAAGGGAGAGTGAGAACCTGTGAGGGAAACAACCTGGAGACAGCAAGGGCAGGGGAGGAGGGGAGGAGCTGCTCCAGGGATGGAGCCGAGATTGCTCTGCAGGCCCTGGAGAGACCGTGGGGAATCCAGGAGAGACAGGGGGATCCAGGGGATCCAGAGATTCATCCACAGCCTCTGGGGATCCAGGGGATGCAGAGAT
>VZTB01018360.1:658849-722940 GCA_013397245.1 Thryothorus ludovicianus
TGAGATTGGAACCACTCTGGAGAAGTTCACAGAGAACTGTCCCCTGTGGGAGGGACCCCATGGCCTCACAGGGGAAGGAATCCTCTCCCTGAGCAGTGGAGGAAAATCTCAGTGATGAACTCAGCAAAATCCCCACACCCTTTCTGCCTGTACTGTTGGTGGGAAGGAGGGAGGAGTTGGGGGGCACAAAGGTATTTTTAAAGGCTTATTTTACTTCTCATACTCCCCCTCTGATTTTGTTAGTAATAAATTCACTTGGTTCCTATAAATTGAGCCTGCTTTGCCCTCAGAATATTTTCTCCTGGTCCTTATCTCAACTCAAGAACCCTTTGTTAAATTTTTTTTCTCTCCTCTGCCTGGTGTGGCAGGGAAGGGGGAGTGAGTGACTTTTGTGGGTGCCTGACATTGAACCAGCATCAAACCACAACAGTGGGAAACCTACACCTTTAGTCTTGGTAGTCAGAACAAATTAGCTGTTAAAGGGCATGGCTGTCATCATCTTGTCATGCAACACCCCAGGTTCAGCAGCCAGTGTGGGAGAGGGGGAGCAAGGTGAAAATCTTACAGCTGGAAGCCCAGATGTTAAGGGACCTCTGTGTGAGATGCTCAGTGTAAAACCGAAGAGAGAAGTTAATCTACACTGCACCAAACTGGGCACTTCAGGATGACTTTACAAATATCGATGGTGAAACTACAGAAAGCACTTCCAACATCCCAAGAGCAGCAGGAGAAAAGACAGATGTGTACTTAGGACTTATGTACTGTTTTAAAATGATCAAGGTCCCCTTTCAGCCCTGCTGCAGTCTTCCCCTCTATTTTCAGATAAGGCATCAGTTCACTCTGTGCCTCAGCTCTTCTGCTCTAAAATGGACTCAATAACAATTTTCTTCTCCCAGCACTGCCTGTCTCACCTGGATGCCAGTGCAAGCTTGTGCCACCTGTACATTAGGAAGTCTATTTTCTAAGCAACAGACATGTGAAAGGAGAAATTAACTAAGGAGACACAATGTCAAATATTATGACTGGAATTACACAGACAGTGCCTGGCTGTCAACAATGTCTCTACTGAGGCCAGCTGGAACTCTCGTCTATTTGTGCCTTGAAAAGCTCCACTGGAACACATGGGCTGAAAAATCATAGAATCATAGATTGATTTGGGTTGGGAGGGACCTTAAAGACCACCTAGTTCCAACCCTCTGCCAGGGGCAGGGACACCTCCCACTAGACCTGGTTATGGTTGTTATGTTTAAGTAAACGATTTCCAAGTTCCTGAAGATGTAGGTGAGGAAAACAACGTGGAAATCTAACCTTTAATCTTCTCTATCTATGAGCACAATGTTTTCCAAAGGTGCTTCAACTCATCTCTTTCATGTGCATTTACAAAACTGTTCACTTGGGCATATTAGACTGGAATTGAGAGTGGTCTTTAGTCTTTTTTCAGGATAGGATTTAGAGTTTACATTAAAAGATTTCACTTTAGAAAAGAAGTCAGATAAGCAGGAAAGAAGTCAAGGAATATGGTTTTTTCATTGCATTAGCCTGCAGCAATTTCTGTTTCAATACAAAAAAAGCAAACTATCACAACTCATTGATGCAGAAGTGTATAGGTAAATGTCAGTGCAAATACAATACAAATCTCTCCTAATATAATTTGATGTGGAAAAAAATACTGATTTTTCTGGCTTTTAACTTCATACAGGTCTGTGATTTCATAATGATGTTTGACTCAGGAAATTAAGAGAGAAAATAGGTGCATTTAGAGAGGGTTAATAGGCTCACCACAGATAAAGTAAAAAGATGCTGCCAAAACTATAATAGATGCAGATCATTTAAAATTTGATAGAATCACTTAAGACCAAAGACAATACACATAAAAGACAGTACAATGTTTGCCCAGTAAACAGAATAATGATAAATTGGCCATGTCAACACAACCCAGGTGCAAATGCAGTTTAAGGGATGTTATGACAGCTCTCTGTCCAGAGAAGCAATTGTTTTCTTTAGAGATTTGGCTTTTTTACAGGCAGTTTTGGAAATGCACAGAACAGGTAAAGCCAAACAGCCACAGAAAGGGGAATGATGCAGTTGTGAGCAGGGAGTTCAGGACAAGCTCTAATTTAGTTTAGATATTAGAAAGAAGTTCTTGACTTAGAGATTTGTGGGGCCCTGGCACAGTTTGCCCAGAAAAACTGTGGATGCCCCTTCCCTGAACGCGTCCAAGGCCAGGTTGGATGGGGCTTGGAGCAACCTGGGACAGTGGAAGGTGTCCCTGCCGTGGCAGGGGGTGGGATGAAATGAGCTTTAAAGTTCCTTGAAGCCCAAACCATTGTGTGGTTCTGTAAGAAGGTCACAGATATGTCCTGGCTGGTAATGCACCAGAGAGTCTTCCAGGTGCTCTCAGCAAATCATGCTTAAGCAAAAAGAGCCTTCCAAGCAATGGCTTCTTTTCAAAATTACAGATCCTATCAAATCACACAGAAAATGAGAACAATCTAATAATCATCAGAACTTCTAGGATGCATCACTGAATAATAAACCAGGGCAAAGCACTGGGTTCCCAATGAGCTTAAGTGTCACCCCACTCTTTATCTCTGTCCTTGTGTACAACATACAACAAAAATGCTGGTTATTTTCAGCTTTACTTACATTTTGGGTAACTCATTTTGCTTACTGCTCCATGACCATTCGGTTAAAAGGAAGATCAGCCCAGTCTCCAGACACATCCAGGTCTGTGATGCCAAATCTACAGAGTCCTTTAATAACACTGCCCTTCACTCTGGAGATTGGGAAACTCCCTTGGTATTAGCTTTTATTTATTCCTTTTACACCTTTTCACTTGTGGTAAAGTCTCCTCACCTCACAGACGGGTGTGTCATAAAAGAGTTTGTCTCCACCCACATCACTCCAGCAATTATTTTTACACTTAAGCAACCTGGCTAAGAACATCTTGTTCCCAGCCCTGCTGAGACTCTTCTCCAGGTTTGTGTCCTTCACTGAGCCATGTGCAGATGTTTGTCACAGCCATCACAAATGTGACTGAAGGCAGGAGGCCAGAGCTCAAGAGGCAGCAGTGAACATGCCTGCCTGGTCCTGGCATCCCACATTGGGACAAAGCTTGTGATACTCTCTGTACAACTTTTTTATCCCTTTTATAAATAAATAAAGAAAAAAAAATAAAAAGCACCTTCCATGAGCCTGGTTTAGTGCAACTTCTCTCTTTGAAACCATTCAAACCATAATGAGATCCTCAAGGAGGATCCTCTGAGTTAACTAAAAGATAACATAAGAATAGATAAATTAACAGCATTACAACCCTAAAGGGAAGGTTTCTTCCAGAATTAAGTCAGCCTATTTTATTAAGCTTAACTCACTTTCAAGGAAAATATTTTTTAAGGGAACAATGAGTGATTATAAAAGTTTCCATCAAAGAGCAAATATAATATAAGGAGTTCAGTATAAGGAGAAAAGAAAGAAGCAATACTAGCAATTTTGATGGCATTGACATTGAATCTAATCTGAGCTTCACAAATCTAGGAAAAATATAACACTATAATAATAAATATTTAAATTGTATTACCCATTGGGAATCAGCATCTCTTGTGCTGTGCATGTCTCAGATGTTTTGTTTTCTATATGATTGTTGTTCTACACCAACAGTTCCAAGTCAGAATTTACTCTTGGTTTCTCTCTCTGTCCCTTGTACAGCCGAGACTTTCCTTCTGGGTGGCAGGTCTGGGGCAAAGGAAACCATTCTCACCACTTCCCAGGTGGTGAAACAGCTGAAATCCTCATTTATTAGTCTACTCTGAAGTGAGTATTCTAACAAGAGGAAAATACAAATTCACCACAGAAAATCATCTTGTGCTCTCACAGCAGCTTTTCTCAGGATGAAATTCTGGCTACGTGGAAGTAATGACAAAGCTGCCTTTAAGTTCAACGAAGCCAGAATTCCAATCTTTATAGCTAAACCTGAAGCTTTAAAACACAGAATGACCTGGGCTTATGAAAATTGAATTATTGTTATTTGGGTTTAATGCTTGTAACTTTAGTTATTCTTTCATTCTACGCTCATTCAAAACCTGACATTTCTAAATAATGGCTTACTTATCCTCTATGTCTATTTATGTAAACANTGCAGTTTAAGGGATGTTATGACAGCTCTCTGTCCAGAGAAGCAATTGGTTTCTTTAGAGATTTGGCTTTTTTACAGGCAGTTTTGGAAATGCACAGAACAGGTAAAGCCAAACAGCCACAGAAAGGGGAATGATGCAGTTGTGAGCAGGGAGTTCAGGACAAGCTCTAATTTAGTTTAGATATTAGAAAGAAGTTCTTGACTTAAAGATTTGTGGGGCCCTGGCACAGTTTGCCCAGAAAAACTGTGGATGCCCCTTCCCTGAACGCGTCCAAGGCCAGGTTGGATGGGGCTTGGAGCAACCTGGGACAGTGGAAGGTGTCCCTGCCATGGCAGGGGGTGGGATGAAATGAGCTTTAAAGTTCCTTGAAGCCCAAACCATTGTGTGGTTCTGTAAGAAGGTCACAGATATGTCCTGGCTGGGAATGCACCAGAGAGTCTTCCAGGTGCTCTCAGCAAATCATGCTTAAGCAAAAAGAGCCTTCCAAGCAATGGCTTCTTTTCAAAATTACAGATCCTATCAAATCACACAGAAAATGAGAACAATCTAATAATCATCAGAACTTCTAGGATGCATCACTGAATAATAAACCAGGGCAAAGCACTGGGTTCCCAATGAGCTTAAGTGTCACCCCACTCTTTATCTCTGTCCTTGTGTACAACATACAACAAAAATGCTGGTTATTTTCAGCTTTACTTACATTTTGGGTAACTCATTTTGCTTACTGCTCCATGACCATTCGGTTAAAAGGAAGATCAGCCCAGTCTCCAGACACATCCAGGTCTGTGATGCCAAACCTTCAGAGTCCTTTAATAACACTGCCCTTCACTCTGGAGATTGGGAAACTCCCTTGGTATTAGCTTTTATTTATTCCTTTTACACCTTTTCACTTGTGGCAAAGTCTCCTCACCTCACAGACGGGCGTGTCATAAAAGAGTTTGTCTCCACCCACATTACTCCAGCAATTATTTTTACACTTAAGCAACCTGGCTAAGAACATCTTGTCCCCAGCCCTGCTGAGACTCTTCTCCAGGTTTGTGTCCTTCACTGAGCCATGTGCAGAAGTTTGTCACAGCCATCACAAATGTGACTGAAGGCAGGAGGCCAGAGCTCAAGAGGCAGCAGTGAACCTGTCTGCCTGGTCCTGGCATACCACATTGGGACAAAGCTTGTGATACTCTCTGTACAACTTTTTTATCCCTTTTATAAATAAATAAAGAAAAAAAAATAAAAAGCACCTTCCATGAGCCTGGTTTAGTGCAACTTCTCTCTTCGAAACCATTCAAACCATAATGAGATCCTCAAGGAGGATCCTCTGAGTTAACTAAAAGATAACATAAGAATAGATAAATTAACAGCATTACAACCCTAAAGGGAAGGTTTCTTCCAGAATTAAGTCAGCCTATTTTATTAAGCTTAACTCACTTTCAAGGAAAATATTTTTTAAGGGAACAATGAGTGATTATAAAAGTTTCCATCAAAGAGCAAATATAATATAAGGAGTTCAGTATAAGGAGAAAAGAAAGAAGCAATACTAGCAATTTTGATGGCATTGACATTGAATCTAATCTGAGCTTCACAAATCTAGGAAAAATATAACACTATAATAATAAATATTTAAATTGTATTACCCATTGGGAATCAGCATCTCTTGTGCTGTGCATGTCTCAGATGTTTTGTTTTCTATATGATTGTTGTTCTACACCAACAGTTCCAAGTCAGAATTTACTCTTGGTTTCTCTCTCTGTCCCTTGTACAGCCGAGACTTTCCTTCTGGGTGGCAGGTCTGGGGCAAAGGAAACCATTCTCACCACTTCCCAGGTGGTGAAACAGCTGAAATCCTCATTTATTAGTCTACTCTGAAGTGAGTATTCTAACAAGAGGAAAATACAAATTCACCACAGAAAATCATCTTGTGCTCTCACAGCAGCTTTTCTCAGGATGAAATTCTGGCTACGTGGAAGTAATGACAAAGCTGCCTTTAAGTTCAATGAAGCCAGAATTCCAATCTTTATAGCTAAACCTGAAGCTTTAAAACACAGAATGACCTGGGCTTATGAAAATTGAATTATTGTTATTTGGGTTTAATGCTTGTAACTTTAGTTATTCTTTCATTCTACGCTCATTCAAAACCTGACATTTCTAAATAATGGCTTACTTATCCTCTATGTCTATTTATGTAAACATATATCATTTTCCTATTCAAAGATAGAACTTACTTTTCCAGTAACACTTTCTCCTCTATATTTTTTTGTAAAAATAACTATCCAGTAAAGAGACAAGAGAAAAAATTTATTCTGAAAATAATTTATATTTTTCAACAGAAAATTTAAATCAATTTGATGTGTCAGCTGGAGTAAAGTCAGACATCTCAAATCATGACATATGGCAAAGCACCCCCAACTCTGCTGGGAGCACCCATTCTCACATGACAAATCTGCCTAAGAGGCTTTGAAGGAGAGCAAACATGTCTAAATCAGGGAAAGCACAGCTCCTGACCTCAAAGAAGGTGCACAGCTCCATAAACTCAATAACCCCTACCAATATCCTCTGCTCTCATGGAGAACCTGGGCCTCCTGGAGATGTCTATGGGCTCCAGGGTTAATTTCTCTCTCAAGTCCAAGGGCAGAACAAGCTCCAAGCAAAAGATGTTCAGTCTGCATTAAACTGAGTATTTGGAGTTGCCAGGCTCTTAAAAAGGGCGTGGTCTTAGCATGGCAAACAGGAAACCTGCGGTTTTTGGGCAATTCACTTTGCATCTTTATAATCAGATAAATAGAATCATAGAATGAATTGGGTGGGAAGAACTCAAAGCTCAACTTTACAAAGCCCCCTGCTCTGGACAGGAACAGCTTCCACTAGACCAGAAGCTCTGTCTAACCTGGCCATCAATACACTCCACACTTGGCAGCAAACAATTTCACTCTACATTTTATGTTTGCAGTGTTTTTCATCTAAAAGCTTCCCAGCAGGAGATGAACAGCACTCAGACCTGTCAATGTTCAGACACATTGCTTTCAATGTGTGCACAAGCCAAGGCCAGCAACACATGCCATGTGCCACGCCATATTCCCAAGGCGCTGCTATTTCCAGAGGCATTCCAAACCCATGATTTAATTACAACAATTTCATCTGCTCCAGTTGTGGGCTGCAGCTCTGTGCTGTCCAGGGGGGTGATGACCACAGGATTGGTGTCCCCTGCACAGAGGTGCCCATTCGCTGGGTCAGGCTATGCAGCCTTTATGGCACCCACCTGTGACTACATAATTTTATATTTTGTTCATTTTGGTTGTTCATTCTGGACAAAAACTCACATCTCTCTCTCTCTGCCATGAAAACTACAGTGGCAAGTCAAGGTTAGCTTCCTTTATAAGCCAAATCTAACAACCTTGCAATGAAAAACTCAACTATGTCATTTTACATCAAGTGGGAATCTTGCAGATAAAAAGGCATTTTCTAATTTCTTCATTAATAAAAAATGTGGTATGTAGAACCTTTGATTTTAGGGTTTGATTTACATTTTTAAAATTTATATTATTTATTAATTTATTTTAAAATCTATTCCACATATATATAAACTGCTATGAATACATAAACCTATTAAAAGAACAAATCTTTCAAACAGAACAGTAGATTGACAAACATTTCCATGCTCTGAGTCTGTACTCATTAAATCATCACAGTCCTAATTTTCCTTTCAAGGTGTATTGGCCTCTGCCAAGACAACAGCCAGGGTCAAAAGCAATTCTACAAATAATTGTCTTTCCCTAATTGTGTCATCTTAAACACATTAAAAGTCCAATCAAAAATGTTCTTCTCAAATACCACCCTTAATACATGCAAAATATATCCTCAAAAACCCCCAAACAAAACAACAATCAAAAAAAACCAAATCAACCAAACAAAAATTACAAAAAGTAAATAACGGCAAGGATTTTTGCCTAAAGCAGTCAAAGTAAAAACTGAGTGAAGACCTCAGGGTTGGAACTGCTGGCAGGCACTTTAATTTGAAGATAGTGTAAAACATGTAGGGAATCCAGGATTCCACCCACAGGAGAATATTAAAATGTTTCTCTTTTATTATTATGCTTGTCTGTATTGCGGTTTAAAATCCACATAGGGATTGCCAGAGCTTGTTAGTTGGCTTTAATAGTTGTATTAATAAATCCTATAAACTAATTGTGCAGTGACTAAGTTAATTACATTCAAATGAGATATTTTTCTATAAATACAATAAAGAATTTATAAAGAGATATGCTCTTGTCTGTGAGTCCAAAAATAATAACCAGCCAGCAACCCAAATACCCAAATCCAGCTGTAATATGTGATTAAATTGCTGGCTGTGTGCATCAGCAAACTGCAACAATGGCAAGAGATCACAAGAAAGTATTAAACTGAATTATTTACCCAATAAAATAATGAATGAAAGCAGTGCACTGAGCTTTCCTCATGGCCAGCAGTTTAGCTTCCAGACAAAGGTGGGAACCTCATCCTAAGCCCCTGTTATTTTTTTTAATGAGCAGGACAGGTATACGACACTGTAATAAGAACCCCTTTTCCATTGGTCTGATAAGCAAACCATGAACTTTAGCTCCCATCAAACACAGATGATAGTTTGTGTGCTGAGCAAAAAAGCCTCTCTGGAGCTGAAGTAACTTATGTGTCCTGTCCTGCCCTACAGGTGCCTGCTGGCCCCGGGGCCTCCTTCTCTGCTAGGGCAGGTTATTTCTGTCAGACAGCAAGTCCCAAGCACTAGTGCTCTCCTAGACAAAAGTTCTGGGTTACTTTGGGCCAGTGGTCATGTTAAAAGAGCTCAGCCAACAAGCCAACACCAAAGAGGCAAAGAGCAATTCCAAGGCACAAGAGTGTTTTATCTCCTCTTAATTAAATTAAATTTAGAGCAAAGTGATTCAATGGAGAAGCTGGTTCTGGCAGAGCTGCTGTCAAAGCCTCACTCCAAGGCAGTGTTCACTATTTTGAGCAAGGGGGCAAAACAGCCCCTTGCTCAGCCCAGAATGTACAAGAAGGGTAGTAGTGACCTCAGAGCTGCTAACCCAGGGTGAAACTGCAGGTGCTTGCTGCAGATGGGCTGAGTCTGTCAACCAGACACTCACCATGACCAGACTTAAAACCACAAACATAACAACAACTGGGCTGATGGAAAAAGAACCCAGAAGTTAAGCTCTTAAATGCATCATTCAGTTCATAAATAGTTGATTTCAAGACTATGGAGTATCAAATTAATAGGAGCAAGCTGGGGCTCAGCATTGAGAAAATCAGATATTCCATTTAGGCTACAGGAGAGACTTTGGCTGCTATTTTTGAAAAAATATTGACTGAGAAGACTTTCATGTCATGCTCTACTTGCGCAGGAGTATTCATAAAATAAATGCCAGAACTGAATGTTTTAAGCTTTGTACTCCAACACTGAGCTAAGGACACCAACAGATACAAGACAGATGGAGCAGCAACTGAGGTGGCTGTGATTTTATGGAGCATGGGCCACCTTGCCCTGTTTTCTGACAGTGATGACAGCAGTTGTGGCCCTCAGGCAGTGCTACCCCCTCTGCAACTCTCCCCATGCGTTGTCCAAGGCCAGGTTGGATGGGGCTTGGAACAGCCTGGTCTAGTGGAAGGTGACCACGGCAGAGGAGTGAAACTGGATGATCTTTAAGGTGCCTCCCTAGCTAAATCATCCTGTGAACAAAATTACTTGTTAGCCTTCCCTTTTTTAAGATATGCAGAAAAACAATTTTCAGTAAAAGGTAATTACCAAAACAAATCACTCAGCTATCTCAATGTAAGCAAAGCCAGCTTCAAAGCACACATCTGGAAAATTGAGTTTGAGTTCAAACACCTGAGTGGATAAAATCATAGAAAAAAATGCATGAAATTAAGTTCTGACAAATCTCTTAGTCCAGCAGTATGAATGGGGTTGCTATAATGGTAAAAAACTATTGATTGCCATCTACTGTCTCGTTCAATTGATCAGGTCCTGCAAATCTCAGATAACACTCATGTCATTAGAAGACAGTATTGTACTCTTGTGGCTATGACTGATTGCTGTGCTATCACAGCTTGGATCGTCTGATAGTACAAGTGTTGGGGAGCCTGGATATTGATTTGTAGATAAAAATGTTCCAGTACCTTGAGACCTGTCAGTGAAACTCCTTGGATGCAAAATAGCATTGTACTTTCATGGTAGGTCATTTGCTAATTAAGTTAATTTTCAAAGAATTTTTTTGTGGGGAAGAGATGTTGGATGCATGTACCAGGCAGGTGGCAAAAGTACTGAAGGATCATGTTAACAAGATCTACCTGAGCTAACAAATCCTTGAACAGACCTACATATTTCTAATTTAAAGGTTAAATTTATTCTTAAGTGATCAGGGCATGAAAATCACTAAAATTTGGACTAATGATGCAGGTGCTTCTCAAGAAGAGACAGCAGTAAGATCAGATCTCTGTGCCTCCCATAAAGCAGATGTACAGTGCTGAACATCTGAATCACAGCCTGGTTTGGATTGGAAGGGACCTTGAAATCATCCAGTTTCAATCCCCTTGCCTTGGGAAGGGACAACTTCCACTGTCCCAGGTTGCTCCAAACCCCTCCACTCTGGCCATGAACTCTTCCATGGATGGGGCAGCCAGAGCTTCTCTGGGCACCCTGTGCCAGGGCCCCACCATCCTTATAGTAAAGAATTTCCTCTCAATATCTAATCTAACTTTCCTTTCAAGCCCTTCTGCATCTGATCCCTCATGGGACTGTTTATCAACAGTCATTTCACCAAAAAATACTATCTTAATCTACATCCCAAATCCCATAAACCCAATTGTTTTCTTAGTTAGGTTCTGTAAGCTTTTCTTAACAACAGTTCTTTGAAAACCACTGATAGTGTTCATCTGATTATGCTGCTCATTCATCTCTAGTGCTAAAGGATGATGGAATTAGGTCTCATTAGTTGGTACATTTTAATTTGGCTTTTCATAGGGTGATTGGCACATTGGAATTACAGCACTCCCTGGGATGCATTCAATCCAGCTGTTGCTCTGCGTGGTAGCAAGGCACAAGGTCAGCTGCTGGGACTGAGTGTCCCAATGGAAACCTTGAGTCAGAACTGCAAAGCCAAGTGTTCATTTTGGGTGTAGCCTTTTCTTTTACGTTGCAGTTATAACATAATATAGGATTATTTTTGTCTTTTATTGATAAATTTTGAATAATTGCTGTGTATTACACCCTTCTTTAGAAAAACTTTTATTTAACTCCTTTATATATTAGTCCGATGATATAGATTTTTAAAATTCACATTCACAGAATAAATACCTGAAAATTCCCAAACACAACATTACTAAACCTGTATATTGAAGGAGACTTTTCCAAGACCTTAAACCAATTTGAAAATAATATTTTTCCTTCTGTAGCAGCCAAACTAAAATACCCAATAAACAAGTTTCTAGAGCATGAAAACATATTTCAACATCGTTATTACATTGGAGAATTTGAGGTTTTAAAAGAAGACCTGGCATGTGTAGATGACCTTTGTCAGGGTGCCAAAAATGTCTTTTTGGAAAAATATACTTTAATGTTACAACTTGGCTTTCTTTATGTGAAAAATGCACTTTCTATACAATGAGATGTAAGAGCAGAGCCCACAGAGGAGGTCAAAGTGAAGGACTCCTGGTGACCTGAGCAAGGATGCTCTAGGAGAAGACATGTGCAGGGTTATTCTGTGTCCCTGGGTTTGGATGTCCTTCTCCCAGTGCAGATCAAATGAACTATTTTTAAACTCTGCATGCCAAAGCAAATGTCCTCTGCCTGAACTGCAAGCAAAGACCTGAAGAGGGATGATGAAGCTTGGCTTTATTAATGGCTGAGAACCTCTCTCTCTACCTTGCCTTGAGCTATTGTTCCATAGAGCAGAACCATCTCCTGTTGTCCCACTTCAGCAAGAGAAAATTTGGGTCATGCAGAGCAGGTCTTGGTACCCCACTTAAATTGCAAAAATAAAGACAGCATAAGTGTGTTTTGCTGTAGAAACACTGCTTTTAGTTTTACCAGCTTGTGATTGCTCTTGAGCACAGGTTTGTTTAGAGAAAACACAATATGGCCGGAGTCTGGGAAAACTCAGCAGCATGCATTACTTCATGAATTTGTTGATTAGAACACATGAAAATTGATATTTCTTAATAAATAAGTCATGCCAAAATATTTCTCAGTGGCATTAATTCATAGAAAACATGAGGTTTGGCACCACCTTCATACAATTTCTCTTAGAATAATGAAGACCTCAAATCTTCACAGAGAGCGTGCTCAGTTTCCAATTATTCTATAGTGCTGTTCTGACCTTTCTTTTTAACACAATACTGTTTGCTTTTTACATTACTGCTGCTGAAAGGTTTGGCAGCAGTTTATGTTGTAATGACCAAGTGATGCCTATCAGCTTTGTCTGAGGTATTGTTCTGTATTTGAGTCAATTACAGTCAGTCATTCCTGATTACAGAGTGGCAATGCCTCTGATGTTCCCGACCTTCACTTTCACCTTGGGGCAGCACCTCTGAGGATGGGAGCAGGAGGTGGCTCATCCTGCACAGCTGACACTGCCTGCAAAATGGGCACTATCAATAACTGGAGGATCATTCCACAGGATGAGATCCTGCTATTTAATCATCATAGAATCACAGAATCATTTCAGTTGGAAAAGCCCTCTGAGGTCACCAAGTCCAAGCATTAACCCAGCAGTGCCAAGGCCACCATAACCCATATCCCCAAGTGCCACATCTACACATCTTTTAAATACCTCTAGGAATGGTGATCCAGCCATTTCCCTGTGTAGTCTGTTCTGTTGCTTGAAAACCCTTTCCATGAATAAGTTGTTCCTAATATCCAACCTAAACCTTCCCTGGCACAGTCTGAGACCATTCCTCTTGTCCTATTACTTGTGATCCCCATTCTCTTCCTTACCCTCTCATCTTCTCCTCTCTAGCCTGGCAACTTTTAATTGTTGATTAAAGCTTAATGATATTAAATAATCTATTTTTATTTTATTTGAGGTGAATTGTTTTAGTTTCACTTATTCCCCTCCTCTGGAGAGCAGATTCACCATAAACAGGTGACTTTTGGACTCTTGCTTTATAAAAGTGTTCTCAGGATCCCAGAGGACATTTTGGGTGGTAAAACAAAAGTGATGCTTCAAACAGCAAAGTCTTCAAATATAGGAGGCCTCACCATTCTTTATTTCAAAGTCTCAAACCATTTAAACCAAAAAGAGCGTTTAATTCAAAGACCCTATGGGGCATTTTTTTTAATATTGCTGAAGTGGTCTGCTACCTTAAGCAATAAAAAAAAAATCAAGAATATAAAAGCAGTTTAAAACCCCTATTCTGTTAGAAAAATCCACAAAAATAGCCTTAGCTGTGAGTTCCTGCTTTTACTGTAAAAAAGAGACATTTCCCTGCAGGTACCCCCTACTTGTTCTCTTACATGACCTTTGCAAAAGTTTAAAACAAATTACAAGGAATTGACAGCTAAAAGATACCTGTTTGCCTCTCTGAAGTTAAGAGTATTGACTAAAGCTAAAGAGTATGGTCTTTTCCCTTTCTGAAAAGTTAGGAAAAGAAAATTAGCTATTGTGCTTCTGATAAATCCTTGCACCTAATTCAGTCCTAGAACACATGTGGAAGGCATGTTACACAGTGCACAGAAACCGAAAGAGAGGATGTCAACTTCTGCTTAATTTAGGTAATTTCTTAAACTTAGAAGTCCAAGTCAAGAAGGTGGATTAAATACCCTTAGCTGGGTGACCAAAGCCACACACCCCCAGTCAGAGAGATTATGACTTAATTCGTGTGAGTTACAGCATCTGTCAATGGGGAGGAGGCAGGAAACCCTTGTGAGAGGTGAACACCAACAGATGGAGGGATGCTCTGCCTTCAGACCACATTTTCTTCAAAGAGGTACAGCCACATCCATTCACTGACCCGAGTGCAAAATCCTGGACTTATTCCTAAAAAAAGGGAAGACTCATGACCCAGGACTGCAGCAAAAGGAGCAGATCAATGAAAACATTTCTGCAAAACTGTCTGTACTTCCAGCATGCATTTGTAAGGGAAGTTACATACCAAGAAACAGAAAAGCTTTGCTATTTATTTCCAGTTAGTCAGGCATGTTCCCTGTAAGAAGTCCTTTTCCATAAAGCCCTCCAAGTTTAACCTGGTATGCTCTGTGATATTCCAGCTGTCAAACCAGATCTCCATCAACTTCTTCTTCTTTACTCTTGACCTGAGTTTCTCTAAGAACACTGCTTTAAATTAGGTCCCACGAGAAATATGACAGTAAATTCCTCGTTTCATGATGGTGATAGAAGTTGCCATTGTTTTCCCATCATTATAGTGATGTTTAAAGCACTAGAGGAGAGGGATCATTTGTTAGTTCTCTTGTTGTCTGTTTTCTGCTCACAAGAGGAAACAAAGGTGGAAATTTATTGACACCCTTGACAAATAGCATGGTGCTTTCTTTTGCAAGAGTTAATTTATCCTATTAGACATCATCACACATTTTGAATCTGACTCCAAGCCCAGGTGTCCTGATTTAGTGCCACAGAGATATCACTTCCCTGTGTCACAGAGCAAAGAAGTGATGCTCAGGTTTTCTTTCCTAGATTATATCCTTCTATATAATAATTCTGTGGACATGTCATTAGGTTGTGTCATGAAGGAAGAAAATGAGGGAGGAGGAAGCTTTTGTTTCCTAATGCTGTATTTCAATCATTTAGTCTTACTGGTTTTGTGCAGTTAGGAATGAAAGATGTAACTTCAGGCTTTCTATTGCTCAGCATATATATGTTCCAAGGCAGAAATGAGAGCAGAAAGCCCACAAATCTGAGTAATGGGAGCAGGATCTATAGATTTAAGGCTCCTAAATATGCAGACAACTACTCAGAGAGGCCCAGGATTAATTCCAAATTTTTGTCTGTCCCTTTGACCCAGACAGATCATTATTAAATGGAAATCTTTCCCTCCCTCCTTCCCCCAGCTATCATTCTCAGCTGTGGGGTTTTTCATGCAAATAATTATATGTCCTTATATAGCTTCTTTTTACCATTATTTTCCACTCTTCCTATAGTCTATGATAGTCACTTACTGAGTCTTGTGTTAATATATAGTATTATGTCTTATGGAGTCTGGCACAAAGAGGAAGAAAACCTTGGATTCAGCAGCAGGAATCCAGACCTGGTGCAGTGGAGACCAACATTTGATGAAATAATTCTGCCCATTTCTTCAATGCCCAAGGCTCACATTCTCTGTAAACCCATGACCTGGGGTAATTTCACCCAGGACTGCAGAACCCTCACTCATACTGGGACTTAACTCCTGGCTCTATAACCATTCCCACGAAGGATAACATGTAAACACAGCATTTTGCATCAATGCAATTCCCATGGAACATCCAGTACCCCAGCAAGAGACAATTTGCAGAATTGATATAAATAATAACTGTGCCCAAAGCACTCTTTGGTTGACATTAAGGAAGACTACAGCAGGAGCTTGTCATGTCTGAACAAAAAGAATGTGTCTTTTTAGTCTAAAAATATTCAGAACACAGACTCCGGCAAGAGCAAACTACTTCGGTTTTACCACAAATAAACTTGTGTTAGTCAAAGCACTGCAATGAATGCATCCAGCCTTCACAGTGATTTTTGTGTGGCATTATTCATACATATTTTATATTAAACATTCATTTATAAGATGAGAAATGGACCTTTTTTAGCAGCAAACATAAACTCTTGTTCATTCCAGCTATTTTGGCAAAGCTCTCCAGCACACACAGAAACTCCTACAGCCAGGATTTCCATGTATCACAGGGTTTTGTACCAGCAGAGAAATGTCTTAAAAAACCGAAGATGCTAAGGCAAGATTCAGAACCATGCAGCCAGCAGGCAACGTAATATTTTGCCAGTAATAAAGCACACAATTCTGATTTTGATACAAAACTCTTACCAGTGGTTTTCTCCATTAGTATTTTGGGCATTAGGTACTGCCTTTTGTAAAGGTATCATACTACATCTAGCCAAATAAAACATATTCCTTATTTTTGAGGGGAGAAAGTGGCTGTGATCCCTTAAGCTGACCAGTCACACTAGTATAATAAATTTATCAGCATAAATAAGGCTTCACATTACAGCCAGGCAAGCTGCACACTCTGCAGCCAGGGAATGAGATGTAAATAAGGTGAAGGTTTCTCCATCTAATAAACTGAAAATCACTTAAATTTTGGAGTGTTCAGTGGGACTTTACTTTAGTTGTCCACTTTGCTTTTTGAGATCACAATTTCAGTGCAGTGTTGACCACTGACTGAAAACAATTTGAACAACATAGGAGTGGGAGTGCTCCATGCAAGGCAAAGTAATAGCTTTGCCTTGTCATTATGCTGGAGCATTTATAGTCAAAGACAATGGCACTAATAGATTCATTCATTCATTCAGAAACAACCTCAGACCTTTCAAGCGTGCAATTAAAATCTCTGTCACTTTATATGGAGCGCAGAGCTAGTGTTTTACTGTCTAGTCACCAAGGTATAGCACAACTTCTTTGACTGATTATGGCACTAAAATCCACAAAATAATCAGGATTCATGAATATTTTTGTGGCTGTTAAATAGATATCTGAATTAAATTACTTTGCAAACAGTGACAAAGTCATCCAAATAATAAGTGAAGGTACTTATTACTTGCTCAAGAGTAAGTGGAAAAAAAAAGTCGGAACCAGGAGACTGGAAGGACTGTCCTCCCAAACAGTCACTTTGTCCCCCAAGAAACCAGTAACTGCATCACTTGGGACAAACATCACTTTAAATGGCTTTTCTCTTTTGTCCTGCAAGGGCTTCCCAGAACCATGCTGCTCCCAGCTCCCATTAATTTTCAGCTCACCTATGCTCATTTGCTATCACCACAGTATCACCTTTTGGGTTAAGAAGTTCTTCACTCGTTCTTCCTTTCTGGCTGTCTAGAGAAACCTTCCAAGTTTTCCTTTTGCTGGGACAAATAAGTTATGGATTATCCTCTATAATACCTTCTCACACATAATTATCAAACTCTCTAGACATTGCTTTACATATTTTGCAGCTTGAATCAATCTCTTGACTATAAGAGATCGGTGCTGTATTCATACATTAATGCTTCTGTATAAATGGACAAAATAATTCAGCTGTTTAACCTTACAGTACATTGGGTTTTTATGCAGCCACTGTTTTAGTGGTTCATAATCACCCTGTGATCAAACACCACGCCAGAATCTTTCTCCTCATTAGACATTTCTGGCTGATGAGTGTTTGCCTTGTAGCACCAACCCAGCTGTGAGTTTCTAAGCTCATAATTAACCTCACTCTTCCTTCCCTTTTGAGTTTCCTACATCTCCACAAAGAAGGCAAGCACACAAACATGTACATTGTGTACAATGGTTTTTCATAGAGGGCAGGGTTGCCACTGGTAGGTTTTCCAGCTCTGGCACAGCCCCTGTCATGAGCTACTTATTCCAGTTACTTACCCACTCAGGTTTGCCTTTCTGAAGAAAATGTCAGCTGGGAATTTCACCTTTCTTATTATTCCTTTTAATTTCAACTGAGTTATTCATGTTTTTCTCTTATAGATTATTTCCACCCAGAAACCTACAAATGCAGTTAAGGAAAAGCAGTTGTTCCTGTGGGTTCAAAGACTATTGGATGAGAAATCTGTGAGCTATTACATCAAGGAATAATTAGGCTACACTATGCTCTGGTAACATCTAGATATTCCTCTGACATTACCCTCAAAGGTGTCTCACCATCATGACATCATTATAACAATCATTATTAACAGCCTTCTTCCCACTTCAAAGATGTTTTTAAGAAAGTGAAGACATTTTTTTTCCACCATGCCAACAACAGCCAGTTATCACTATAGACTGAAAAAATGAATATTCACCATCTTATAAGTCAAATTTCTTCCAGCAGCACTAAAGCACTTAATCCAACTCTGCTGAGTACAGGGTGACAAAGGAATTTTGGTCACTGACAGGATTATAGTAACGTCCAGGCCATTGAACAATAGTCAGAAAAACAGAAGATAAATAGCCAGATGCACATCCATAGGCACACAAAGCATCTTGCCTTGAGCTCAGCACTTCAGAACTTACATGATACTTATTGAATTAAATACAAGGAGCATGGCACTCCTGACAGCTTTTCTTAAATATTGTGAGTGAATTTACTGGGTTCAATTCAGGCAAATGCTTTCAAACACAAGGCATTTGCTCAAGCGATAGAAATGGAACAGAGGAACAAACCACGCCTTGATCTGCTCCTGGAGTAGTGCAGAAGCCAAAAATTTAGCCTGAAACATACAGCTTTTTGTCAATAGAAAAACACACAAAACTAAAAGGCTGTGGGGTAGCTAGTGGGGATAATTTTTTCAAGGTAGGAAGGGAAGACTCAAAGAGAAAATAATAATTTTGGCAGGAAAAAGAAGGGAGGGAAGGCAGGTTTTCTGCTTATGTTTGTTTGCATGCTTGTTATAATTAGCATGGGCATGGGTGTGAATTATTGAATATGCAAGTTGAACTTGCACATAGGGACACGATTCTTCCTGTGTTTCCAATTCAGGTTGTGGATGCAAAGAATTTCTTGCTTAACATACATCTGCAAATTGAACAGATGCATGTTAAATAAAGCCAGTTCAGATACTGGTTTTAAATAAATTGCTTTTATCTTAGCAGAAAACCAAACAACAATAATACATGATACAAAGGAGGAGCAAGAGCCCGACTCAGGCAGCAGATAGCATAACTTGTTTTTAAGTTCATAAACTGTAAAATTTCTGTGAAGCCTTAGTTTACAAAACACAAGGAACCCCTGGCTGCTCCTTCAACCAACCTAAATAGGCACTTGCCAAGTTTAACAAGGAAGGATGGCAATTTTGGCTCCTCCATATAAAGAAGCCAAATGTCTTGGGATGACTTTATGGTACTGTATCCCCTATCATCTGCCTTGTCTCCAGGTATGAGTCCTGTACCTTAAAGTTAGATCCAGGAGAGGGGGGAAGTTGGTAGAATTCTTTTTGGCGGCCTGTCATATCTTCCATGACTTATTTTAGAGCTATATACTCAGAAATATGAATCAATTTTGAGGCCCAGCCTAACATCCCCGAGACTTCAGCCCCTCACATTTCACACATCACCACCCGAATTGGGGCATCACATCCTCTCACATGGGAGCACTGAAATCAAAGAACCTGTCTTCCATCCACCAGGTACCCAGAAATATGACATTAGTTCAAGGCAAAGCAGATACAGCATCTTCCCACATGCAGTACTATGGCTTTTTTCTTCCACGACACAAGACAGAAGATGAGCACAGCTCACCTAGCAAAAGATGTGCAGAAGAATGGAAAAGGGCAACAGCATGTTAACAGCCATACCTGCTCCCTGACATGAATAGCAAACCTTCCCTGTCCCTGCAGCATTTCTGAGTGCAATTAAACATATGGATCAGGGACATTTTGGTAACAGCTGAAATGCCTGTTAGGATCACTGCATCATTTATGAGTGCAACTGAGAATATTAGCTTATTAGCAGAGGGCCTTTCTCATCAGACAAGGCACTGTCAAAGCCAATCAGCCTGTACATCTGTAACAGAGAAAAAAAAAAAATCTCACGGTAAATAGATCTAAAAGGTTTCCGTGTGGTGTAGGCTTCTATTATTTCCATTCCAGGAAACAAAGAGGGAGAGAGAAATAAGACCCAAAAGATCCTCCCCCATAAGTGATGTCCCCAAAGTCCCATAGGATATTGGCACAGTGGCTTACCTATTATCAAATAGTTATTTGCACTAAATAAGGCCAATTTAAAAGCCAAATATTCTTTCAATTTCTCTTTCTGTTTCACTGACCTGAGGAGCCCCTAGCCTGAATGCCTGAGGTTATTTTGGCATGGAAGAAGATGGAGCCTGTTGTGTAGTAAAATCTCAGTCCATTGGCAGCTGTGTGACTGATACCTTAACACTGTAACACATATATCTGGTTTCTGTGAAAACATGCTGATATATTCATGGCTGGATTTACTTATAAATGAAAGTTAGCAAGGGGAGGGACATTACTTTATGGTCTGCTTTGCCCTGACCATAAAGGCTTCCTAATAGATGTCTGAAGCTGCTGGATATTACTGCAATATAAATAATAAATAATAATACATCATTTTAATGTAAACAGAGGCATTCCACATTGAAGTACCTTTTCAAGTGTGTTTAAGATACAGCACTATTATAGTTCACACTTCAGTAGCCTACCCTTGAGGTAACAGAGACATAGATATGAGCTGTGACATTTAAATTAGCAAGAAACATCAAACATAAATAAAAAAGTCATCTTTGGTTGTTGCTGGAAGCTGATCAGCCAACAGCACTAGGCTTTATGGTCTGGGTAAACTTATGTGATTTAGTGCAGACAGACTGTAATAATTAACATGCTGATGCCTGTTCTCTAAGCTGCTTTTCTGAAACTATTTCCCATTCTACTGAAATGGCTTCATAGAGAAAAATTGACCCAAACTTGGATAGTTCCTCTTTATGGGAGCTCCTGTATGCAGCAAAAGCATTACCTTTTCACAAATCTAGACAACACTGACAATTTTATCACTCATGCTTGAAAGCTCAGATTTTTAGCTTGGAAAGACAAGGCCAAACAGGGCTGAAGGGAAACTCTTTATGCAGGGGTTTGATGGAGAGAGGTTGTGACCGCAGAACAATTAAGAGACATTTCACTTTAAAGTTTCATTGGATTTTCTCTGGTGTTTGCTCTTGTGTCAAGTGCCATTACAGAAACACTGGCTCCATTCCCAGGCATTTACTCAGCCCTGATGTTGCACCTCAGGCATCCCCTCTCCTGCTGGACCCTGCAGGCAGCCGGGGCCATTCCCACACCTCCCAATGGCCACACTGCCCAGCCCTGGCGGCCACTCCTCGGCCACTGCTTGGTCACTCTGGGACCCTGATGGCCTTGTCTAGTGATGGGAGATGGAAAAGGAGGAAAAAACTGAGCCAGACCCCAGCCCCTCGTAGGGCAATGGCATTGTTTTTCATTATGGAGAAGATCAAGTATCTTCTTTACTTGTCTGCAGCAAAAATCCTACTGCTGGGCAAACCCCTCTGATGTCCAATAGCTTTGGCTCTTCTGGTTTACTGAGTGTTTGAGTTTTTTCCTTCTCCTTACTTATCCAGACTGATTTATCCTTATTTCAATTGAAATTTAACCTTTTTAATCTTAGCCACGTGAAAACTTTTCATTTGGAAGGTCCCCTCCATGTGAAATAGTCTATTCCATGACTGTGTTTGTCCAGGTTTTATTCACAAGATTTTTTTGTGCATAAACCCCACCCTCTTGCCTCTCTGTTCATCCACTCCCCTCTGTGCAGGGCAGGCTATCTTACATATGCAGGATAAATTCTAATGATAGGATAAAATTTTCCACTTGTGTTTGAATTTACCCACTAAATATTTGCTTATGGTAATGATATACAAAACTGGCTCACTACCCACAAGGTTTGTTGCTGCTATAAATGAAAATTGAATAGGCTTGACATGACTTCTTATTAATCATCTTTCTTATTATTATCTTCTAGATGCTTACAAATACTCTGCTCAACTCTTCACTGCAGCCAGTGAGAGTCAACACACTGGGTTAAACAATACTTAACTATAGTAGAAGTGACATAGATATATTACACATTAATATATAAAAGATATGTCATACATGCATGTACACTCATACATGTGTAGTACCTGTGTAAGCTTAAGTCTAATAGAGGTGCCTCATGCTGTCTTGTCAGATATTTGTAGTATTAAATTTAATTAAATGTACATATCATGTCAGCCTAGGCCAGCTGGAAATGTCTTGTGTCTCTGAAACTGTGTGGTCCAGACTTACTCTGTCAGCTCAACATACTTAACCTGCTAAAAGCCCTGTGGTTCATGTAGGAAATCAACCTAGCAAGCAAAGAGCATATTCTGCTCAATCTCCTCTTCAATTCAAAACATGGCTGTAAACGGAAATGCTCAGCTGAGGTGTTCATTAGCACCAAAGCAATTGCTGTGGACTTTGCTATTAAGACCAAGTAGAAGCCATGGAAATGTTTCTATGAAGTTGGCAGGGGTGACAACCCAGCCTTGGCCCCAGAAGTCACTGCAATGGCTTGGAAGAAAATCTCTTCTCTGCTCCCAAGGGCCAGTGCTCCCGATGGATAAGGAAAAAACCAGACAGGCTTGTCCTGTTCTCTCCACTGCAACATGAATTAGTTGATCATGGATCCATGAACACTGCTCTGGAGACCAGTCACAGCTGATAAAACGTGCCAGAGGTGAACCAGGACATGTTAGGAGACATTTTCTGAGTGGGTCAGCATCCAGTGTACTGCTCAGCGTGCTCCTGGTACTGCACTCCCAAGCTGCCTGGGGAGCCCTGAAGGGCTCGTGCATGGTGACATTCATCAGCAATCCTTAAGTCCCAGCTAGGACTACATCTCCCACTGCCATAAAAACAACAAACACAAGGAAGATTCAACTTTTTTTTTCCCACTGCATTAAGCAGGAACATTTTTCTTGCTGGTATCAGTTTGCAAGATTTCATTCCAATGCACTCCCTATGCATCATTTTAAAACTCCTGGTTAGAGATGCACACCACTTATCACTGTCAGCTGTGCATGCTTATAGCAACTCTGACATTTCCACAGATTTTAAGAAATTTGAGTAAGGACAAAATTTGGCAGATCCACTAATAAACAATATTATTTTTCTTTGAAAAGACTCGACTCTAATCAACCTGTGGCAACGTAGTGATTTTGCATCAATTTGTCCTTGGAAAAGCTGAGTTTTTTATAAGTAAATTTCACTGAGAAAATTAAGCTGTTTTTCAATATTCAGTGCTTCCTTTTTGACCACTTGTATTTTAACTTTACAATCTTTATGAAGAGAAAGTATTTATATTAATTGATAGAAGAAAAAAAAAGTGGGCTTTGCTTGTGGTTAACTATTTAGGAAAGGTCATCTTCTGACCTAGAAGAGTCTCTGCTCTCCTCTGATGTGTTCCACTAAAACCAGGCCCAGAGGTGATGGTGTCCACTTCTTGCATGACAGGGTTTTGTTCCTGTTGTCTGTGAGATCTGGAGCTGACACAAGAAATTTGTATCAGAAGATCATCAGATAAAAGAAGTCATGTGAGACTCACTAAAAAAAAAAGGTGGGGGAGGAAAAGATATGTCAGCAGGACACAGTGTTTCATAAGAGCCTGGACTTATCTTTATAGTGAATGTTATCTGTAAGATTGATAAATGTGCGACAGGCTGGAAAGGGGAGAGAGGACAAAGTCATTGTACTGAAAAACTAGGCCTGGCAACAATAAAAAAACCCTATAAAATAGTTAAAAACCTAATAGCTCACTAGAGCTTTTTGCCAGAGCGAGTCCTCTATGTCCAATAGCTCTCTAAAGGCATTAGAAAATGAAAGGAGTTTTAATGCAGCCCTACGTTTCTTTTCTCTCTGGTTTTACAAGGGGTGATGTGGCAATCTAATTATACTGTGTTGTGAACTGGTATTATGTCCTGCAAGAAAAAGAAAGAAGCTTTTTTATTGTTCCATTATGCAATTGTTGCTACTTTTTATACCCATTCCAGCTTTGATGCAATAACTCAGTATTGTAGCCTACATTAATTTTTTTTCTCTTAACCATTCCTTCTTTCACACTAATAAAATATGCTGGGCAAACAAAAGCACATTACCCAGCCAGTGTATGAGCAAAGCCATTCCTTCATTTCTTGATTCCTCAAATAGCATGCAAGCCTCAGAGGAACCTATAGCAAGGTGGTGGGGACATTTTAGGGACGTTTTCTCCCTGTCTTAATGTTCAGAAAAATGCAAGGTTATGTGGCTGATCACAGCAGTCTCCTCCTGAACCAAGCACACCAACAGCCCTAGGAACTGCCCAGCAAACGCTGACAGATGAAGCAAGCCACCACTCAAATCCTATTGTTTTTATGTAAAACCCTCACCCTTTGTCCTTTTCAATTATGTATGGTCATGTTCTCACAATAGCTTCTGCTGTCACTATGATTTAAAGATAAAGTTTATTTTAAAAGATCATTTGTTTCTAGTGCCAGCATAGCCAGCCTAACCAGATAAATAAGTGCACAGTTCTTGAGACCCCCCTGCCAAGGATGTTTTCCTCCTTCCCCAGAGCCTACCACCTAAGCCTCTTGCTAATCATTTCAAGGCTATTCAGAAGGTAGTCTCTGCATAATTTTTAGCTTAGCATAAAAAACTGCATAATTGTTATTCATTTGGCTTGGCAGTTATTACACACCGAAGTGACCTCTGCTTCTCTGTTAATTATAAATAGTTTTGTCTATTGGATAAATTGAAGTGAATTAACTCAGTTTTAAGGTCTTATCAATAATTTAAATACCCATTTCAAACAAATGAAAAAGAAGAAAAAAACACATTAAAAAAAAACACAACAAAGAAAGAGAACCAGCCTTTCACAGAAAAAGCCAAATTCCGAATGTAAAGCACCTACAATTTGTTGATTTAGTAGTGAGGGCAGGATTCAATAATAAAGCTAAATGAGGAACAAGTTTTATTTCTCCATGCACGCAAACCCAAGCATTTGCTGTGGAGCAGAAAGAGTTTGGAGGTCTGGTCCCTGCCCAGCATGGCAGGCCATTAGCCACAGCTGTCGGAGACATCTGCCTGACCCAATTAGCGTCAAAGCCGAGCGGCAGCAGCGCCGCCAGCCCCATCACAACAGCCCCTCCCTGCACACTCAGAGCCACCCAGCCATCAGGCTTCTGCTAGGCCACGCTTAAAACACAGCTCAGAAATGCCTCTGCTCTTAAGCAAGGTCATGTTTGGGTGAAATGCGCGTGCAAGGTTGATGGCATCCATCAAGCCCTGAAGAAAGAGCGTCTCTTAATTTCTGCTAGGAAACATCAGCCAGAGTTTCCTTCTGGTATCTGGTAAGATAAGCTCTAGTCATAAAAAATGCATACAGCATAAGGTCAGGTCTCATTTTGTTCTACAATTCATTTTAAGCCTCTGGAGAGGCCATCCAATGTGAAGACTTCACAGAGACAATTACAGGAGGCTACAGCAAGGGGAAGGACCTAACCACTGATTTGTCTATGTAACTACATTAGAGGTAAAGACAAGGCTCTTTTCTTTACAAGTAACGTGCAGAGGTGAGCAATGACAAGAGAAGATTTGCTGTAACAGATAATACTGCTCACTTTATGAGCCCTACTGAAAGCTCCACCAATTTGTGTCCAGCACTGGGTATTACACTAAACACGAAGCAATGGGTGGGAACATCACCAACTTTCAGTCTTTGCTCTTCCCTATGGCACAGGGAGGTTTTCTCTTCCCCAACCCCTCCAACACAACCAGGTTTTATGTCAACCTTTAGTTTTGATTTAATTGTTAATATAGTTGAATGAAATCATAAGCCAGCAACACATGGACCTACCTGCCTTGGACAAGGGTGTAAACAAATATCACACAAACATGTCCAAGGTCAGTCCCACCTCAGAATCCCCACTAATTCACCACAGCAAACTTCTGCGACTCTGAGGCTGAAATATATCAAAAGCACTCACACTTACCACTGCTGAGCATCCTCTCTTTCATCTCTGATAACCTCTGACCCTGGTCAATGCTGGCAGAAGTGTGCTCTGTTCCAAAATCCCCCACTGTGTCATTCTGCAACAACTCTTCAGGATTGCCCGAAAGCCTGGAATATTTACTCACAGCTATAGCACTTTTCTTATCTCACTGAGCAAACAGTTGGAGACAGAATGCTGAGGAAATCTGTGAAAGAAAGAGAGCAGAAACATGTAATATCACTGATTGCCTTCAATTTGTAAGCAGAAGGAAGTGATTGCTGGTCACAAAATAACAGATTTCAGAACTTTGCACAAGAATTACGTTTCTTTTCATATATACTTAATATATCTTTCACTCACAAAAATACATTTTTCTCCTAACACTTGTCATTCCCCAAAAATATGAAATTAATTTAAAACAGAATATTAAATTAATTCCAAATGCAATAAAGCAGAGCTGTTATAAATATCTGTTTTCTATTTGAGGAAAAATAGAATACAATACTGCACATAAAACGAACTTTGACTTCCGATATATAAGGGAGCCTTTCTCCTGCTGTATTGAAGAGGACAGTGGATAGAACCTTAAAAATTATAAACCCTTTCATTTTAAAACTTAAATAAAAGCAGAAACTACAAAAAGAAACATAACACTAAGGTATTAAACAACCAAGAAATGCCTTAGAATATTAGAGATGTAACAAAAAAAGGAATTCTGGAGAAATTTGAGAATATTTGCTCAATCATAATGAGGCTTGGAAAACAAGGAAGACACCCCACACGTCCCCAAGGAGCTGTCACAAGCCCCAGCCTCAGCAACTCAAACAACCAAGTCTATCAGAAGGTAAAGACTTCCAAATGTATTTGTTCTCCACATTTAATATTAATCAAAGAGCATTATAAATTTCAAACATCACTCGAGTGCTCTAGCTGTAGGGGAAGAAACACTGGCTTGACAAAAGTAATGCAAAACAACATCCATAAAAGCATAAACCAATAATACAATAAAAAAGAGAAATCAGTTGATTAAACAAAGGGTCTTTTGAAGCTGGGGTTTGGTTTGCATTGGCACAGAAAGAGCTGGGCTATTGGAAAATCCACAAAAGATAAAAGTTCTTGACCCCACATCGTGATCCCTGCACTTCTGTTGACAATTTATTTTGGTCCCAGAGTTTAGCAGCAACTTTCCAAACCATTGCCCACAGCAAAGGCTGACAGCTAATGGGCTGAGCCAGGGGCTGGGGGAGTGTGTTCCCAAGAACATTATTAAGGAAAAAAATGGAGGCTAGCCAAGCAGGCAGGTGGAAGAATGGACACTGGAGATGGAAGTGATGCCTGACCTGCACTCAGAGTGCAGCAAGTGACTTTGGCTGGCTGGTGTCACACACACAACCACCAGCATTTGCTGTTTGTGTGGAATGGGCTCAGGATGAGGTGTCCAAAGCTCCAGCATCCTTCAGGCTGCAGGAGCTGTTGCTCACAGGCCCAGTGACACATCCCAAGAAGAGGTCCCAAAAACAAAAGGGTTGGAGGTAGCACAGCTCCAGCACCACAACCCGCCCCTCCCTACCACCACAGCTTCGCTGCTGCGGATGTTCAACACTTTATTTTTCTTTTTTTAATGTTGCTGTCTTCAGCTATTTTCTGTTGATTCGCAGCTTGACAAGGAAAATGGAATGCATCTCATGTTGCAAACACTTCTCCATCACAATCATTTGAGGTAAATTGTGCTACTTCTAGGTACTGAGATGACTAATCTCAGCTGCAGTTAAATACTTGTTTGCCAGAGTTTGAAAACATTTAGCAATGCTAAATCCAAATAAAAATATAAGAGTCGCCAATTCTATCACTCTGAATGTATTTTAGAACTGAGGTCCAGTTGCAGGAGGATCCCTTCGTTTGTTCCTAACCCTTTAAAACTATTGTGGGTGGTTTTGTTGTTTTTTATTACTTCAGAATTTGAGATTGACCAGATCCAGAGTTTCCTTACATTGACACGTAAGGTGTTAAACAACATCAACACATGGGAAAAAAAAACAACAAACTTGGTTTGCCAGATTAAACAGTTTGTGTAGGAATTTTGTGAATGTTTTTTCCAAGATAAGACCTTGTGGAAGTTATTAGCAGATCATATTCCAAGTGAGTACATAAAGTACACTGTATTAAGGTAACTCTACCCAATTTTCCTACGTGTTCTGAAGGACTTCAGGAGCATGAGAGGCAGGAATGGGGAATGGGTAGTAGTGCTGAGGTTTTTCTGTTTGTTTGGGGGGCTTTGATATTATTTGGATTTTTTTTTTTACCCCAAATCTACTCACCTGGCTGCCTCAAATATCTTATTATTGCTATGAAAACAGAGCATCCCACGTCTCTCTCACCTGGGAAGCAAGAGCCTGTCCCAGGGAGCCATGCTGGTGGAATTGCACTCCACCCAGCACTGGTTTATGGCAGGGTTTATGCTCACATATATACCATGCACACTGAGGGGAACCTTTTGGACAAGGACAGTATAATTCATTTTGAGAAACATCTTCCTCCTGTTTAACAGTTAGTATAAATTGAAATTCCTCAAGGGAACCAGGCATAGTATTTTTCATTTTCTCAGGATCCATAAGGTTTGTTGTTAGATTTATTCCTTTATTATTATTGATTATATAAGGGCTGAGGATGGGGCTGAGCTAGAATCTAAACACTCTTTTTTCTTTTTGTTTTTAAGTACAGTTTTCATGTCAGTGCTATTGATTTTCAAAACAAAAGAGGTACTGAAATCTGAATTTTTCAAAAAACTTTTGAGCCAAGAATACATAGCTCATTTAGCTGGGTAACACTTGAACCACAATTCTTTTTTATTCAACTCCACTGACTTTCTGTTTGGAATTCCAGTTTGTCTCCCCACTCCTGCTTGGTTAAAGACCATCTAGTGCCACACCCAAGAATCACATCTCATATCAGCAGCAACAAAAATAAAACAAAAAAAAATGCAACACAAAACAAAATACCCAGCCTTATTTCTGCAATACCTGGGAATTCTGAAAAACTCTTAAACTTAATCCTCAAACAATCCTTAAATTTAACCCTTACAGTACCACACAGGTTCAGAACTGAAACAGAAAATACTGCATGAATAGGACAAAAATAAATATAAATCTACCTTATACAATACACTTATATACACTTTCATTTATTTATTAATTTTGCTCTTACTCTTTAGTGTGAGGGTGGTGAGGCCCTGGCACAGGGTGCCCAGAGAAGCTGTGGCTGCCCCATCCCTGGGAGTGCTCAAGGCCAGGCTGGATGAGGTTGGAGCAAGCTGGGATGGGGGAAGGTGTCCCTGGCCATGGCAGGGGTGGAACTGGATGCTCTGTGAAGTCCCTTTCAACCCAAACTATTCTGTGATAATGCTGCAGGCTGCTGCCTTGGGAGAGCTCTTAACAGAAGGACACAAACATAGGAGACACAGAACTGAGGACATTCTCTTCCTCTTCTCATTAGGGAGAGGGATAAGAGACAGCATGTTTAAAATCAGCCATATACAATCCATATACACCATATACAATCTTTTAAAATTCCCTCTGCTTAGAGATAAATCATCATTATCAACAGTCAATAGTTGGCACTATGAAAGATCAGGGACATTATTCTTGCTCAGGACAAACCCGTGGGGGCTGAAATGCAACCCCTGGCACACAGCTGCATGTTGGTGCAGATTTACACCTCTCCCACCACCTGTGTGCAGGGTCCTGCTCATTCCTTGGACAGCAGGAGCTGAGACAGCTGGGCTCTGCCCTCAGCACTCAGTAATGGAATGACTCTCATCACCCTCCTGGCTGACCCCTTCATCACCAGGTGAGGACAGTGGAGTCACAGACCTTGCGTGTCACAGTCACTCCAACAGCTCAGTCCTCCTCCTGCTCAGAGCATGTTTGCTCTTTCCTCCCAGGGCCGGAACAGAAAGCTCCCACTGCATCCCTGCCCCTGCTGGGTTACACCTCGGGGCTGAGCATTCTCTAATCCCTGACAGTCGTGACTGAGTGTTAATCACCATGAGTGCACTGATCTCACTGTGCTTTGCATCAGATGAGAACATGGCTGTAATATTTATTAAATTAAAGTATTTGGGAAACCTCTGAAGAGTGCACTAGAGCACACAGAGCCTCGTCTGAGGTCAGCCAGCTGCTGCAGCAGTTATGGCCTTCATTAAGTCAATGAATATTAATGACAAATTAACACAAACTTTAAACAAGAAGCCAATTTTCATTTCCAGACTCCTTTAATGAATTGCGCTGTACATACTTTTCAAGGTAGCAGTAATCTGACAGGCAATATTTTTCAAATAATTCATTCACTCTATTTCTAGCTATTTTTAACTTCCCAACAGCCAAGAACCCATTGATTCCACCTTTAATTACTGTTCACAGCCACATCTGCTCCTATACTCAAACAGAAAAAAAAAAATCAGTTAAACGTTGCAAAGTGATTTTTCACTTACTTTTCAAATCACTAAATGACTGTCTTTTTCTGCATTCCATTTTAAATAGTCCTACAACCAATAAAGGGGAAAAAAACCCAAACAAAAACTGCTGGGTTTGGAAAGCAAGGAATCAAATCCAGTCTCAGTTCCTCTTTCTGCTCCTCTTGACTCCCATCAATCACTTTAAAATAATTGTACCAGGTTTCTAACCTGGAAATGCATTGCTCAATAAAGCCTGTGCTTTAGGGAGTGCTGGTGGAGAGGAGACATTTTAATACTTGGCATGCGCACATGTAGACCTCTCCATCCACATTTTCCCTGGAACAAATGCTGTTCTAATTTCTTCAAAGAATCAATAATGCCCATTGCCTGAACACAGCCCTGTTTGCGAGGCAGATTACACAGGGAGACCAAAAATTTATTGCATTGTAAACGTAGGCAGAAGGTGGCAGGTAAGCTGTAATTAAGGTTTTGCTGATAATAAAAAATAGGGGGGAATAAGCAGACTCCATAGTCAGTAAATGCTGGTGCTGCTGCACAATCACCCCATTTTGCAGAGAAAACTGCAGTACTAGGCTCTTTTTCTGCACAATTAGCCTGAGGAAGGCTGGTTTACATTTCCAGCTGCCCAAAATGCTGGCATCCTGTCTGCCCTCCCTCAACTCTTACTGCCTCCAGAGAGCCTTTCCAAACTTCCACTCCCAGCATTTAGATCTTACTCTTATTCTTTGAAAATTGCATCATACATCTTTCGGTTTTGCTAATTGCTTTTATCTGGGAAGCAAAACTTAAGACAGATCTTTACCATTACACAGCTGATGCATTTTTTTATTCTTCATTGCATCATACCTGGCAGTGCACAAGCTGGTGGGGATTGAGGTGTTTAATGGAAACACTGAAAATCTTCTTGCAAGTCTTTATCTCATGGGCAGGTAGGAAGTTGGGATGCTCTCCATTCCCTCATGTCCCTCCACCAGCACCAACAAAGTTTTATATTGTGGCTGACTCTGTAAAAAGACAGAAAGCAAAACCCCAAAAAAATACCTCATTTCCTTATCTTTCCCCTCCTTTCACAACTTCCCTGCTTTTCAGATTTCTGTCCTTGTCCCAGGGTTGGGATTGCTCACTACTAATTATCCAATAAAAAGAGAGTTGAAGTATTAAATCTATCCCTAGTTAACCCAATGTCTTTAATAATAAAAGAGATTTTGCACTAGGGATAAATACTGTATCTCATTTTCCTACTCTTACAAGTCTCCTGTCACTCCACACTTATTAATACTGCTACTAATATACTGTTCCCAGTCAGCCACTAAAGTAGTTTGGTTATTCTTATTAATTCACCAATAAAATGCAGCTTCACAGTGTAATAAAGAAGGTTTTGTTGCTTATGGGGTATATTGGCAGCATCTATTTGTCCAATTTGTCAAGAGATTTTCCCTATTTTTCTGATACTATTGCCAAATAAACCTCTGGTATGGAATATGGTGAGAAAGCAGTATCTGATCTCATGCCAGGCATTGCTGGCTTCTCCCTGGTTATTTGGCAGTGACTGATGGCACAGACAAGTGTCCATCCCTTCAGGTTAGGGTGAGTGGATGATGCAACTACCTCCTCCCAGAGGGATAAACAACTACTTTGTGGTTAAAATTCAGAACACTTCATTTTCTGAGAGAGAAGAGCACCCTCCAGCAGAAGGAACCACCTGTGGTCTTAGGAGGAGGAAGGTCCCAGCACCAGGAACAGGCTGCCATTCATGCCACACAGTCACAAACATGCAATTTAGCTTCCAAATTCACAATCTCATGCTAATTTATGAACTTCTCAGTCCACTTCAAGGAAGATAGAACTGGAGATGACACTTTCCTTACAAATTAAAACATTGGCAAGTACAGATAGCCTTGTAATGGGTGTCTGAATTAGAAAAGTCTCCTGACATTCTCCTGTACACCTCCCTGGACAAAGGCCTATGACATACCCAAGATTTTACTGAGGAGACCAGTCAAAATATTCCAGAAAAAGAGGAACAAAAAGGATGCTCAAAGTCTTTTCAACAGCAAAGCATATATTAGGAAAGGTACTCAAAGGGTCAGGTAGGTACAACTGCTCAGTCTCTGTCTCCATTTGGGCAGTATTACATCCACTGATGCTCTTCCCTTTCAGTCTGGTCTTACTCCTTGTGAGCCAGTGAGATTTGCTGGTACCCATCAGAAAAGGCAAAGAAACAGCAGCAGGGAGAACTGCCAGAGTACCAGCACAGTGTGGGGAAAGTTTGGGATCCAGCACTACACAGCAAGAATTTAAAAAACAGGGCAACTCAGCCCATTAAGGAATCGGGACAGGATTTTTAAACTGGATAATGTTACAGCTTTGGATTCTGAATCGGAACTCATAAGCAGCCAGTGTGACTGTGCAACACTGTCCTCTATTGGAAACAGCTCACCAGGCCACCTGGAGCACTGCTAGGCATCCTCTGCCTCTGCTCACAGGAAAAAGCTCATCATTTGTTAGGGCTGAGCATCTGCCGTGATTCTGCTGATGTTGTCTGTGAGGGCTTCCTCAGCACTATGCATCACCCACAAGTTGTTCCAAAATATCATTGTGCTTTGACTTTGCTTTGTGTTTATTGGGTACTGGTAGCAGTAAAAAGGCTTTGCACAAGAGAGCCATTGAATTAATACAAGCAGATTTATTGTGCAGGCTTTACAATCTTTCTTGTGCACCTAGCTCAAAATCTCTAACACATTTATTAAGAGAAGGGATCCTGACAGAAATGCTGTGAGGTGCCCCATAAATAACCTGGTGTCTCTGCAGAAGGGGAACCCAGTGACCTTCTGGAAGGGGTGCCATTCGTAACTCCACCTACTTGCAGAGGACCCAGGATAAGGCATCATTTTTAGAGCTACCATCTCTGGAGACTCTGGGAATAAAAAAAGCTGATTCACAGGTGCTGCAGAAAAAGGATGAGAGGTCATGGTGTGCCAGGGGGAAGAAAACAGTGCAGGGGCTGGCAGACACCTGCCTCTTGCACCATCCAACCTAAGAGCTGAAAAATAAAGGAGGGGCTGTTGCAACATGCAAGTGGGGTGCTCCAAGGCAAAGGGGTCCAATAGCACAAAAGCTGCCTATCAGCTGCCATCTCTGCCAGAGCTGCACTTTTTTTCCCCCTCTACCTCAAGGAAATACTTCCTGACTTTACCACGTGGATTACCATCCTTCCCTCCATCTATTGCTTCTATAAAATTATATTTTTCTATTTTCAGTCTCTATTGTTTTCAAGGGCTTTTTCTTTCTGTCATAATAGAAAGAGGTGGGGAATATTCTCAAAGTCTGGCTGGTTTACCTTTCAAATAGATGTGGTTTGGGCAGGCTGGAGGTGTCAGGCATCGTTCTGCTGAAAAAGCCACAGCACCTTTCCCAAAAGGCAACTGGCCCAGCCAAAGTGGGCTGTGAGATAGAGGAAAAATAAGATGGCTTCTTTCAGGGTCTGATTTTACATAAAGGGGTGACTTCCTGCTGATGCATGACCTAGGTTCAGGTGGTTTCTGCCTAAGAGGGCAGATGCTGTGTGTCACCATTGCTCTGTCATCCCTTCCCTCTGGATGCCAGTGCTGGTGATGCTGTCCTCAGCAAGACTGCCTACAGCAGGGAGAGTTCACACTGCTATTGTGAGGGGCCTTGCAGTCATTAGTCTCCAAAATTGCTTTCCATGGTGTACAAGAGACATAACAAACAGCTAATTTAATAAAATTGTGTTGGTTCATTCAGCCGGAGAAGCAAAGATAATAGCAGCTGATTCTGTAAAAAATTGGAAGGCACTTGGATGTTGTGAGTTCGAAGTTCTGGTAATGGGAACAGCAATTCCCAGATTTCATCTGGTCCCTGTTTCCTCCTCCCCATCTGCTGCACTGATGTACTGTTGCGGAGGGAGGGAAAAACCAGAGTGGAATGGCCCAAGAGAAGGCATTATAGCTAAAGAATAGTTGCAATGGGGATACTGAACTCTACGCTGATTCCTACTATCAGAAATTGCCCTGTGCTAATAGCATTAAGGGCTTCCACACAGAATCATAGAATCCTTAAGGTTGGAAAAGACTTCTAAGATCACAGAGTCCAACCATTAGCCTAGGACTTCTGGCTCCACCACTAAGCCATGTCCCTAAGGACCACATATGTGTGTTTTTCAAACACTTCTGGGGATGAGGATTTCACAACTTCCATGGGCAGCCTGTCAATCCCAACAAGCAGCAATTCAGACACCCTAAATCCAACCCTTCATTCTCTTCTCTCCCTGCTACAGAGATGCCAGTCCTAAAGTTAAAAACAACAAACTCTCTGCTCTAGTCCAGCACCAGCTCTTCATTCCATCAGTGAAAGCTTTACTGTCAGTGTTAGAGAACACAAGAATGAGCTCTGACTCTGCATGGAGGATACAACCAGATATGGGACTTGCACAGCAAAGATTGGAATTGCTCTGGCTGTGGGAATGGCACAAGTTAGAGAAGAGGCAGATCTGGCAGCAAAAAGGATGAGAAGCCCCTCGTAGGCCTGCCCTGCTTCAGACCAGGACAGAGACCTGCAAACACGTTGAATCAAAAACCACATTACACAAAGCAGTGCCAAACATAGAGCAGATTGAATTTTTCCACTGGATGTTACCGATTCATAATCAGCATTGTCAGCACTGCAATAGCAATCAAGGTTAGATAGCCAGCTGCCACATTGCCTTAAAGGTGAAATGAAATGTTAAAATAAGTAATTGAAAGGGTCCCTTCCACTCCCTTTTACCCAAGAATAAATCTGAGTAACTCAGAGAAGCTCTCTGCTGAATGAGCAAACAATTTGATCACATAATCTTGTGGATGCAAGATCTTTAATAGATTTTTAAACAGCCCTTACCCAGTGACCTTTAAACAATTTGCACTTATCATGTGTAAATTCATTATTTCCTAAAATGTTTTAATTTTGTAATTAACTTGGATGCACTACTTGCATTCAATCTAGATTCAGAATGAAACTGAGTAGTACTGAAGGAAATTTGGGGATGACAAACACCAGTTTTCTCGCTCTATCATTTTGGCTCTATGAAAACGAAGGGTTTTCCCCCTGTTCTTGTAGCTGCCAAAACTTTCCCACCACCTGTGAGTGCCTCTGCAACGACAGAGCACTGCCCAACCTGGCTTAACAATGCTTCTCCCCCATCAGAACATACTCCCAGCTGTGCTGAAGGCATGACCGCTGGGCAAAACATCTGCACGACTGTCCTGGTGCCAGCAGGCAAAATATGTACCAGGAAAAACAAAAGTTTACAATGTCTGCTTTCCTGTGGCACTGCTGTGTATGGATTTTCTGGTGATGGTTAGGTGTCCCTCTCCCAGCCTACAATTTCTTCTGACAGATTTTCCTGTGAATTTTAAGCCCATCCATTTCAGTGTCAGGATGCACTTGAAACAGGTTCAAGAGTCACAGGGGCAGAAGAAGCAGATGGGCAGATAGGAATCTGAATGTGGTTTTTTAAGTTCTCCCTTTCCTGGGGAATTTTTGTAAGTCCAAAGACCATAAGGGTTTCCAGAAGAGCCCATTTCAGGTGCTCAGGCACCATTCCTGTGCCTGTTCCTGGGAAGAGTATTCAAGGACAATGGGACATGGGATGTCACAAAAACCCACTGCTCCTCCCTGCAGACTTTCCTTCCTGCTCCCCTCAGCCAGATCCCTGCATCATGCTGGGCATCCCTTCTCCTCTCTGAATCTCTCTCCTTTTCCTGACACCTTCCTCACTATATTAGGGACCTAGGTAAGTCCCTGGGGCACAATTGGGAAGAAGCTCCCATTCCTGAACAGTGTCTGCTTTGTAAAGAACTGCAACATCCAAAACAAGAACAAAGAAACCAGACAGGCAACATCCATTACTGCCAACACCAGGAAATTCATGCTGGAGCTGTGGGAGGCACCCTCTGCCCTCACCTGATGATTTTGCAAGAAGGGGCTCTCATGCATCTGATAAGGCACATATAGAAACAAAGCATCCAAATACTGAAAGAAAAAAACCAACCTAAAAAATCTGCTGTGTTTAAAACCTTGCAACTTCTTAGTAAAAGAATCTCAAGTTTCCCAGCTCCCCGCCAAGCCCTCGGCAGCTGAACACCTGCACACTCCATCTGTCCCTACCTTCACAGATCACCTCCTGTTTCAATCACTCACCACCAACCTGTCCCTCACTGCTTCTCTAAACTACTCATCTCTCCAGACCAAATGGGACCAGAGCACTCCAGTCTGCACAGTCTGATTTCAGTCTGCTGCAGAGTGTAACCTTGGAAAAAACAAGCACTTCCCAGCAAATGGCTTCTCCGTGCTCTTCATGAGTTTTCTTATCCATAAAATCTTGTGCTGCAGTTTATTTGGCATTTAGGAGGCCTGGATAAAAACTAAAAGCTCCAGTACCAGCAGAACTTAGAGATAGGAAGCGACACCATCAGTTGTGCCCCTGTAATCCAAAGCTTATTAAAAAATACAAGGGTTTGGGAGGTCTAGACATGGAAAGGAAGAATTGGGCATAGATGGAAAATATAACCTCTGATGAGTGACAAGTGAGGTTATACAGATGAATACTAATGAGGCATCCATGAATAATTCATGCCTGGGGTTCAAGGTAAAATGGTTTAACCTGATACCTTGGTAGTTGTGCTGTCTTGCTGGCCTCAGGAATATCATCTCAAAGAACAAGGTCTGAACATAACTCAGGTTTTAGATGTTAATTTGTCCAGATGTATTTTAAAAAAGGAGAAAAAATATCACAGCTCACTCACAACTGTCTAAAATCTGCAGTGCAAGCACTGTAGGTTGGATGACTTTCCTCCTACCCCAACCTCCAACCTTGCTCCGTGCCCACCGGTGCTTCCACCAGCACAACTGCTCCTCATCATGCTCCTCATGTAGAGAAAGCTACAACTTCTCACAAAGGTGAACAAATTGGAAGAGTTTTGATCACAATTCTTCAAATCAGAAAGGAAAACACATTTGTTAAGGAAAGGTTATTCACAGTTTTGAAACTGGACACAGTGTTTTATACAGTTTCATCTTCTGCCTTGTGGAGTCCTTCACCCATTTTAGATTTTGAAATAGACTTATACCTTTCAGCAAAGTCCCAATTAACCAGTTCTCCGAGAGAAAGCCCTCTGTTCCTCCAGGAGGAAACCTGGACTATCACCAAAATTATTTTTAACTATACTGTAATGTGTTGGTTCAAATTCCACTTTCATACATAGCCTTTCAAGTGATATAAAAAATGACAACAAGTGATATAAACTGTGAAGCAGCAGCCACTGAGGGCATCAGAAAAAACTCTCTCTCGCCAGGCAGGAGATAAATTCAACATTACAAATTAGCACCATAAATATTATACACATTTGCAATGATTTATACACTTATTTTATCTGAGCCAGGCATTTCTTGCTTACTAAGGAGGGAGAAGGATAACCAAAGGGTAGCCATCCATCCCAGCTACTGCTGCCTGGATCTGGAAATTTCTGCTTGCCTCTTACAATAATGCCAGAGAGCTCTCCAGGGGCATTTTATCTGTAGATCACCACATGCTTATACAAATGTCAATAAATTGGAGGTTTGTCCTAAAGGCAAATTTGCCTCATTCAATCTGGTGTTTCAGTGCCTCTGCTGCACTTGTACATCAGAATTGTAATGCAGCTGCTGTATCAAGAAGCTGTAAAACCCAGACACCTTTGTCTATGGTTTCCTTTTTTTTATTCTTCCTTCCTCCCTTGCGAACTTCACATCACCTTTTATACTTTATCATTGTGCTGCATAATCTCTATCTCTGCAGAATTGCTGGGCTCATCACAGCGCCTAATACCAAATATGAAATATTGTACTGTGCACCCATGCAAAAGGCCAGTTTTCATTAATCAAATATTCAGAAGAGTCAGTGCTCTGTTATAATAAAAGCTCAGAAACCAGAGTGTGAGGAAAAACAGATTAGGTGAAGTTTCACCACATGACATGCTGGAAAAGTTCCCACCAGGAAAATCTCAGCACCTCATTTCAGAGCAGCCATCAACTGTCTCCTGGTGCTGGTGGATGCTCTGTGCCTCTATCACAAATAAAGGGCAAGAGCAGTGAATAACTGCCTCTCTCCAGTAAATACATCCTTCCTTACCTGCTGGCATCAGCCACTCTAGAATCCTGCACAGGTGGTGTTGCAGTACACTTGGAGGTACCCATGCACTGAGGGAATGAGCTGTTGTAACAACCCACTACAGAACAACAGCTTCAAGGTGCAAAAAATTATGCAAAAGATGTTTTTTGTTTTGTAAACAGGGTTTAATTCTACCTTGTAACAAGCCAAGAGGGTGAGAAGCAGCTACAAAAACCTTCAGAGTCACTGAACCCAACCAACTTCAGTCCAGTCACTGAGCACTGAACCAACTGGAATATCCCAGTTGCCCGCCTGGAGAAACTGAGTGGTGCCAGAAACAGCTCTTACATTAATGATTTATTCATTAAACATGTCCACACCCATCGACGTGCCACATGCTGCTCACCAAGAACTGCCACCCCTCCATGCCCTTAACTGTCCACTTCCCAAAAAGTCGTTTCCCAAAACAAGTCATTTCCCAAATTGACAGGTCTAACTGAACTCTAAATTTTAATTATATTTTACGCAGTACTGCAGAAAAGTGGACACTGAAAGATTATCTGACTGGGAGCTTAGCAACAGAAAATCATAAATCATGCTGGCAGGTATGTAGTTTCCTTGTGAGGTAGTGCTTGTGGGAGTAGCTGTTCACTAACAGAGACACTCGTTGGGGTCCCAGCTCAGTGCAGCGAGTGTTGACTCCACTGCAGCATCTCCATCCTGGATTTACTGCCTTTTCCCAAGGGACACAGAGGCAGAGGTGAAGGTTGACCACTACCAAAGGTCATCTGGGGATCCAGCAAAGGATTTGGGGGTTGGATTCTATATGATAAAAAATACTGCTATTAATAATAATGAATACATAAAATAGTAAATAAATAAATAAGGACAAAAGTAACAGGCAGCAATAATATAGAGAGATTACTTGCTGTTAATTAAATCTGCAGCAAGCAGAATGACAGGAAAACAATGGGAAATTAATTTATTGTCTATATAGCAAATGAAACTAATGGATGTTTGGGGCGTTTTTGACAGCAAAGGGAAAAAAGCCACATGAAGCAGGAAATTAGGCTACTTTTCCAGACTCTACAAGGTCCAATTAGGCAGAACAATTAGCAAATCTTTCAACAGATAAAAATAGAAGAGCTTGTGGTCACACTGCAGGAGTTTACCTCACACTCAGGTGCATTAATGGAGCCTTATGCAGGATTTTGCCAGATGTGTCAGCTCTATTCCTGACTGGAATAGACTGATGGAGCTCAATGGAACTGGGACAATTTATACTAGCTCAACTTTAATGCTAAAAAAATGTTTGCTTATGAATAGATCCCTTGTGTCAAAAGATGAGCTGGTTTCAAACTTTAAAACAGATCTACATCTTCTTCAGCTGTGAATCAAGAGGAACATACAGGGGAGATTTCCTTAAAGCCTGTTCTAAAACAGGGAGAACCAAGACACCTAACTCTTCATTTAAGGAGTTGCTTCCTGAAACAATTTTTTTCCCAACAATCAATGGCTAAAAATCCACAAATTTAAGTGGGCAAAACTGTAGAGGAAAGGGTATTTTGTTTTAGATACACTTAAATACTTGATTTGTGCTGTTCAAACTTAATGTAAAACATGAAACGTAAGCAGAAATATATCAATGCTGAAATATTTCACAAGATCATATAAACAGTGGCTATATTGGTCAAAGTAAACTTTTAACTTTCTTAACTGTAAAAGAAAAGGGGCTAAGCACAAGTAAGCGTGGAAACATTTCAGGAAGGAGCTGGAAAAAATAGTTCTTTGCATATTTTGCATATTAATACTGCCCTCACTGTTCTCCAGGCTCTTACATTTAATTGCAGTGGTTTCAACCACATCAGAATAATCAATCATTGCTTTAGAAATGTAATTAACTCCTACAAGAAACTATTCATGAAGGGAATTAAGAAATTTACTGTCTGAGGCTAAACTTGGGGTTACTTATAGAATTTTTTTTTTCTACTTACAGAGCTTTTCTGGTGTTGGTACATGATCTTTTAGCTCTGCAAGTTTTCTCAGGTTGTCTGAGTGCTGAGGATGGGGACAACCAGAACTTAGCAGGAAACAGAGGACAGAAGGCCATTTCGCAGAGTGTTTTGGTCTTTTTTAGGGTGGGGTGGGGTTTTCCTGTAGGAGACAAAAGGAGGTGAAGGCAGATGGTCTTTGTGCTCTGGAGCTTCCAAGTACTTTTACAGATTATATTCTGCAAAGATCCATTAAAATGAAAAGAGGGTAAGTCTAACTCAATAACGAAGCTGCTTGTGAGGAGGCAGATTTTCTTACACAAACTTCCCAAAAGTCCTGACTGAGAAAACCTTTGCCTGTGACATGTAGGTGATGCAAGACAGCTTCCAGTTGGAAAACTGGAGTTGTTTCCCATCCACAGAGATAAAGCACCAAGCCAAATAATATCTAGTTGCAAAAAATATCATATTTTCTCCTGTGGATGGACCACAAACTTAACTCTTTGTCAAATCCAAAATAAACAAGTTCTAAAACTCATCTTATAGACTCAGTTAAAACTTTTTTTCAGAAAGGTCATAAATAAAGACACAGATCATCACAAGAAGTTCTTCTCCACCAGTAACATCCTAGTCAGATTCTATCTTGCTGTGACATACAATTTAAATGGGAGTAAAAAGATAAATATTCACCAGTTATTTGATTTTAATAAAGAAGCCTTGAAAATACCTTTGACACACACTTTGAACAGAATTGCTGCTTTGCAGCTGCTTGAACTGTGGCATTTTCCATACAAATAACAGTAAAAGCAAGGAAGAGAACCAGCAAAGGGACAGCAAATAAACATTACTGCCATTCAACTTTCTCTGGACCAGAAAGACTAGGCACTATAGAAAAGAAAATTCAAAATAATTTTGCCTGAAAGAGTTTCTGTCAAAGTACCAGCTCACTGAGAGCTTTCCCTGCTCTCATTTGTAAGCACAGCCTGCCATGGTGCTGCTGACCCCAAGGATTGTCCTGGGTTGATGCTAAATTGTATCCCCATTCGTCTGTTTAGTTCAGAAATAAGTTTTGTGCCTTTAAAACTGGATCTGAGCGTGAAGGAGAAGGGGTGTAATGTCTGAGGTGGTTATTTTCTAAACATAAAGATCAGAATTTTCAGCTTTCCCTCACACACGGCCTGTGCTGGCTGCAGTGTGGGTGGTGGGACAGAGCTCTCCTTTGGTTTTGGTCTGTTTTTGGCTGGCTGAGGCACAGAAGTTCTCCACACTGTGTTTTTTTCCTTTTCCTTGGCACTGTTTGACCCTGCTCTGGTTAAACACCCAAAGGGCCCCAGGAGCTCCCACCTGTGTCCCACCGGGCCTGGCCTGGGCCCGGCCTTTGCCAGCCCTGAGGGACCGACAGCAACTGAGCCGAGCTCCAGCCCCGGGAGAGACTTTCTGAATTTGGCATCTCTGCGGGCACACAGAGGGTTTTCTGTTCAGTGTCGTTCATTTGTTGTGCTGGGGAGTGCCTTGACTGTTAAATAAACAACTTTTTTCCACTTTCCTCCAAGGAAATTTTCTTTCCTGTCCCTAACCACCTGGGTGGGGAGGGGCAGTTCAGATTCGTTTTCTAGAGGGTCTCCATCCAGAGGTTTCTTCCCAAATTTGCCCCAAACCAGGACAAATACAACGCCCATAAGATGTTCCAGGCAAAGAGCAGCATCTCCCCAAAAGAGGGGTGAAAAATCTCCCAAGAAGGAGAGGATTGGTACCTCCTTCTCCAAAACACCTCACATCACCGATTTCCCTGTTAGCTCCTGAACTGCCTTGTAGTCACACGGAGAGGTTTCAAACAGATGGAGCAACCAGCTGGAAGCTGGATACTACTTTCCCTATAGCTGGACACATACAGAGCTCTATTAAATTTTAAATTTTAATCAGAGAATGTCAAGTTCAAAATTACACTTAAGCCACTGATTTTAAGGTTTGGGGAATGAAATATATTATCAGTCATAAATGCCCTTTATTTGAAGGAGAGGGAGTGTGATTCCTGTTTTACAAAGCAGGCACATAGGCAAGACTTTTCCCCTCTATCCTCATAAAACATGGGAATTTCATGTGAAATACTTGAAATAGGGTATCATACTTGCAGGCCACCTCAATGACTGTCAAAAATAAAATAATATAAAATAAAATAGGTAGAAACAGTCATTTTTGAGGCTTTTATATGCAAAACCTTAACAATATCAAGTGCAACTCAAACCAGCATTTCTGCTGCTCACAAGTCTTTCCTGAAAATGCTCATGAGCTCTCAAATAGTATCTCATAGAATATAATACAATAAGACCAGAGAAACACCCCACTCAGACTCTCATGAGATCACCATCATCTCTCCTGTTCTTATGAGCCAATCATCCTCTAATTATTGTGACATAATTACAGATCCCCAGCCACACCTGGCAGGAGGGCTTGGGGCAGATCCTGGGGCTGCAGTGAAAGTGATGGGCAGGTGGAGCTGAGACCAACACCTCTCCTGATGTGCTCACACAGCATTCCCACACTTTGGGAAGATGAAGATGGAAACTTCAAACCTGCTGTGCCCCTCTGGTCACAAGGGCTCCAGGAGTTTATAGCTTATTTTACAGGTACCATCAGCTACCGCTGCCCTAGGTAGGATTTCTTCATCTGTTTTTACTATGTATGATAATGGGATTTTAAGAATTCATTCTCAGACAATAATTTTCATATTTGTGAGAAACTATGGGACTGTCTGAACATATAAGCAGAGCAGGATATTAAAATTGTAATAACCCTCACTCCAGAAACTGCCAATTTTTGCACCCAGGAGAGGAAAGAGGCTTCTCAGGGGCATGGGGGTCTGCAGTAAAGCTTCTGTGACTGGCTTCAGCTCTGCTGGGAGAAGCTGCCCACCCAGCAGACATGCTCAGCATTACAGAATTCAAAGGTTCAGGACACAAAGCCCTCAAACATATGCTTCTGTTATAGAGATTCTTTCCACATAATGATGCTAAGATCCAACCTGATCATGACAGTCCCAATTCCACTTGAAAATCTAGTATTTTTAATTTTTTATCAATTTTTTTTTTCCTTAAGAGTGAAATTCATAAAACAGAAGAGATCAGACTCAGATTTGTGGAACACAGTCACTTCTGCTGTAATCTTTACTTCTTTCCTGCCATAACTAGAGAGGGACCCAAGATGCAGAGCTTTCATTTGAATTATTCCTAGCATTTCAGCAGAGGGGAATCCAGCCTGCAACAGGCACAACCCAAGCCATGGAGCACCACCACACACAGGCATCAAAGCAAGGGACTGCAGGGAAAAGGGAGCTGTCCATGTGTAGATCCAGAATTTTTAACATAAAAAGAAACAAGGGGGAAAGAATCTTTAGGATTATTAAATTCAATTTCCCACAGAAGCTGAACTTCAATGTCTGCTGTGATGCAGAGCAGGTATAGCCCCAGGCCCCTGATCTTGGCTCAGGACTAATCTGAGACGAGGATTAACCCAAAAGAGTAATTAAAATCCAGTCTCTCGACTGCTACCAGGGCACAATCTGAGTGACCAGAGGACTGGATCAACAGCAAAGTCTGCACTCTTTTGAGAAGGTACCCAGAGTCAGATAAGTCACACATTTTGGCACACTTGATATAAATAAACACCTTTGGATTTCCATTTCGTGGCTCAAATAGTCCTGACAGCCTAAGAAAAGGACAAAAAATGCCAAGTGTGTATATATAGACAAGCACAAAGCTATTGCTATCCAAGTCATCACCTCAGACCCCAAGTAAACTTTTCCAAGAGGTTCCAGCTATTCAAAGGGAACAAGGGCCTGGAGTGACAGGACAGGAGGGAATGGCTTCACACTGACAGAAGGAAGAGTTACACGAGGTGTCAGGCAGAAATTCTTCCCTGTGAGGGTGGTTTTAGGCTCTGGCACAGGCTGCCCAGAGAAGCTGTGGCTGCCCCATTCCAGAAGCATTCAAGGCCAGGTTGGATACAGCCTGGAGAAACCTGGGATAGTGGACCCTAGCAGGGAAGTTTGAATGAAATTATTTTTAAAATCCCTTTCAACCCAGATCATTCTATAGTTCCATGATTAGGCATATAAGAAACAGGACTGTGATCATTACATAGACAGACAGAGCTTTTGTGAACAAAAAAAAATTATCCCTCTNGTTTTAGGCTCTGGCACAGGCTGCCCAGAGAAGCTGTGGCTGCCCCATTCCAGAAGCATTCAAGGCCAGGTTGGATACAGCCTGGAGAAACCTGGGATAGTGGACCCTAGCAGGGAAGTTTGAATGAAATTATTTTTAAAATCCCTTTCAACCCAGATCATTCTATAGTTCCATGATTAGGCATATAAGAAACAGGACTGTGATCATTACATAGACAGACAGAGCTTTTGTGAACAAAAAAAAATTATCCCTCTCTACATAAGGTCATACCTGCTACAGAGGATTAGAAAACCCTGCAGAGACAAAATAAACTGCTCAAAATCCCCCTCTGAGCCCTGACACAGCCCTATCATACCCTGCCAAGGCCTTTCAGCCCCTTTTCTTCAGGATTTGAGAAAAGGACAACAGAGATGTATCCATCCAACAGACCACGTGCTCTGGTAATAAACTAATCAGCCATGAAACAATCAAGGGATATTTTGTACAGCACAAATGAGGTTGTGGTTTTATTACACAGATAAACAGATTGAGGCAGGATCCACCTAAATACTTATTTATAGTTTTGTCGTAAAAGTTAGCAATGAATACTGTTCTAAATTTACGTGGTCTGTCTTCCAGTTTATCAGTGAAGGGCAGGATGCAATTTCTAATTACTCATATATTACATTTATTGTTAATAAAACAGATTTATTCTCTTTTTTTATTATTTTCTCAAGGCACTTAGTGAAGGCTTTGATGATTGAGGACAGGCACTTAGTGAAGGCTTTGATGATTGAGGACACAGTTTTTAACAAAACTTGTCATTACACTTCAAAATACATATTCCTCATATCTAAAAAAATCTTATTAAAAACCAAACAAATAAACAAAAAACAAAAACAACAAAAAACAAACCAACCAAACAAAAAAAAGCCAAACCGAAGAAACCAAAAACAAATGTAGAAAAGAGCAATGAGGTTAAGCTGTCTACTCTCCCTTATCCTCCACACAATCTAGCAAGAAGACAGACGGACTTGGGTCACATCACCTTTTGGAAGCTCATTTCTTCTACCTGTTCTGACAGCTGTAGTTCTCCCTCCAGCACTCCAGCCTAGGGGAGGATGAGGTTTATTTAAGCACAGCACATGTGCCAGTCTGCCTTCCTATTCATCACACTCTGGCATGAAGTCTCCTGATAATTTTTTGTTCATTTGTCCATAGACTTAAAAAAACCATGGAAAGCCTGAAAGGGAGCTTGGGAAAGGTTAATTGGTTTTGTTGACCATCTGTTTGTGCTGTGAATAAATGCTGAGAATAATGTGTAACAAATGGCATCTACAAGGATTAAATAAAACAGTTCTGTGGATTAGAAATAACCTTTGCACTGTGTTAATGGACTACAAATCTGTGCAACAAAACCAGCCCTACTGAGCTGTGGAGATTGTGACCCTTAGGGGATAGAGAAACATGGATTCCCAGGAAGCCTGAGGTGAACTATGAAAATAGAACTCTTTGATGGTCCAGTAAAACTTGAGCAAACATCTGGAGAACACATGGAGGACAGTGGCTAATCCCATTTGATTCCAAAAAGCAGCAACAAGCCTGCAATCTCTTCTGGTATTTTATTTTCTCTTTGTCCTACCCATATTGAAGCAGTACTTTTAAGAAGTTCTGTACTGATAAAGTTAATGTATTTAGGTTTTAAAGCTCTTTCCCATAGTTTTCTTCTCCTTTCCTTTTAGTTCTAGAAGAATTCAATGGACCTCACTTAATGTGGCTCCATCTCGCTGCAGACCGTGATCCTTAGGAGCCAGGATCACCCATTTGTTTCTTGAAACAAACACCATGGGTTATCAAATCAGTTATTTGTACAAGAATACTGTACAAGAGAAACTTTTTTTTCTAAATAACTCAAATTTGTACAGGTCTCCTTTCAAACAAAACAAAACATTTAGCAACAATCATGACGCTCTTTGATAAGCTCTAGTTGTCTTTATCTATGCCTGTCTACAATCTATAGCTAAACCTCATACCTTTAATCCACTAAAAATTATGTAGTTGAATTCCAGAAAAGAGGAATACTTGATAAACAGATCAGGTTGCAAGTGAAAGTTACAGCACTCTCCAAATTTTGGAGTACAAAGGTGTCTCTGATTGAAAGGCCATTTTTAACCATCTCCGAGGTGCTTTACCTGCTTAAGCCCATTTTGCATCATCAGTACATTGCATTGTCTGTATAGAACCACTGGAAAGTGTTCCAGACTAGGAAAGTTGTAGAAAAATCGGCAACTGAAATTACTGTAACTTCCTCCCTGAAATTCCCAAGCATCTTGTGGCAGAAATAAGTCCACACTACTTCGTGCAAAGACCTCCTTGCCATGAGCAGCATCAACCCTCCCACCCTTAGAGCACCCTACAGGTGTTATTTTAACAATACCACAAACTCTTGCTTTGATTCTTGTTTAATTAGCAGAATAGGGACATGCACACCAGCCTTTAGACATGCAGGCATGAGTATTGCTCAGAACAGATTCCCCAAAGAAACCCTCTGCAGCAAAAAGTTAGTTTTAAATTTTGCCTCTAAACCTACTGAAGCCAAGACAAATTTCACACCAGCATGAGTGGAAAGTCCAGGCTCCAATAGCTGTGCTCCAGGTTAGCTTTCCTCTGTACTTGTGAGTGCCACAAAAATCTCTTAGTAACAGAGGTATTAAAAGTCCTGTCTATTCTAACTACACAATGATGCATAGACAGCTGAAATCAGCCCCACTGGACATGACACAAAGATAACAAGAATAAAATTAAGTGAATTAAGTGAACAGCTCCTCTTTTCTCTTGAGCTTCCTTGGGATTTACAGTTGGTATGAATGGCTGCAGCTTTAGTGTTAAAATTTATTCACTTAGGAAGAATCTTATAAAAATAAGAGGAGAAAATAATTCAAATATATTAGAATAATCTCGAAGAAAACCAACAAGCAAAATTCCTATGGGGAAAAAGGAGAAATTTTATACCAACAGGATTCACATTAGAGAGTTTTCAAGCCTATTATTTTAGATGAACTCCCATTGTTAATGCAGATAGAGGAAAAATGCTCAGCAGAGATGGATGTTCTGCCAGAGCCACAGATGAGTTACAACAGGTATTAAAATACACCCTCTTTCCTTGGAATAGACTGTCTGTTCCTGCACCTCTACCCTCTCTGAGACTCAGCACTGAGGTGGGGAGCTGGAGAGTCATGACTGCTCTCCTCTGAATTTCATTCTCAAAACCATAAATATCACTCAAAAGGAATAATATTTTTTATATAAATTTGGTAGAATGAGCCATAAAAATAAAAGTTCATCAGAAGACTTAGTCAAGATCAAGCACAGGAGGAACTCAGTGTAATATCTTGCTCAAAAATCACCCACAGTAGTATAGGAGAAAGTGAAGGGATTGAGTGTCCTTAACAGGAAAAAGGTGATCTGTAATGGGGAGAAATGGGCCATCTATTTCAAATAAAAGAAATACTGAATTTTGGACGTTTCCCAATCATTTTATGAAATTTTCAAAAAAGCTAGAATGAAAAATATCTTAATATGGTTTCTGGATTACATCTTCAGAATGTGTGTGTAGATAGAGAAAAAGAACAAAAAAAATATTCTGTGGATAGTGATCCAGAATGAGCCAAATTTTGTTTGATGTGATTGTAGAAGTTTTAGTAGGGTCACAAGGCACTGTGGGATGGGTTTCCTCATCAAGAAGGGTAAAAAAGCATTCAAAATACAACATCAATACAGGAACCAAATGACACAGGCTGATATATTGTCAGATGCTTGATTCAGTTCAGCAGGTTTAGTTTTAAAAAAGTGTTTTGCTTGATATTTTCATGGAAAATTCCAGACCAGTCCTTGAAAACACTAACATGAAAAGATGAATTTAATAAAAACACTTCACAAGTTCAAGTGACAAGCTTAGATCTCCCATACAACTCTATCAAGAAGCATTAGTTAGATATATGTCCAAATACGCAGTGAACATGCTCTGAAAATAGACAAAGATTGATGATTAATGATCAGTTTATTAGAGGTGACAGTAGCTAATGTAGTGTCTCTCACTCATGCACTGCTCAAAACAGAATTCCACTGTCAACATGAGAAAAAATAACTGCACATTGCCTGGCTTCATGACTTTGCCCTTGAGAGCACTCCACTTGCAGGGCATCTCTCCAGCTTTACAGGGCCCTCTGGGGACCAAGAGCCCATGGGAAATATTTGATCTACCAGCCTGCTTCCATCCTTTTTCCAGCAGAACTGCCTAGCCAGAGCTCAAGGGCAGCCCTTCTGACAAAGAGCCTCTCTGGGCTCAGGTGCACACTGCTCACAGCTGAGAACCCAGAGCTGAAGCACCACAATGAACCTCCCCATTGCTTCTGGGGGTTCATGACTAAGAAAGCCCCCGTGTCACCAGCTCCAGAGTAACCTTGTGTGAGCACACAACCTTCAGCAAACCCAGAGATCAGTCACATCCCGCTCCTGCACACAAACCTATACTCCAATGTGTCGGGAAGGTGAGATTTACTTATTTCTCGTGCCAGAATTATTGATCCCAGGAGCAGCTGTAACCTTTGGAAACTTTTATATTTCTCAATAGCACTCAGTAAAGAGAGTGAATGGAATCTCAAAGGACCAGAAGCCTGAGAAATCCAGCGTGAATGTAGAGTCTATTTTCAAGTGTCTATAGAAGCGCACTGCCTTTAAAACTAACAACATCATTTTTTCCTGGCCTTCTCAATGAATCAATGGAAGCTTTGTCTCTGGAAGCAGAGCTTGGCTTCGACTTCTGGTGTTTCAAGAGTCTCTTGAACCACCTAGCTGAAGACCAGTTGTCTCGTTTTAAGAAACTATAAGAATAGTCGATGGATTTTAAACCCAGGAAGTTAAATTATACAATTCCATGATATAGGCTGGGAAAACCTCTAGTTGTGCATGACATGTCACAGAGCCTACTAAAAGCACTGTGAGTGCTTATCCATGTTCAAGCTGCAATAATAAGAAAAAACCCACAGAACCAAAAGCAATGCCATTTTTCTTAGGAGCGAGTTGAAAGAAAATAAAGTCTGATAGAAAACACAGCACCTTAGATTTCTTTAAAACAGATTCCCAGGGACTTATTATTTATTTACATTAAGAATAGAACAACTTAGGAGAAATACTATGTTCGAATCAATAAGCTGTAACTTCCAAACCAAGATCGTGTCTGATTATTCCATTTCAGGTGAACTGCTGGTGTGAATTATGAGAGGGGTTTAATCTATTGCGCTATCTGGAGAACTTAATCCTTGCATGTTAACTGAATTAATGTTTGATGGGACCCCTCAAAACAACACATCTGCTTCAATTCTGCACTTCAGTTAACTCATTAACAACCATCCCATCAACTGCTTTTTCCCCGATTCTGGTCTTGCAGAATAATCCTTGCCAGAAACCCTTAATTAGTCAGGGGCCTCTTGATGTAAAGACAAACTATCAGCCTTAATGTTTGCACCAGATAATACAGCAAAGCCTCCAAAGATCCCAATTTTTTTACTTATTTTCTTTCATCTTATTAGTGCACTAGCTGAAACTTCTCTACCCTCATTGAATTGGACTTGTTGATATTTAAGGATGTGATACAAGAAGTCTCAAAGCATAAGGCCAAGAAGCCTCAAAGCACACAGATCACTCTTTAAAACCTCTTTTTGATCTGGTATGTTTAATCATCACCAAACTTGTGTTTATCCTAACCAGAATCAGCAGCATTATCTGCCACAAAACCACTGTCAGCCACTTACCTACTTCTACAACCTCCTTGGCAAACCCAGAGCACCCTGACCTATGGGTGTGGGTCAGTATCTCCCAACCTCATCCTCCACTGATGGTACAAACCTGGGACAACTGCATCCACACAGGGACAAGAAAACCTGATTCCATCAGAATACCTGCCCACTTTGAATCCTTTAACTCCTTGCAGAGTGTGAAAGCTTTTTCACTCCTTTACAGGTGTGAGCTGCAATCTTCCCAGCTGTATTTGACGTCTGGTTCATGACTTATTTTTAGAATCTACTTTTTTTATTATTTAAATCTCATCCCCTTAAATTCCTCTGACCCCACGAACAGCCATTGGGGTGGTAGCATTGGCTGTGATCCCACAGCAGTACTCTCTGCTGGGTTTCCTCATTTCCTGGTCGTAATTTTTCTTTACTCCTTTGCTTTAGATGAATTCTCCATGTCATCTTGTTCCCCAATACGATGTTCCTTTGGTCAGATGCTAAAAACAACCTGCCTTTAGAAACCTATGAAAAATCACTTCTCAACAGTTTTTCAAATGTTTGAAAGACACATAAGTTCAAATGCAAGTTTAATGCCCCAGGAACACTTCCTATGAGGTGCCAAACCTCAGAGAGGAGAGGCTGCAAAAGCCATTTAAATTTTCATCAAGTCCAGACGTTACAAGAGGCTGAAAGAGCCCAGGAGGAGCAGGTTGGTACCTGGAGAAACTCTGCTACTCTGTGGCACCAAAACAGAGAACCCAAATCTAACCTTGGCAAAGGAACAGGGCCTGGGGGAGGGGAATAGGGATGGGACTATTGCAGGGATCTGAGCAGGTCCAAATCTCAGGCTACACAGTCTGAGGATCACACTGGACCCCCAGTCTATAAACATGGGGTGCTCCCAGGGAGGTTAAAACCAGCTACTTCTAATTTTCAGATGTCCCTAAAATTTTTATCCAAAAGTCCAAGCTATACTGTGCCTCCTGAAAAGGCTTTTCAAGAGTGGCAGTCACAGGATTGAACCAAGTCATCTTTTGATCACAGTATTTACTTTAGAATCTCAGGTTTAAGATATTTCTTTTAATGAAACTTCAATCTGTATAAAACAAAGATTTAAATATTCTGCCAACAGATCCCATTGTGCAACAAAAAACATATTTATCTTGCATAATGAAATGTTTTTTTGAAAAAAACCCCAACTAATTCTATCTGCCACTGAGGAGATTTCATATATTCTTCCCACATATGTCAAAAAATGTGAAAGGACGGGGATATTTTTTATCCAGTGTATTATTAAACATAATAGTCAGCCACCTCTAGAACCCATCATTGATTGAGATAAATGAAGCTATTTAAAAAAAAAAAAGCCTAATGAAGTCTCTTTGGTGCTACTGAAACCCAGCAGTAAAGATAAATGAGAAACAATTTCTTGATATCCATTATTTTAAATTACAGATATCAGCCCTGCTGCTGTTCTCAAGGTTTATTGAATTTTCATAGAATATCATCCACTTCTACATTCCACGCGTGTAATTGAGACCAGACCGATGCGTTTTTCTCCGGTGTCAAGCTCCAGATGCAGAGGAGATCACCCCTGGCACAGCTGGACCACACGGGGGGCCCGTGACCTCCCCAGCAGAATGTCAGGCAGGAGAGCCTCACCTCTGCTGTCCCTGCTCTTCACCAGGCAAGGACATGGCAATTCCCAGGGCACATTTAGCTGTGTCACAACTTTTCACCACCGGATAAAGTTCCTCTTTAGCAATGTGTTGGTTTAAGTAAAAAACATTGCTAATGTTTTTGGGTTATTGTGGTGATGAACTCAAAATTAAAGGTAAAACATTTGCAAGTTTTCACCTTAAAATTATGAGATTGGCTTACAATTCAACTTATTTTTCTTTTGCTTTCTCTGCAGTTTGCCTGGTGCTCTTCCTGCTCTCCTCAAAAGACTAAAAATACAAAAAAAAAAAGCACAGGCTAAAACCTAGGCTCTACACATCAAACCAAAACCTTCTTTCCAGCTGGGCAAGCTTTGCCCACAAAGGAGCACTTTGAGCAGGATACTGACTTGGAGCATGTCACCCCACGGCCCCTCCTGCTGCCCAGAGCTTCCACTCACATACAGGAGTAAAAACCAAGTGTGTAATTCACAACAGAGATCTTAATTCAATGCAGGCATAACCCAGAGTCATTCCGGGTCCCTTTTCCCTTGGAAGCACTGAGGACTGTGTTAAGGACACAGCAAGCTGCATGCAGGATGGGGGGCTCTGCCTTGGCCCTGCAGAGGTCTGGGTTGGGGGCAATGGAATGAAATCCTTACCTGATGACTTCCCTGCTTCTCCCCTGGAAGGACAACTCACAGCCTTTCCTGCTGAAGCCCTCAGACTAAAATCATCCTTGTTTTCCATCCTCTTTATTGCAGACATGAAGCAACACTTGCAAATATCTCAGCAACTGGGAGAAAGTTAATGACACAGGATGCTGCTGGAATTGTCTCTCACACTTTTAGTATTTACTTAATTATATTGGGATGGGGTAGCAGAGCTGCTACTGAGTAATTTAAATTTAATCATTTACTTTGACACTTTTAACTAGAATGCCAAAAATACCTGCAACTGAGAAGCAGCACTTTATTCTGCATTGCCATAAATCTACATTACAAAAATACTCTTCTTTAGTCTACTTTGATTTATCTTTGAGCGAGAGCTATCCAGAATTGCATAACGAAACATAATACTGCTTACATTTAATATGGCATTTTATCTATAAACGGGGAAAGGATCTAAACCTCATTATTATAATCTCTAAAAACACTGAATTTTTAACTTCACAGCATTTTGTAAGAACTTGAAAATAAGAACTTAATCAGGGCAAAGCTACATTCCCAGCATAAGGAATCTTTCAGATCTAAAAAGCTTTTTACATGATAGAAAATCAAATGTTTCCCTATTAAATGCAACATGTTCCTTACTATTGTCCAGTATTTTGCTAAGGATGTCTGAAATCTTCTAAGTAATAGGTGCAATAATCATATTTCTTTTTTTTTTTTAATCCTCACACACTCAGCTATGTATCTGCTTCCCAATGCTCATCTTTTTTCGAAAGTCAAACCTTGGACAGATGCTTCTTTTCTTTCTGAACTCCAAGTGCCTTGCAGAAGGCTGGTGCTCTGCATTGCTGACAGCTGTTTCATCTTCTGTCTTTTAATTGCACAGGCTTCTTACAGACCTCAAGAGATAAAGCAGAGTAGCACCTTCTGGAATACCACAGCTACACAAGCAGCCCACCATGAGCACAGACATTTCTGTTTTCAGTGATTATTGCACGAGGAGCAATAATCACTGAGTGCACGCTGTCCCCTCAGCATGGGCCTCCAGAGTGTTGGAAGCAGATGCAGGATGTGTTCAACGTGAGAAAAATCTCACACTGAGCACACCCAGCCCACATATCCTCAAGGGTTTAAAACTAGTTGTGAGAGCAACATCTAACTGGGGAGGGTCAGTGTGGGAGCAGAACAACAGGGGCAGTTCACCTTGGGTATTTGCTCAAGGTCTGTGTCTAGAAAGGACCTTGACATGGAGTAAGCCACTGATGTATATTACAAAAAGCTAAACCCTTCAGCACAGACCTTCAGCCTCCCTTTTTAGGGGACGACACAGGTCACTCTTCCACTTCTGCACAGAGCTAACAGAACTTGCTGGGGGGGTGTGCTGAGACACAGTGCACCACACCCAGCTTCTCCCTACAGCCACCCCTTGGAAGACTTCACACAGCCTTACAGCAGCACAGCTCTGCAAAGCTGGTCCCTCTAGACCAGACTATTCTCCAGCAGGTTCATTCCCAAGACCAGAAGTCATCTTGAAAAGTGTTTACATTGACCAGAGGGTCCTCAGAGTGCTTCATGAATAAAACCTAACATTACAGGCAATCTGAAAGACTACTTTGATAAAAATTGTGATATACACAATTAGTACAGTAGCTTTCCATATTACAAGATTTTACATAAGGTTGAAGCGGGGTTTGTATTAATCTGATGTTTCTGTTGTCACAGAAGAAAGCTAAATTGTCTGTGTTCCAGGAATAATTTTGATAATAAGTGTTGGTGAACTTGTTAATGTGTTGAGACAAAGAAAGCAGCAAATGAGAGCTTGTAACCTCCTGCCTGATCAGAAGCTGTTAAAGATGCACCTGCTGGAGATGCTCAAGAGGGAAAAGCACTGAACCAGTGCAGCATTTAAGCAGCAGAGCTCTCACTCCGCCACAGGAAATTCTCGTGCTTTCAACACTGGAGAGACCTGTTGACTTTACTCTGCAGGTTGCCTGTACTTACAAGCACTTCATCAAGAGCCTTGCTTTATTCCCTCCCCTGCTTTTTAGGTTTTGGCTATTAAAGTGCCATTTTTCCTAGGCCAGAGATGCAATTGGGAAAAATCAGCCTCAATCAGTGGCAGTGAACCTGTAGCACACAACACTCAGGAGTGCTTCAGAACATGCTCAGCTTGAGATGAGGCAGAAGGACCAGGAAAGTCACAGGAGTCTGGAAGGCTCCTAACTGAGAGGGGTCTTGGGGTGCCCACCCCTCAAATCCTTTGGGATCAGAGACCCTGCAGGTTTCACACCCTCTCCCTTGTCACACCAAGGTAGCTCCCACCTTCCAGAAGAAACATCCCAATATAAAATGAAAAGACCATTAACACACACTGGAGAAGGACGAGAGAATGTTGTGGTTTTCACTGCAGTTGGCAACTTACACATCCCCAGGCCCCTGCAGACATTGGTTGGTGTGGCCCACCTGGCTGGACACCTATGCTCAGCATCCCCTGGGCACCACAGGGGACAGCCAATGTGCCACTGAGACACCCAACATCTATCTAGAGCTTCCTGTCAACTTCAGTGGATTTTAATCAAGCATACCTGGCAGTATAAGATAATACAAAAAACTAACTCCAACAATCTTAAACAATCTTGACATGTAAAAATAAAATAAAACAAGATAAAGTTGTATTTTAAAGTATAACAGAAAAAAGAAACAAAGAATTAACAAATAACATTAAATATTAAATACTGCTATCAGATTATGTAAGATAGTCCATGTTACTGTGTCTTCAGAACCCCAGCTGTTTGAAGCCATGTCATGAATAGAAATAAGCATATGTAAGTCCAAATCCAGCAACCAAAAGCTGAATCTCTTTCCTGGACTGCTTGGAACTAAGTAGTTAGGAGAGAAATACAACTTAAAGAAGGAGATCTTGAAATATCTGTCCCCATTAAGAGATTTTGTATTTGCATCCCAGAAACAAAATATATCAAGGCCACGTCCTCTAGCTGGTACAATGTGATGCTGCCTCATTGGTTTCAACAAAGTACAGCAGCTTAAAGACTCTGGACTCTTTGGCATAATTCTTTCATTTAAACTCAGTAAATCAAAATAAACTTCACAGATTTCTGTGGAGACAGGATCTACATTTAGGTAAGATAGAGGAAAGCCAAGAATTCTTTTTTAGAGGGGTTATTGTTCCCTTGTATTTCATAATAAGCTATTCCCAGGATGTAAATTTTACCATAGTCTACAGAAAACAGGAAAATCTTCCCATTCCCCAAATTTTCCTTCTCCAGACACAGGTTGCTCCTACAGCCACGTGCCTCTGACCTTGACATCCAACACTTGATTTGCTTTCCATGGAGCTCCATCTCCCCTACCTCCCCTGCCAGTTCCTTCCCCTGAGTGAAGCCTCACGAAGGAGTCAAAATTGGACTTTTTCTTCTGGATCTGTGTTTCCCTAGAACCTTACCCATGATATATCACTGCTAATCAAGCTGCTGCCTGCCTCCTATGGCACTTCTGAGAAGTTATTACCCTTCTCATTCATCACTGAGTCGAGTTACTTCAGGCAATCTTCCTGATCCATGGCCTTGCACACTCAGTTGCGATATTTCATGGGATATGATATTTTGCTATAATAATAGTTTCACCCTTTGAAAATTCAGATAAAGGACACCAAGACATTTTCAGTAATTAGTGCTACAGTGAAATTCAACATCCCTTCTTGTTGGCTGGGAAGAGGAGAGTTGCTCCAGCAACACCATCTTTGACACGTGGAGATTGAAGGAGCAAGTGGAAGGAGACAAATCAGAATTTCTGTCTGAGTTGTCTTTTCTCAGGTGTTTTGAACTCAAACTATAAACCTGTTGACTCTTTTGTTTTCCAGAAATACTGTCTGTGAAGGCAGAGCTGGGAAGACTCTGGGAAGAGGAATCTAATCCAGCTTTCAGTGCTGGCTGGGGAAGGTCGACCACCTTTGATTTCTCTGTGAGTAGGGTGGGAAGGGAGGAGAGAAACCTGCTTTTTTCCTACTTAATAAAAAAAAAAAGAAAGGTAGAACTAAAGCACTTTTTTTGCTAAAATCTTTTTAAAGAAACAAAAAAAGTTTTATTTTTTTCAGTAGATGTATACGATGCTCTAATATTTGGATTAAAACACATTTAGAAGGAAAAACATCTAATATTCAATTGCATTTTAAAGAAAGAAGAGTAGAACCAGGAGATGAGAAAGTCTCCAAATCTACAGTCTCCAAATTTACTGTGATACAAAACTTTCCACTGCCAACAGTAACACAGAAGAAAAAATATTTAAGTCTTATGGAAATTTCAACAAATTACAAAACTGCATTTGGAAAATAAAACACAGAGATGTTTTCAAGAGCAGGTAGGTGACTTGAGACTCTTGAGTAACTGTCTTTTGATAAGCATGTACTCATTTGAATTTTAAAAAAATCATAGCATAGAAAAAGTCAAGAAACACCTGAGTTTCTGAAAAATATACAATCCCAATGAGCAACCACTAATGGGATGCCTTCAGGAAACACTGATCCTCACTATTTTGATCTAATATCTTGGAGTTTAAACACACATTGGAGACTGTAAGGAATGAAGTTATATAGTCATGCTGAAAATTATTCATGTGGGAATTAGAAGGAGAGGTCATATTTGGGCAAAAACTCAATTAACCACAATAACAGATAAGAGGAGAATAATTGGGACTAACCAGAGATTAATTACAGAGCCATTTATCCAGTTTCCTGCCCTCTGCCCACTCCCAGCACATACTGCTCCCTCAAATATCATCCATTTGCTCAGCAGGGCTGGAGGAAGCGAGAGAGGCCAATGAAAACAGATTTATATCTGAGCCAGCAAATAAACCAGACTCTGGCAAGCCCTGGAACTGCAAGAACTTGCCCCAGCTCGACTGCTCACAGACTCTGGCTCTGTTACAAGAGCGATGCTGATGGAGGCACTGCAGGAAATCACCCCCAGATCCCCGCGCCAAGCATTACTTTGGTAAATTACAAAAGGACACAGTGGCTAATAGGATCAGGACCTGGAGTGCAATAGAAGAAGAGAAAGGACAAATGAGTGATGTCTAATATAAAGTGCAGTTTTGTTTGCTCTTCACCACCTGAAGGCAGTAGCTGCCTCACAATATTGCCTGCATTTATAAGGTCACAGGGTTCTCTCCTAACACGGTTACAGGACTGCAATCGCCATTAATTTCAATACAAGTTTGAAACATGCAGCACCAGCAAAATAAGGTCTTAAAATTCCACCTGTCCTGCAAGATATTTGTTGTTCTAGAGGGCAAAATCTACTGCATCAAGCAGTTATTTTTAAAAGCCAAGGCAGGAAAAAGAGATTCTGCTTTACCTACCAAAGTAGGCAGAATTGCAGGCTTCCCTATAGCACTTCATGTGGGTTTAGAGGAAGTACTGCACCTCTGATTTCTGTTGAAATGAACCCACCTGACCTAAAAGTCACTTTTTTTTTACTATATTTTCCATCTATCTCTATGGACAACCAGCTTCATTCCCAGTGTCATTGTCCAGGGATCAACTCTGCCTGTCACATCCTAGTGATGCCAAACTCTCCAGTTAGAAAGACGGAGGATTAAGTGGTCCATGACTCTTGCACAATGTCCTGTTTAACTGAAAAAGATGTCATCAGGAGGACTTAACTAAACAGTTTTTACCCTAACAGCAGGTACCACATAGAATCTTCAGACCACGGCCATATCCTCTCCCTTCATTTGCAGGGAAAAATACAAATAAATGTTTTATGCTTCTAACTTGTGTACTGGATAAGTAATTAAGTACTTAATTAAACCATAAAATATGGTTCAAAGGAAAACTAGGTCATAGTGCACTAACTCTTAATTATGTTATTTGGACTATTAATATATTATATAAGGTTATATAATATATATTTCTCAGAGAAGATGTCTTTGTTACTGTAAACCATTCAATCTGTTACCTTCCATGCACCCTAACAGTACATTGCTTTTTTTAGATAGTTTGCATAAAACTCTAAAATACCAAGCTTTTGCTTGAGATAGATTGACTGATGCAACAGTTGCCCCCAAATGTTTACCCTTTCCCTGGGGGACTCACATGCTTTCTGTGTGCTCTTTCAACAGCCACCAACACCTGGTCACCAAAAATTAAAAATGTCTTTGTGTTTTAAGTCTAGAATAGCAGTTAAACCAAACCAAGCATCTCATTTTTTATTTTAATGAACCATTCCTTTTCTTGAAACACTTGTATGTGTTCCTGGCAGCAGAAGGGAGAAGGGAAGGTGAGTATGAAAGTGTTGGGGTTTTGTCACAGATTTCAGTGACATCCCATGGGTGACAGGGTGACCTCTTCCAGTCACCCAACCTCAAATGGATCCAGCAGCACCAACAGCCCCAGCAAGCAGGGAGAGCTGTGAATGCCACCTTCATTCTCCTGCTCTGAGGCACCACAAACCCTCAGAAGCTACACAGGGAGGCACTGGACGGAGCAAAGATGTTGACAAAAGGGGCTGAAAAAAAGAAACAGCAAAAAGCTTTCAGTGCTGCTGAGGAAGATCTGTGGACCCCCTTACTCCAACACCTTCCATGCTCAGGGTGCTTTAGAGGCAGGCATGGACACATACGATCTCATGATACAGCAGCATCAGACAAAAATGAAGTAAATAAAGTAGATTAAATGCAGTTCTCAGTAATAAAAAGTAAACTAGACCATGACTACCTACAAATATCAAGATACTGCTGGCAGTACTGAAACTGGAGCTGCTGTCAAAAGTGACACCCAGGAAGATTTGGAAACCTCTGCTTCAGAAGTAAGAAAGGTGGCTGTTACATGTTGTCTGCTCAGGCTCAACCCAGAACTGCTGCAGCATTTACTCTCTAAGTATAGTTCATATTGGCATTACTATGATATTAGAGGTTAGGGTAACTCAGAATCACCACTCAACAAGCATTTTGTCCTAGAAAACTCACTCTCTTCCCCTCAAAATAGCATTGCAGTGGAAACCACAGCTAACTTAGCCACAAGATGTACAACAGCACATTTAATTGGTGACAAAAGAAGAGAAATGAGTTTATTTCCTGCCACATCTCCGAATGGGCTCTCGCTCAGACACTGCAGTGAGCAATAACAGTAAATGGAATAAACCACCTCTGTGGCAGGTCAACTTTATCCATATTAAGGGTTTCATCTACCCTACTGCAGCTTTATTGGTACAATGGCCAGGTATGACCCAAGCCCTTCTACACACCACACTGCTGTCCCAGTCTGTAAAAAAAAAAAAAAAAAATCTTACTTTAGTCTATAAGCTCAGGTATCAAATCCAATGATGCTGAGGCTGCACAAACCTTGGCACAGATTGCAGGGGGGGAGGGAACTGGGATTTTTAAGATCCCTTCCAACCCAAACCATTCTATGATTGCACTATTCTCTTCTATGAAATGAGTTCTAGTGCACTGAGGAGTGCCAGGAGGACTGATGGTACCAGCTCCTGGCTCCCACAGCTGCAGCATCCTTGGGACATCCAACTTAACTCAAGGCAATTACACCCTCAGCTGAGCAATCACACTGTTACTCATCAGTGGCTGCAGAGAAACCCACCAACACATCCCAAAATCAATGGATTTACTACTGCCAGCTGTGACTAGCCCAGCTGGATTAATCTGGGATACTGTACTTGGGAAGTGGACAGGAAATCTCCATGCAGAGGGCCATGCAAAGAGCACCTGCACTGCCCTTTATTCCCAGCTTGCTCCCCACAAGTCAACAGCCATCAATGCTGGAGTGTAAAACAGAAGCAGCTGGAAGGGGGACGATGCAGTGCACTGGGAAATGCCAACCCAGCCAAAGCAAACTGCAGGCAAAGGTTTTGTTATTGCCAGTGGGGTGTTACCCAAGGCCGTTAAAGACAATGAAAACACAAAATTCAAATGGACTGCCTGTTTCCCCACAGACATGGAAATCACTCCAGTTCCATTATTAATGCACTTGGACTCATTTGTCATCAATTTCAGAAAAATGAGTTCAAAACCAAGAAAACCTCCAGCATTTTTATGATAATGCCAGTAAAGTCTGTGGGATGGAAGATTAGGCTGCACACTGTGCTTCTTTCGCTGAAAATCCCTCCCCACCATTTTAGATTATTTTAAATCAAAATGAGGAGGAAAATGAGCTGTTTAAAGCATCAGTAAACAAAGGCCTCTTACTAGTAGGCCTTTATCCACAATTTATGCCAATTTTTTATTTTGTTTCATATGAAAATGTAGTGCCTTTAGCCCTCCAACTCTGCTGCTGCTGTTTTGTACACTTTTACCCAGTCAGACAATCATTTATTTACCATTTCCTTTTTTGTTTTCAATTCAAGAAGAATGTGTTCTTTTATCAGTTATTTACTTAGGATTTCAGTAAATTGATTTTTCCCTTTTATGTGCACTGCACAGCTAAAACATGCAAATAGATGAATCCCATTCTGCTCATTTGTTTGATTTTCCCTCTCCACTCATCTTGAGTTTCCAAATTCTCTTTCTGCACCTGGCAGCTCTCCTGCACCTCCAAATACCCTGTGCCACAGGACACCAATCCAGTCCTTTGGGCGCCATTCTAATTGCAACAAGCTGCAACAATGAAGAATGTGGATGGACTTGCACCTGCACACAACAGCACCAACAGCATTATTCTCACATCCCAGAGAATTCAAACTGGGTGCCCAGAGAACCCAAACAGCCCCACACAGCTAACGTCCTCAGCAATTTGCCCAGACCAGGTCACTCAGCTGAGCCTGAACCTGCCTGAAAAGCTGAGAGGTCAGAAATCTGAGAGGTAGTACTCTCCCTGAGCCCCACAAAATCTGCTCTTTATTTGCCTGCAGGAAAATAGCAAACTGCTGTTTTTCAGACTTTTCCTGCTCCCATTATGGATGCAAGCACATATGTGCTCATCTCTCTACTTTCGTCTCCCTGAGCCTGGCACGTTCCCAAGGGACCAGGAGGAGAGACTCGCACAGCCTGCTGCAGGGGAGGAAATAAGTGCATCAAGGAAACACTGTAATAAATCCACACCTGTCAGGGAAAGAGTGCCCTCAGCAACAAACCACACAGGAGCAGACTGTTTCCGTCAGTTTTACAAAACTTGCCCCAAAGTGATAGAAAATGAGATGGAGATGGGCAAATTACAAAGCAAAAACTGGAATGCAAATGTCCTGACATGGTTCTTCACTCCAGCTCCTACAGATTTTCTCCACAGCCTCAGGAGAGCTTGAGGAAAGAGCTGTTCCTTTCTTTCCCTTTTATCAGCAGCTACTCTGGGTCAAGTAGAGAAGTCTCCATAGCCCACAGTCTTGCTGAAGGCATCAGAGACACAACAGAAGCTGACAGGACGCCAGACCAAAAAGCTTTTTGATCTAATTCATCATCACCAGGTTGAAAAGCAAAACCAAATGCACACACTGCACCTGCAGGGGTGGCCTTCATAAACCCCACAACCCAGGGTTCACACCAATGCCAGTCCTTTGGTGGAAGCATCACATCCTCCTCAGCTCCCAGCAATCCAATAGCGTGGGGTGCACTTGGCAAAGCCATGAAGCCACTGTAAAAATCTCCTTTGTAATTTTCCCCATTGAAGAGCTGAAGTCTCTTTCTTTTGTTTTAATGGTGTAATTTATCACCCAATTCCTTTTAAAAGTAACTAATATAGATAGATTAGATAGTAAGACATGATGCATAAAGAATAATAGTCCATTATTAATAAAAAGTTTCCAATATATTATAATTTTGTGTGATTGATTAGAAAGCCCGTTGTTTTACTCTAACATCTTTTTAAAGACTTCTCAATATCAGTTCAAGATTAAAAAGTTAAAGGCAGCTTAATCATCAGTTCTAAATGTAACCTGGAAGAGTATTGGGTTCAGGAGTACTTGAAATGGTTACCTGGCTCCTTGACCATGAAAGAAGGAGCATTTTATTCCACACCTCATTTCAGTGTCACTCTGTCCCAATTCCTTAGTTATTTAAAAAGTCTTTCCCTAAGAACAGACAAAATAATCAGTTTAGGAGTTAAATAGGTAGGACTGATCCAGTTGCTTGTGGAATTACAATTTCTTCATTACTCTTTAAAGATCAGCATCTCTGCATTCTCTGTTAGCTTCAACAGAGATTCGCTGTTTGAATCTGGTTTAGAGATCTTTTTAAAGCATACATTTATTCAGGATATAAGTAGCATAAGTACCTGTGCAGCAGTGAACTAGTCACAAAACATGGAAAGATAAATTCATTTTCAACAAAATATAGTCACCTTGTCCTCAACCCAGCTGAGCCACAATCCCGAGCCACAGTTTTCCAGGGTCTCTCAGAAAGTTATTTATTTATCCTGCTGCAATAAGTCAGTTAACCTTTGTGACATATCAGCCCAGATATTCAGCACATGCTGCACATCTGTGTGAGGAACCTTGTAGCAATTTCTGCTTCCAGACACAAAATTTATGAACAAATTCAGCCCTGTCATTGCTCTAATGACCTTGATTAAACCAAAAGGAAATTGACTCTCCAGTAAAACTAAACATGTATTACAGGAAATACTTTTTAACCTCTATTCTAATTCTGGCAGTTTTAAATTTCAGCCTGAAAACCACCTCCAGCCCCTTTCATGAATGATAATTCAGTGGAATAACACAGCAGAAACAGCCCTGCACCTGGACATGATTATCTCTCTGAAAGTTTCCAACCAACAACTTTCAATAAAAATCACAGAGCAGTTGGGAGTTTAAGGGCAGAAGCCTTGGAGAAAGGTTTTATATGGTGAGCAGGAGCAGCATGACTGCAAATATCTCCTTCTCTCATGGATGTGGAACCCTGCTGAGGTGAACTGCACATCTGTGCTGCCAAGAGGCCAAGAAGGGTCACCAACTAAAACATCAACAGGAAAATCACTCTGCTGTCTCCCCTCCTCTGCAGGGACAAGGAGCAGACCTTCCCAAGGGCCTTGTACCTGCACATGCACACACAGACTACCCAGGGCAATGGCAGAAAATGAGCTCATGTTTCAAAGGATGAAATTAACACACCGGCAATAGAATATGCAATTTCCTTGTTTATTGCCTTTCAAGTCAATGCTATTGCCAGAGGTTGTCATTGTACCAACAGGCAGAAAATTAATTTGACATAGTTTCAAAGCAGCACACTATTAAATCCCATGGACCTCTCAGCTTTGCTGTTGTATCCCAGAAAAGGATGGGCCCTTTCCTTTTCTGTCCTTTCCCATCCTCTCTCTTGCAGCAATACTTTTCCCAGGACACTCAAGAAATAGGGACCAAGCAGATCTATGGCAAAAAGAGGTTTTCAGGCAGAAAAACCCAGACGTGCAAAAAAAAAAAAAAAAAAAAAAAAGT
>VZTB01018360.1:722953-791265 GCA_013397245.1 Thryothorus ludovicianus
AAAAAAAAACTTTCATCATGATAATGTGCCAGATTTCTCTTCCGTCAAAGAACAAACAAAAATGTGGTTTCCAGTAAGAATTTCTCTTTTAATTCCTCTCACTTAAAACAAAAATCTATATACTAATTAAGGTTACTCTCAAATCATGCTTTTGGAGCTAGAGAAACCCTTTGTTTTGAAATGTCAAAATGGGATATATATTATTATGATGAAACTTCTGTTCTAAATTATACATTAAAGATTGCCATACTCCTCACTTGGGCTTTAAATCATTATTTCATCCAAGACTAACTTTTCTCTGGAATAACAGAGCGGGGATCTGTACAACCTGTCTGCACACTTAGATCAGCATCACAGCATCTCTTTCAATATTAACACCCATTTCAATCAGCTCAAAAATGTTCTCACTAGCAACAAAAGAATCCAAAATATCTCTCAGCTGCTACATGAGCTCCACGTCCCTGCAGTGCCCGTCCTGAGCCTCCACCAGCAGCTGTTGGAGGAAGGGCACAGCTGGACAAGTGAGCTGTGTCTGAAATCAATGGCCAGATAAAGAAAAATCCTCTCTTTTCTGGTAAGTGTACAAATTACACTTCCACCATTATCATCAACAAGGAGAAACAAAAAGGAGTGTTTGGACAACAAATGCCTGCTGAGCAGGAGGGGCTTAATCAATAGCCAAGCACAAAATTAACTGAACAGATTTCAGCTCATTTCCATAGAAAGCACAGATTCTGCAGAAGACAAGCAAATATAAAAAGCAAGTTTCTCTCTGCTGGCCTGGTGGGGAGGGGTCTCCAGACCACCCTGCATGAGCAGCTCTACTCAGCACTCTCGACTCGCAGTCCAACATCAAAGCTGCTGTGCCAAAAAAAAAAAGAAAACAGAAAAACAACCAGAGATGAAAGCTTCATTTGGGAGAAAATACCGTGCAACCTTTCTGGCCCAAATGGAACAGATTATATCTGGGCTTTATTCTGCTGTCTGTCACAGGCCTGGCAATTCAGAGCAATTTGGCCATTAGTCATATGCTAAGCAAGGCTTCTCCTCCCACTGCCTTCTCTCAAATTGTCTTGGTAGATACTGGCTCAGTCCTGCTTATGACTTTTCCTTTTTCTAAATCGCTGTAGTTTCTACTTTAACGTCATTCCCTCCACATGTGACACTATTCTGTTCAACATTTAATGTTATTTTCCTATCTCTAAAATGGAATAAACAAGTGTTTTACAAACTCTGTATAATCATTATTGACAACAAAGATGAGGGAAGTTTTCCAGAAACAAGGAGTGGAAATCTGTCTTTACGGGTGATGAATATCCCGACCTGAACTTGTTCTCTGTACACAAAACTTTGCCAGCCAACCATGAGCAACAGTGATGCCCAGACCTCAGGCTTCTCTTCCTTCCTATTTGGACCTTATTCAGAAGCAAAAACCGGAATTCATACACATTCAGACAAAAAATTTCATCTTTGAACTTCAAACTTGAAATACAGGGCAATTTTTTTCCTGCTGGTGATCATGTTCAATTTACATTCATATCAAACTATTTCTCTTTATCACAAAAACAATAAAATCCCAAACAATGGCAAAGGCAAGTGCAGTGGGTTGCATTTTCTTATTAGAAGTTGAGCTTGGCCATAATGTTATTCATACAAAATCTGATATGAAACCACCTGGGTGTCATGATGTTCTTTATATTACAGTAAATTCAATGCATTAAGGATGCAGAAAAATCTCATTTGGGACTGCAAAGCAACCAGAAGTCTTTGCAGATTCCCCAGGAGCCAAGAAAACAGCAAATCACAACAGCTCTCCCAAGTGATGCAGAAGTAAAATAATCCCGCATACCAGCACCAGCATCTGTTTGCAGCAGCAAAGAATGCTTTACAAACTTCAATAAATGTAAACCTTACAAATCTCTCCTTATACAGATGGTTTATGGTTACCATTCCTCGCAGAGGAGGAGAAAGGTGCCAAACACTGCACAGGTGTCTGTGGCATCACCCTGTTCCAGCCAGGGTCCGGAGCACAGCCAGGGTGGGTGGTGCAGAGAAGTGCTCAGCTCCTGCCCCAGCTGTGTTAGCACCACGGACCTCACAGCCCTGCAGGACCAGCCACAGAGCCAGAGCATCTCTTTGCAGAGCAGCAGTGACCCACCCCAGGCCCCTCTTGACTCACCCCAGCACAGCAAGTGCCAGGACACCCAGCCTCTGTTACCAAAGACCTCGACATGCAGCTTATCAATATTTCATTATCAGTACACAACTGACCTCTAAATAACTGTCTGCAGCATCCAGCAGCCAAGACTGCCTCCCTGCTGCCAGCCAGAACATCTGTCCTTGTCCCCTCACCCAAGCCACAGAGGCAGCAGGGTGAGGATCCCTTTGCCCCATTATTTGTGCTGCAGAGATTCTCATCAGCATTAAACTCATAATATTGTATTTCTCTATCTCTTCAAGAATTAGGGAGTCCAGACAAGAGGCTTATGGGCAGAACAACAAACCCAGAGCTGGCTGAGAGAAATGTTTGCCACAAGAATCCTTAAATCATGCAGCCTTCCTGAGGCTTTATATGCCAGCCAAATGTCAGCCTTACCCCTTCCTTATTCCATCCACCACCAGAGAAGTTGTGGCTGCTCCCCCTGCCAGCCTCTGCTGTTCCAGGGACCGCTGGTATTCAGCCTTTTATTGCTGGTGGGGAGGGCCCCCTCCAGGGAGAAGGAATGATGCCAGAACAGAGCATGGCTGACACTGAGATGGCTTCAGCTACAAAGAGCATTTCCTCAGCACACTGGATTTCTTTGCAAATAGACAATATCTCCAGGAAGAAGGAGCTTCTGGGAAGGGGTTCACTTGGGAAGAGCCCCAGCACATGCCAGTGTGACAGTCACCCAGCATCCTCCTCCTCTACAGGAACCAGCCTGCTGAGCCAGGTAGCTGTTAGACCTGCTGCCAGCTTGGCACAAAGCAGCTCTAAGGAGATCATAAAATCTCTGGATGCTGTTACACTTTTGGTTTAGAAAGCCAGGACAAGATTTATGGCTTTCATACATTCAGCTGATCCAGAACCATCACACCAGGTATGACACCATATCAGCAAGTTTTGTGTGACAACACAGATGTTGCCACTGCAGATGCCACATTACACATACCACAGCTGGCACCATGTGGAGAGGGGAAAATACTGTCAGTACAGAAGACTCTTGTTCAAAAGAATATACTGCCTATTTTCTACATTTACAATCCTTGGAGAATCCTGAAGGAATGGATAAGCCATTCACCAAGGACTCCACTGAAACCCAGTGCTCTGATGCCACCAACAGCTACCATTAAAATGCTTTGTCTGGGTTTGCCAGATATTCCCAGGAAAGGAGAGCTGTCAGAAACATCCCAGCTGAGCACTGCTACCATGATTGTCTGTGAGGAGACAGAGGAGGGAAAAAAGCTTCTCTGGTTTCTTTGAAGTTCATTGATTCCAATGCTAATGTTATCACAAAGGACAAATTTTCTAGCCAGCAAAAGCAGCTCCTGCCCTCTAATTTCCCCTGCACACACCCCAAGTGCTTCTCTGGACTATAAAATCCTAAGAGTCTGGGGAAGATCTTAAACCTACATGCCCAACTTATGCAACAAGCAGCCCCTACCTCAAATTCAACCTGGTCCATGTTTATGACATTATCAGCCCAGTGCTGACATTGCTGGTTTGGGACAGACAGACAGCAAACAGGACAGATTCCTTCCAGTGCATATTCCCATCAAAGTTTCTGTTCTCATCATAGACTGAACGCCAGACTGCAAAGTTCAAACTTTAGTGACATTCTCCTGGACAATATCCATTCCTGTAAAACTGAAAATATATGCAATACCTCCATCCTGGACAAACAGAAAAAGATAAATGTGAACAACACTCACTGTGCTCTGAAACACAAACCCCAGTATTTTACCTGTTATTTCAATAAATTAAATTTCAAATTTTGTATCATACCGAAATATTAATTCAGTTCCACTTATATATGTTTAAGGTACTATAATATATTTTCAAGTAATTGAAATAAAATATTTCATTGTATTAAAATTTCAGAAATATAGAAAAGTTATAACATGATTTGATTGAAATAATAAAGAAGTTGTGAATAATTCACATACTTTTCTTTAGTATTTGTCTTTCATCACATAATTGTATCTTTTCATTTCAGTTCCAGTTGTCCTGAAATGAAAAAATTTCCCACCAAAAGAAAATTTCAGGTTCTGACTGGTTTCAGTGCTTGACAGAAAATTCATCTTGAGCTAATTTATAAGACACGAAAAAAATAGAAAGTGGATCCAAGTGAGCAATTATCTCTATCTCTGAGGTTTCTTGGGTGCTCAGTGCAGTTTCAAAACACTAATTTGTTCAGCAGTTATAGCAGGAAGATGTTGTCAGACCCCCACAGCAGGAAGGGACACAAAAAGTGTCCTTTTTGCCAAATTTTTGTCCCTAAAATATCTGCTATAAATTATCTACTGCTTCCACAGTGAGCAATGTCCTTAATAAGAGCAGAAAACCTGTGAGGGTGTAGAATTCAGAGCTGAAGGACTGAACAGAACCATTCAGAAATTAGTTGGGCTGTATCAACACCACCACCTCAATGGCACAGGCATGTTTCCAGGGCTAAAGGGGCTACAGGAGAGCTGAGGAGGGACTTTTGACAAGGGCAGATAGTGACAAAACAAGAAAGAATAGCTTCACAATGACAGAAGTCCAGGTTGGACTAGGGATCAGGAATTAATTCTTCCCTGTGAGGGTGGGGAGCCCTTGGCACAGGCTGCCCAGAGAAACTGTGGCTGCCCCATCCCTGGAAGTGTCCAAGGTCGGGTTGGATGGGGCTTGGAGCAATCTGGGATAGTGGAAGGTGTCCCTGCCCATGGCAGGGGGTTGGAGCTGGATGAGCTTTAAGTTCCCTCTGAACCCAAATCACCAAAGTGAGCCCCAGCACTGTCCTGCACTCACTGTGCCCTGGTTCAGCCTGGATTGGCCAATTTCAGCATGAAAATCCCACGTCACAAAGGGAGCTGTCCCTTTTCCTTTAAACCCAGCCCCACAAACACACAGCACCAGGCTCCTGCCCAAGCCCCACAGACACCCACTGTCCTGAACCCAGCACCCCAAATCCTGGTGCTCAACACCTGGACATCAGCTGTGGTTCTTGCACAAAATTGGACAAGATAAATTGGAAAATTTTGTCCAGCTCAGACCAGAAATAGGACTTGATGATCCTTTGGGGATCCTTTCAAGTCAGGATATTCTACAAACATTAATTTGCCTCAATACATTAATGCATGTGTTCTGTGAGTCAGCTTGAAGAAATACTACATTTGCACTTACACTTTTTTCTTTGGTATAAAATCCTCCACTTTTCAGTCACTCAACCTTGTCTGCCTCGCTAAAACATTATGTAGCTGAAATGCCATTTGTTCAAGCTTTTACATTAGTCATTTTAGTCACCTTCTTCCATCAGGTGATTTTGTTTAGTTGATGTTAAAAACCCACACTCTGCAGCAGGGGAACAATTTCTGCAGCACAAATCAAAGCAGTAGTCTCTGAAATGTACCTTTTTTAGAAAAAAAAATTAGACTTAGTGATAAAACATAATTCAGAAATTTTTTGCTACTTTCATTAACAGGAAAATCCCAGTCCAGCAGTACAAGGTACCAAAGGGAAACTCATGGGTACTGTAGCAGAGAACAGAGCTGATGTAAAAAGCTGTTCCAACACAGAGAGGATATAAAGGAGGGTTCGATATTCCTTCTGCACTCTTCATCCTTCCTCTAAAGCATACCTGGTATCTCACAGCTATAGGGCTCCCTGCCTCAGGTGGCCCTTCCATCAGGATTTGATGAGCAATACTCCACCTTGCAGAGCCTGGCCATGCAAAGCAGCATTGCACAGTTATTTGCCTTTCTCCCGGATTTGTGGTGAAAGTCCAGAAAAAACATAAAGAGGCTATAAAACTTAATGTAAATCACCTAAGGGATTTTACATTTTGTTATCTAGGAATTAAGAAGTTATCATTAGAAATTATTTTGTCTGGCCTTGTTGCCCATTGCAAACGAGTCAATCCTTTCTAGGAGCAAGTCAATAAGGGTCCAGCTCCACCAGGATGGGGATAAATGAGATCTCACCAGACAGCTGCCACCCCTTCACTTCCTGAGGAATTTTAGATTTGTCATCACTACTTTTTCTTGCCTCCATCACCAGAAGAGCCTCATCCTGAAGCAAGGCACATCTCCAGGAACACACGTGACAGGTTAGCTCAGCAGCAAAACCAACAAGCTGTAAAGCCAATGCAGTAATGACCTCATGCATTACAATGCTCACTGTGTAATAATGCCAAGTATAAATAACAGACTGCAAAGATCATTAAAGCCAATCAAAAGCATAGATTAGCCCATAAAATCTGTTTAACATCTCCTATATTCTGATACACTGTGAAAGAGAAACTCCAGTCAGCAGTGGATGCAGGTGCTTGGCAGCAGCATTGGGCTTTCAGCATCCTCACCTTGGAGATTTTCCTTCCACTCTTATGTTTCCACTGCAATTTTTTACATCCTAAATCCTCCACAAAGAGAGGTGTAGCTGATGATTGTGGTCATATTTCTGCTGCAATCTCCAAAACAATGTCAGATCCAGCGTAGCTGCTCTGCCAGCCCCAGGCTCAGCACCCCAGTCCTGTTTTGTGACTCCACCAGCACAGCCTGGTAACACCATGGGGATCTCTCCTGTGGTGCAGCAGGTATGGACACAATCATGGGGTCAGCAGGGCTGGGAGAGACCTGCAAGAAGATCCAGTCCAGCCATCAGCCCAACCCTACCACAATCACATCTAAACTGTATCCCAAGTGCCACATCCAGAATCCTGTAGCACATTTTCAGACATTGTGACTCCACCACCTGGGCAACTTACTTGAATGCTTAATCACTCTTCCAGTGATTTTTTTTTTCCAGTGGAAAAAAAAAAAAAGATTTAATATTCAATCTGAATCTCTCCTGACACACAGCTCTCTCCAGGGCTTCCAAGTCAGCTGGATAGAGAAGAAAAGTTTTCATGATAATGCAACCCTTTAGCAAAAATCTCTATCTAGGGGGAAAGCAGCTGCTTTTCATGTTCTGCATAACAGACTGCCAAGGGACACCAAGTTCCTTAATGGCTATTCCTACCTAACCAACCGAGATCACATATGCTCATTTTCTGCTTCTCAAAGATGTGCTTCATTATTATGTATCATGCCTGATGTTTCTATTTACAATATTTCCCAATTAGGTTTTATTTAAGTTTACTTACCAAAATATAATTACGTTTTTGCTTTAACTAGATGCGCTTACCCTGCCAGCATGGTTTGATGCATTCCAGAAAGAAAGATGGGCAAACAGGTAAAGAATAACTCATCTCCATCTGCATTTGGCAAATCCTCTCCTACATCCACAAAACCTGCTAACATCAACAGAGAGCAGATCCTTCCTGCTTGAAGCCAGACACCAAATCCTGACCTGAAAGGCTGTTTGTGGTCTCACTTCCCATTTCACAGCAGAGCAATCTTTAGAGTCCAGCAAACTCTATTCTGTGCTCATATATTCTCTAGATGAAGAACAGGGTCAGCTTGCCTACCACCTTTTAAAACAGCTGCACTAGCAAGAAGGCTAAAATGAGAATCTTCCAGGAAAGATTTCATGTTTCACCTTGCAGATCAGACAATTTAAGCCATGTTGTATATGCTAATAAAAGCAATTTCTTAAGTCACCATTTAGGATAAGAAGTGTCTGCTATAGGAAATAAATTCAGTAATTAATATTGGCCATAATCTTACAGCAACAATTTTTTTTAAGTAATTTCATATTTTTTAAGAACCACAACTTGTGCTGAAAGCACATTTGCATTTTATTACCCCTAAATGTTTAACAACCATAACTAATGCTTGATTAATAAATGGCTAGCTACTGCTGCTACTTGAAACCTCACAATTTAGATATTGTGAATTATTTGCCACTGAATATTGGTCCTTCTCAAGCAGCAACATAGGGAGCAAAGGATCAAAATAGAAAAACAGTTAATTCATGGTGTCTCTTAAGCCTCAGTCTATTGTTCCAGCCAAGCTCATTAAATGCTGGGTAAAGCTATAATGTTTATAGGTCTTATATGAAAGTGAAACTGTAGGACAAAAAAAATCTTATTATGTGACCAGTCTTCCATAGTTCAGAACTCAGCTGGACACATCCCTTTCAGAGATTTCCTCAAGGCAGGAGAGAATTCATAATGCTTTTGGGGAATCCTGGATTAACCCAGCCTACATTCAGCACCTAGAATCAACCTCCAAGTGAAAAGCAGGTATTTTGGGTTGGAGTCCTTTTGTTTTTGGATTTGTTTAGTTTAGGATTTTTTGGGAGGATTTAGAGGGTTTTGTGCATTTGGTTTTTGTTTCTTGTTGTGGATCTGTGGGGGTTTTTTAAAAGACTCAGACGCTATTTTCCCTCTTTATTTTTTTATTTATTGAACATGCCATTAACTCACCGAGTTAGTAGCTATAGAAGCATGAAGACTTTGGGACTAATTTGAATTAAAATGAAACATTGTGGATAATAGTTGTTTGCTTCCAGGCCTTCACAATGGAGCCTTCAAGGAAAAAAATTGCAAAAGAAAATGCGAATTGGACTTCAAAGCTGTTAAAACAGTCTCTGGCAAAAGGCCTTACCTGGAGTGGCTGCTTTTTTCAAATGCAAATGTATAAGACATTTATGCATGAAGCAGATCTCAAGTGCTTTCTATTGCTTAAAATGTTCCTCTCCCCATTTCCCATTTCCTAAATGCTTTTGCCTTTTAGGTGGCTGCTGATTTAGGAGCTTCAAATTATTTTTCTTGGGAATAAGTGATGCTTGGCCTGGGAGCTGCAGCATCACACCTGAGAACCAGCCCTGTTTACTCCTCACACTTTGGGTGGTCCACAAAGCCCAAGGAAGAAAATTTTCCCCAGTCCTGATCCTGCACGATGCCAAGTTTATAAAAATGGCTTTCAATTAAATTTATTCCAGCAAAGCTACATGACAAAATAGAAGAGCCAGCAGAATAGTATCAAAGAAACAGAATAAGAAATCTTTGGAAGCAGCAGAATAAATCTTCCAGTGTGGACAATTTTAAAGGAAAATAGTGCAGTTAATGGAAATCTCACCATGCAGCCAAAAAGAAGAAAGCAGAACTGACAGCTATGAATCAACTACTGTTCTGTTTCTTCAAGACATCAACAAAGGTTACAACCTGCTGCACAGTAGCAGTGGATGCAGCTGTCATTTCAGATTTGATTTCATAATATCTGCTTTCGAATTAGGCAGACTTCAACACTGATTAGGAACAGGCTTTTCTTCTACAAATGCTTCTAAGAAGTGCTTTCTCACAAATCATACAGCCTTACAACCCTTTGGCCTGCTCCAGAGATATATCAAAAATATCCACCCCCATAATCACTGCCTTTTTATCTTGGCAGGTCCTTCCAAGTGCTACTCTGAATTTTCCACGACTATCAATAGTGTTAACAACTAATACTCAGTAATTTTTCAGAATTCCTTTCAAGCTCTTCAGGAACTTACTTGTATGAAATATTAACAAGAAAAATGTTCTGAAGTACTAATAAATTTGTCTTTTTCCAGCCTCTAACATAGATGAAGAGCTGTACAGGGAATTTTCAAGTTCTCTTTAGGTCCTGGGGGTCTTTGGGGTGTTGGTTGGTAATACCATCCCACAAACAAGCACCCAAACCTCACCAAACCAAGACAAATAATAGAATCAGCAGGACAGCCCTCAGCCATCACAAGTCATGGACTTTCTCCATCCCAATATCCAGGGATATCTTGGCTCTGCCTTTAAGCAGCCACTTCTCAAAGCAAACAGCCAGGTTGATAAATGTATTTAACTGCCTAAAGAAGCAGAAAAGCACGCAGGGAGAGCTGCTGAAATCCTTTAAGTGAGTGACTCCAATTTACTCCCATCTGCGTGCACAAACTGCCCATGAATCTCACAGTTTGGCAGCAACACTGGTGTGAAACTGAGAAAACCAGAATATTTCTGCTTGTGCCAAGTTCCCCTTTCCATGTGGGGCACCCTTATCCAAGGTGAAAAAAGCAGCTGACAGCTCCATATGCAGGTGATGCACTTTCAGTCACAATACAGACCATCCATCTTCCATCCACAGGAGCACCAAGCTAAGGTGTCTGCACATTTAATTGAGATTATGGTGGGAATTAATTATAAGATTAACAATCTCCAAAAATGATGCCACAGGACAATACCCATGACTGCAAGAGAGCTTATAAAGGACAGCAAGATAATTTAAAAATGCTATTGAAGTACATGTGGATGAAATGAAAATGACAAGTGGCACTTCTGGTATAGGTAGTCATAAAATATGTTTTTTAGGGTCCAAAAAATCCTTTTACTTTTGAAAAAGTGTGAGATATTTCAAAAGGTGTACAAAAAATAGAGTGAGATTAATCTCAGACAGATAGAAGCAAGAGAAGGAAAAGAGTCATCAGATGTGTGAAGAGCCAATCCCACAGGGACAATCACAAAAGACGGAAAATTAACAAGTAAAATTCCTCATAGTTTGTGCAGGTTGCCTTTTGTAATTCAGTAGGAGTTATTATACTGCAAAATTCAAGGGGATAAAAATCCATTATAACTCTTCTCTATACCCTGTTCCAAGGACTCTTTGTCTAAATGAACGGTATTTTAATCTGTTTGCCAAATGTTTTCAATACAATCCTTTAATACAATACTGTGTGGAGAATTTCAGGCTAGAAGGAATGTTTGGTGCATTATTTCCCCTGTTTAGTTCTTCACCTCCTACACCTACGCAGAGATAACAGGGCATAGGAAGATAGCCCTTCCACATGAAGTGTTAATAAACTTTTAATAATAAAACATTTCTCCAGGCATCAAATCCTGGCCCTGCTGAGGACACTGGAGTTTTACCATTCACTTCAGTGGAACTGAGACACAGTTTCTGGCTATATATTTCATATAAATTACATCGCTATTAGACTTGATTCCCAACAGAAATTACATTCATAAAACTCTAATACTCATGACCTCCAAAACAAATCCAAATACTTTCTTCTGGCATTAATGTGCACACACACACATTCTTTTTCCTGCTTAAGTACTACAGCAATTAAGACAAATTATGGAGATTAATTTTTCTCCTTCCAGGCTTCCATCAGGATTTCCCCTCTATTTTAAAAGCTAAGCTTTGTTCTTTCTGAGCTTGGCACCTACAAACACAAGCCCTGATGCAGGAGGGTGCTCTGAGACATGAGCTCAGCAGGGCTCTCGTGGCTCTGGAGAGGTTCAGCCTTGGAACCTCCCTTCTTAGAGGAGGCTGAGCACATCCTCAGCTGGCTTGATACCAAAAAACCATTCTTTGTGCACAGAGCTGAAGTGCATAATAAATCATATCTCAGTTTTGCCTACATGCCAGGAAGGCTGGATTTCCCCTTCCCAATCTGGCTGCTTGCCTTGCCTGCTCTGCACTCACAGGAGTGTGGGGAAGCCAAAGGTCCAGCCAACATCAGTGTGCATTTCTGTCATACAAATCACACAAGCTCACCCAAATTCAACACAGCAGCCAAGACTTGTCTAAGGTAATGGCCATCCTCACCACCTTCTGTCCAAGCCACTGACCAATACAACATCAGAAACCTCTTGGGCTCTGTGGAAACCAAACACAAGTTTTGGGAGCCCCAGGAGCATGTCTAGCCTCTCCTGACTCAGCTTCAAAGCTTAAAGACATTTTTAAATGCTTTCAGTTGTGTGGAATGATAGATCTATCCAACAGAGATAGCCAGGAACCAGGACCAGGGATGGGACAATCCAGCACCATCTCTGGGGCTGCCTGGTGAAGCATCAGCCCATCCAACTCACAGCAGGCAGAGAGCAGTGCTGGGTGAGGTTTTTTAACAGAGATTTTCTCATGAGTTGTCACTGGTAGGTGAATCCTAATTGTTTGCTTCAATTGCTCCTTTTACCACAAATCAAAACCTTTGGTCTGTTACAAAATATTCTGAGTTTATATTCAAGACATTTTCACTCTCTGGAAAAGAGTCAAAGCCAGCTCCCCAACATGCAGAATTTAGCAATTTGCATATGAAATTAAGCTTTCCTATCACATGAAATCAAGTTTTATTTTTTATTTCTAAATCCCACTTTCCTTACCCTCTGTTCACCCAAAGTCAGCCAAGACCACGTGCCAGATATCCACAATGGTGAATGATTATTCACCAAGCAACCCAGGGAAAGAACGGAGTCTGGCAGGGCTGCAGGATATTGTGGGAGGCTGTAGATACCAACAGCAGTTTTAAACAAGGCACCAAGTGCTAAAAACTGTGAATTAATCTACATTAGTCTCCCTGCTTTACCAGCTAGACAGGTCATTTAAAGCTGTTGCATCTTCACACTACACTGCCGACAGCACTGGAGACATTTTCACAATTCATCCTGTAAAGCAGTATGCTCTAATTGTTATTTCTTTGTCTTCTGCTTAGGGCTTTGCCCATTAGGTGGTGGGAAATCAAAAGGATATATGCAATGATTATTCTTTCTTCTTCATAGCTCTTAAACTGCTTCTCTAGCTTATGTCACTGCCAAAGTAATTGTGCCAACATGTAAGTACTTATGTGCTTAACTAAAAAGAACATTAAAAAAAGAAAGAATGCTGCTGTTTGATGTCAGCTAGAGATACTGTTGGTCTGCAGACATATTCCTGATTTTTACAAACAAAGGGAATCTCCTATTTTAGATACCCTCCCCACCTCACCAAACCCATGCACTCCCACAGTTGGCTCGTGCTGTGGTTCTGTCTCCAAAACAAATTCACCCTTATTCTGTGTCACGGGCCTGGTTTATGCTAATGTGCAGACAGACAAACTGCAGATGGATCTACATTATCAGAACAGCCTTTTCCTGCCTCCATTCCCTCTCAAGTCTAGCAATGGTGGCACTCAGTGGCACCTGTGGAAGAGCAGGACACCTCCTTTGCTGTCACAACACCTGGGCTGTGCATGCAGCAAACAAGAAAACAAATTGGCTGGGGAAATTTCCCACCCACACAGCTCAAAGACACCAACTGGGGCAACCTGCAGACTCAAACAAAAACTGAATTTGTGTTTTCCCTCCTAAGGCCACTTAATTCTCTCATGCAGGACGAACCTTTTGTGCAATGTGCCCCTGGGGGCTGCAGTGATGGGTTAGCCAATCATACAGAGAGAAGAGGATTTTGATGAATGGATCATTTTTGGTGCACTCTGCACTTTTGACTCATAAATTCCACAGAAAACAAGGTAAATGGAGCATAACTTATTAATGAACAGAGCCCTAAATATCAAATGATTTGCTGTGAATCATCAGCACGAATTGCAGAGCCTTCACATCATGTTGGTTATCACATGCTGCAGCACTTCAGCGATGGACAAACTCTGCAGCCTGGTGTTAAGTCACACAGGATAATACAGGAAATAACACCCTGCTTTCTGTAAAGTATCTTACGGAGAGGTGCCTGCCTGACCTTCAGACTGTGACCTCCAGAGACAGTGATCCTGCAAGCCTCACCTTGCATTGCAAGCCTGAAAGCACCATTAAACCCGTGATGAATTGTGAGCCTTGAGAAAGGCACATGAACCCTAAATCTCACCAGAAAGCTGGGGGAAATTCAGACAGCTCTGAAGAGGAACACCAATGAAGTTTTTGTGTAGTGAGATAACTTAGGAGCAACAGCTTTCAATCCTAAATCACTTCTACCCCTTCAGTGATGGGTAAAAATGGACAATCCCTCCAGGTTTGAAGGTTTACTGAGGTCCAGAGTAAGCCTGAAGAACCACATTGATTATTCTGAGAGAGCATCACAGAATAAGGTAAAAATCATGAAGAAACTTCAATTTCTTCCTTTCTAAAGGTCATTTGGGTTTTCTGAGAGTTGAGAAAACATGAAAGAAAGAACAAAGAAAATAATGCACCCAAGAAACTCTTCTCAAATTATCTCTATGAGCCTGAGGATCACTCACAAAGATATGTGTGAGCACACACCTGCTCACACACTGACTGCTCACAGTCACAATGAAATACCTGGTCTGGGCATTTCCCTCCTCACTGTTCTGGTCTGAATTAATGAGCTTTTTTCTATGCTTTTTGGTGTCCTTGTCCATGGCAGGGAGGTTGGAGCTAGGTGGTCTCTAATGACCCTTCCCATGATCATCCTGTGATTCTTCTTTCACGTTGACACATCTGAATCTTCTGGAGTCAACTTTAGTGCTGTTTTCCAATTTTCTTTCCTGCCTAATTTTTCCTTAAGTTTCCCGGCATTTTGGTACAAGTCTGCCTCCTGGAACTGAGCTGCAGTTACCTGTGTGCTATGGATCTTTAAAGTTTAGGGGTTTTTTTCATTTTTATTGACAGAAGCAGTAATGATAAAGTGTCCACTACTTTTAAAGGCCATTTCTCCCTGTATGTGTACAAATATGTCATCTTTCAACTGTCAGACCTCTAAATAGGCTTGAAGTGAATTTCCCCTGCAAAATGCACCTTTTTTTGCAGGGATGGCCTATTGGTACTTTCCTTTCTTTCCGACGCTTTTACATATTATATTTTTCAAACAAACTGCCAAAATTTCAGCCAGCAGATAGCAATTAGTACTTAAAAGCAAAATGAACCACTACAGCTGGATGCTGTGCCATAGGCAAAAAATGCAATAGAAAGCTACTTTAGCTGAAATTGGTACTTAAAGCACATTTCTATAAGAAGGCTACAAAACCACCCCCTTATTGACTACCCATAAGGCTTCAGCTGCACCTGCCAGGTAGAGCAATTTTCTAGAGACTATTAAGTAAAGCAAAATCAGCTAGGCATATTATTACAATCTGACTTGAAAAGCAGCAAACTGATAAAAAAATTACCATCAAAGTCAACAGAAATAAGGACTTCTTACCTACAAAATATGAACCCCTGTCAAAGAGAGCTGGGCAAGCATCTTCCTAAGTCAGAATACAGTTACTCAAACCTATCCCCCTTACTGACATAAAGGCATATTAGTAACTAATAATAAAAAACACAAAATAGAAGCCAGCATAAGGAATTGAGAGATTAGCAGCAATTAACTCAGTGTAGGGACACTTTACTGCCCGACTTATAGGTTTTTTTACAACACTGACCTCAGGTAGATTCCCCTGGAGACACTGTCAGCACTAGAAGAAAAAAGATCCCTCTCATTTTGTCATTTTCAAGTGAATTTCTCATAGGGGCCTGAGAAAACACACAGTGTTTCCTTAGCTAGCTTGGCAGATAAGCAAGATTTGCTGCTAATTCCCAGTATTGATGTGCTGAAAGTGTTTTCTGCTGGAAACAAAGGAGCAAGGTAAGGCTAAAATTAGTCATCTGCTTGAATAATGTGTCCTGTTTACTTTGGTTTCCCCTTCCACAACTGGCCCTGCCTTAGGCAGCATCCCCCTGACAGAAAGTAAAATGCTGTTAATGCATTAAATGGAGCAGCAAGATTACACAGGCTGCTTCTCCAAGAAAAAGTGTATTAACTACTGATAAATTCCACTTCTCTTCAAAATTAGAATGAAAAAGTCACTAGACAATACTTTCAGGAAACAAATTACATCCCTAGAGCTATCCAGTACCTGTGCTCTGTCCACTGAACCCAGTGAGAGCCAAAGCCATCAGCAAGAAACTGGACATCAATAGCAACTGCTCAACTTACAGAGGGGAAACAAACACTCAGGGAGACAAAATACTCCCAAGCCCCAGACAAAACCCTCTTTTCATAATATCTGTTACCCTCAAATACACCCCTCCCCTCACATCTAAAGGAGATACATGCTTGTTGGTAAAAGCCAGCACATCAAGAAGAAGAAAAGAAAAAGACCCAAACAAAACCAACACCCCAAAACACAACTGATCTTATTGCAAGTGATCAATCATCTTAAAGATCTCTTTGGAGGTGGCAAATTATCAGAGATGGCACCAGGGACAATTTGCCATTTCCCCTCTTGTATATTATGGTGATTCTGGGAGCAGTCAGGTGTGCTAAGATACATCTCCCTGGTCTGCTCCAAGAATTGCCTTCATTCTTCATTTGCTAGATCATGTCTAAAACACTAAAATGCAGATTTCAGTGCAGCTGGATAGATAAGAGCTAGTGAGAGCACTCCTAACACAGGAATATGGCATTCTCTCCCCTTCAATACTGTCAAAGGTTTCACCACTCAACACAACAAACAAACTGTGAAAAACAATATTACTTTCCTTCCCCCTTTTGTATATAGAATAATGGCTTTTTGACAAGCCAAATGGGAATCTGTGTCAATGTGTTTCCATGGACAAAGCTTGAGAATCCTGTAAATTGCTTTTCTTAATGAACTTAGGAGTTCAGGTATCCATTCAGACATTCCACACCAAGTCAAACGGTTCAGTCCTCAGGAAGAACACACAGTTCTGCAGCTCTGTGGGTGTCATTATTTATGTCTGTTGGATTTGATAGAGGAAATGTCATTTGGAATGAGGGAGGACCTGTGTCCACCACTCTTCTGGCAGAAAGGGACTGAGAGCCCATCTCACCCCAGGGACTGTGCAGATGCCCAATCCTTCAGGGCTCCACACATCCTCAAATACAGAAAAAGCAGTAACCTAGAGCACCTGCAGGCATCCTCATCTGCCTTTAAAACACTGTAATGACCAACAGCTTGAGTGATTTTTAAGCTATTAAGAAGAAAATCGACTCTTTTACTGGTTTCCTCTGCCTTGGGCAGTGACTGCTTAGCACAAGGTTGAGGACAGGCAGGATTGTCCCTCACCCTTGCACATGCCATGAGCTCCTGTGCCTGCCAAAGCCACTGCTGAGCCAAGGAGCCTGATGAGAGCAGAGGTTGGGCTGTGTTGAGGGATGTGACCCCCGCAGAACAGCAGTCCCTGACACCTGTCACCTCTCTGTAAGGTGTTTGCCCTGGAGGAGACAACCCAGATGAGAGCTTGTCCTCAGTCCAGACTGACAGAGGGAAATAGCCCTGGCCACACTCAGCCTGCTCCAGGCAGCATCCTTCACTCCTGTATGATGGGGAGGAGCTGAAAGTGAACATTTCAGTTTGCTGTGTCTGCCTTGGGGTTCAGAGCAAAGCAAAGGTGATGCTCTTCTCTCTATTGAAATTCCTGAAATTCACTTTTATATATTTATTAAGCACAGAAGTTGACGTGAAAGCCCACGGATAGTCATTGTGGCTGGGACTGGCAGCCAGCTCAGGTTGGGATCTCCTCAGCTCTGTGCACTCTGAAGATGAGGGTATGAACTGGCATCCACAGGGGGCTGCTCCCCTGTCCCCTGTGCTCTCTGCTTCGTGTGCTTGGGGAGATTTAGCACCACTCAGTGTCTCTGTCACACCGTGGGAGAGCCAGACACACAGCAGCCCCAGTTCAGCCCAGCACACCCTGACTGTGACTTCCCAACAAATCCATCCAACAGCACAGCCTGCACCACGGGAGAGGGGCTGCCAAACACCCCAAACGCTGGGATCACTTTGGGAACCCTCAAAGAGTGCAGGAAAACCAAGGATATTTTGATCTGTATGCATGGATCCTCTAGAAGAGGAATATAAATAGAGAAAAGGGAAAAAAAAATAGGTAAGCTAATGTCCTTTGGTAAAGTATAAAATACATCAGAGAGAACAGGTTCCAGGTCTGATTACTCCTGATTTACAGAAATGTGCAACCATGGGGACACATATGTTATGCTGATAATAAAATATACATGTCTGCAGCTGGGACCTACAGCAGAACTAAAACATACAGAGAATACTCAAATCTTTTCCCTCCTGTGTACCTTAGCTGTTCAGAAGGGATTTTTTTTCCACTCAAAATTGAAATGAAAGGAAAAAAACCCACTTCTAGGATTAGATCCTAGAAAAACAGATTCCAGCTGGGAGCTCAAACACCTGCAGAGAAGTATTTATAAATGAAAGGACTGACATGACTTTAAATACAGTGTCGTCAGAAACTTAATTATACAGCAGCAAGTCTCTAATTGGAAGTCACAGAGCAATATATTGGCTTTGTCGTGTGATTTGATACTCTCCAGACTGCTTTCCCAGGGTTGTTTGTGTTATCTGTCTCAGGTTTGAACAGCAGTGTTTGTTTGCAGGCTGTGGTGGGCTTAACCCTGTTTATCTTCATGGGCTTTGTTTCCTTGAACACAAGACTCAGTTCACATGGATTTGTTTCAGTGCTCCAGGAAATCCTTGCCTTGGCTTTACCCAGCCCAGGGGCATGTTTGTGCTGGCTGAAGCACCTTGGGCACCCAAAAGCTCCATGTTCAAGTCACCGTGTGTATCTCGCTAGGAGAAAATGACCACCTACATGTGATAAATCAGCTTGAAAGTTCTAACACCTGTGTAGTTTCACACTGAAACAATAATTTTTGTAATTACATTTTTACAAAATAATTGCTTTCAGTGTGTTATTATTCGAAATTGGAAATAAATACTTCTAGAGAAAATCTCAAAAGAAATTACTAAAAGAACTGAAAGCCCATCCTCAGTGCTCTCCACATAGTCACATTTTTCATTTGAGGGAATTTTGTAGATACAGTTATGCAACATCTTTCTCCTCCTTTGGACTGTCTTGGCTCTTGATCTCTGTCTAAAAATAAAGTTACTTCAGTTTCCAAATTTAATTCTTGCTTTAAACTGAGTGCATATGTTTTAAACATCATTCATGTTCCACCAACAGGTGTCCTTCTGGTATCACTGACATATAGATACAAATATTCCAGATGGGAAGGACTTTCACATTTGAAAATAGCTCACTACATTCCTCACCTCTGCCTCACACCATATGACTTCAGGGCCTCCCAATTATCCCAGAATCACAGAGTGGTTTGGGTTGGAGGGGACCTTTAAGCTCATTTCATTTCACTCCCCTGGCAGGGACCTCTCCCTCTATCCAGGTTACTCCAAACCCCATCCAATCTTGAACAAACACTGCCAGGGATGGGACACAGCTCTGGGCAACAGTTAATGGAAGGACAGTCAAAATAACACAAATCACAGCTACAGTTTTCTTGCATCCCATCGCCTGATGCATCTCCTGCCTGGGAATTCCTCCCACTGTTTTCCCTCCCGTTTTCCCGTCCTTCCCCTCCCCTCCTGCTCCCCCCACTGCAGAGCTGTCACTGCTCCAGTCAGGGTCCAGCTGTGCCAGCTTTGCTCCCACTGCTCCCCTCACACCTGGAGGCCAGTGTCTGTAAACCCAAATTTGAAACAGGAGATTTCAGAACTCTAATTACTTGAGCTGAAAGCTTCCAGCCCAGCTGATTTGTCCTGTCATTTAAAAATGTACTTGTTTCCAAACATGCAACCCTCTGGCAGGGGTCCAGGCAGCACCAACCATGCTGTGCTGCTCACAGCATCACAAGTGAGATTTTCCACAGCTAAAAAAAAGACAACAGTGAAATTGATATTACATTTTAACCTAGGGGTCATGAAAATGCGAGACAATATATTCACTCCACTTCAGATAGCCTGAAGGAATGTGACCTTTTCCCTATCATTTATAACCCAGATGGCTGAAATGAGCACCAAATCCAATTACCGTGTATTTTTATTTACCTAATCTACCAGCAAATGGCCTTTATTTTTAAATTTTCTTAATTTTGGAAATCTGTTCAGGCAGAACTGGCAGCACAACTCACGTTTCCCTCTCCACAGGGAAGGGTTTAATGACAGCTCCATGCAAGCTGCCACTTGATTATTGCCTTCCTGGGCCTCTGCTCATCAGACCCTTCCCTGGTAATTAGATACATATATTTTCTTTGTCTTCCTATTGGATTATGAGGCATTTAAGGCAGGTGTCATCTTTCTGAGCTATGACTGTACAGTATCTAGCAAAAGCAGAGGCTAACCCTTAGCAGGAGTGCCTAATCATCACAGTAATGAACATATTTCCTTTTCAAATGTAAATTGAAGACTCAGTTCTCCAGTACCTAGAATAACCAAAGGAAAAATACCTCAAGTACAGGAAAAATGGAGTTTAAAAGGCAGGTAATTTAAGCTAAACACAATATGACTTTATAGTTTATGTGTAAAATTAAATCATTGAACAAAACCACGCTCATTTGTTGTGCCAGATTTACTGACCACATGCTCATGGAAAGGCTTAAGCTCATGGATCAAACTCAAAACATTTCCTTTTGTTTCATTTTTTAGAATTCTTTAGGAACATTTTTGGGTTGGAATCCCTGCCTTTCTCCAAGAGAAAACACTTGATGCAGCCAAGAATGGGTCAGAAACATCTCATCTGTCAGCTGGAACATCTTCCAGCAGCACAAGCCACCCAAAACACTGGAGCCTGCAGGGAATCATGGAAGTTGGAAAAGGACTTGTAAGTCAGCTCTCCAGACTGCAATAAATGCCTTTCCCACTACCAACATCTGCTGTGAGCCCAGGCTGGCTCTAACAGCCTCTGATGGGGGGGACACATTCACCTTCCAACCCAGGGGCTCCAGGAGCTGCTCAGCTGCATCCCCTGGGATGAGCAAGCTGATCCTTCCCTGCTCCTCTGCCCAGTGGAGCCCAATTGAAATGAAGTACCTTCACAAGTAAAATACAAGGCCTCAACAAGTCCCTATTTGCATAAACCTGTGTTTTTGCTAACCACAAAATGTAGTATAAATTACTCAGAGACACTTTCCCTTTTCCTCATCTTTTAGCAGAGCAAAACATGATTTACATTCTGTTTGTGGGGGAATCAAGTGAAATGCATAATTATAAATAGCACTTGTAAATATAATCCTTTCAGCTGGAATATTTTTATAGTGAAAATGTGCAAGACTTTAATAATGATTTCGGTTACAAACCTTAATTAGGCCTGTTTCTCATTCCAGTTCAGGCCTTGTGCAATGATTTGGTGTAAATTTGCATTTACTCAATAGGCCCATGAAACACCAGAGAATAAACCATGGCTAGGTGTGAGCTCCACTGGCTGCAGTGATGCTGTGAGAATGAGCTGAGGATCTATCCCCAAATAGATACAAGTGGTTCCTAGCAAAAATGAAAATTATACCCATTTGTTTTATTTATGGAGAGCTAAAATACACACTTTCTAAAGCCAAGACTGCCTTCAGCAGATGAAATATGTGTGTAACTTGCCACCAAGGTTATGGAAAAGTGGAAGAGAATGTTTATCAATGTCGATAGGATTTTTTCCTCCGGATATATCTACTAGGATAGAGCATCTTCTGCAGGATATAGCATACACAAAATTAATTTTATGCTTAGTCTAATTGCTCAGACATCCTCAGATGCTTGCATGTTGGAAAGCACTAAATGGCCAATCAAGCTGCATCCTTGAGGCCACCAAAACTGCTAGATAGCAGCCAGTTCAACAGCCACTCACTCACTCTTCCCCTCCCCAGCAGGATGAGGGAGAGGACCACAAAAAAAAAAAACCCAAAACCAAAAGCACACATACACAAAAAACCCTCAAAAAACTAAAAAAAAAAAAGAAAAACCCACCCCACAACAAAAATAAAAACCCGGTAGTGATGAAAGATGGCCAAGAAGAGAAGCATCTCAGGCTCTACAGCTGTGTAACCCAACCGGCCTGGGATTACAAACTGGTTTGCATCCTCCTGGTAACAAATCCTGTCCCAACCTCATCACATCAGGGAGAGCAACTCCCTGAAGGCTCCTCTCCATCACCTCTGTACGTGGCTTAACCATGAGCAGGAGAAAGAAGGAAGAACTCCAGCCCTGACAACACTAATAAATAAAGTGATCAACACCTTGGGAGCCTCTTCCTTAATTTTGTAGGGAAGTATTTTAGGCTCATACACAAAGGCTGGAGGTGTACGTGTAGATGTCTGCACTGTGCTAAAGCCATAACATACTAAGCAGGATGTGAAACAATATTAAAGATACACTGAATCAGATATACCTTCTGATTTCACAAGATCCAAGACTGCTTAAACCCAAGTCAAAGCACAGCCAAGATTGGAGCAACAGAAATTAACTCGGGGTCAGTTCAGGGTTCAGATGCACTAACAGAGCCAGGTAATCAAGGAAGGGCTTTCCCCAAAAAGCAGCCAGCAACATCTTCGCACAGATTTTTGCCTCTAGCCCTCGGTTAAAAAGAAAAAAAAGGAATTATGTACTCTCTTAAAGCCATCCACCAAACTGAGTGTCATGAAAGAAAATAAACACTGGGGCTTGGGAGCTTGGCTGAAGCAGGGACTAATACCTGTCAGCTTGGACAAGCTTTAAACACCTCATAAAGCACCCAGCAGCTTCAAATATAGATTTCTGCTTTAGAAAACAGAGAGTACTGGAGGCGAACAATATTAAAAAAACCACAAAAGAACAGATTCAGCTCACTAAACCAATGTATCTGCTAAATAGCCAGATAAGTTACACAAACAGAGAGACATATTGATGTGCTGATTTTTAAGGTAGGAAAAAGTCTACCATGTAGTGATTATACAGCTGGTTAATTTTAGGGAGAACCTTCATCTTTTTATTAAGAAAAAAGAATGCAATTACAACTTTGACATGAAACAATTTATCCCTTACTTGGTATTTCTGTTTGTTGGTTTAATACCTCAAAATTATTTATCTTACTTTTCACCTCTATGTTTATTTTTGAAGAACATCTTTTTGTGCCTTCAAGCCACTTTACTCATTAGTTCTCTGGAGTTCATGTCCTATTTCATTATGTTTTAATCTTTACAGTTGTTAATTTGCATTTCATTTCCTGTTGCAGCAAAAAATATTACTAACGAAAAAGTGATTGTAAATATTAATACAAGTCAACTGATAGTCATCCAAGAAAGCATTTTGCAGCAATAGCAATTACCTATGTTTGAGGAGGAAAGTAGCAATTCAAGAGCTACAGAGACAAAGCACTTCAAGTTGAGGGCACAGCACCTTCTTAGAAGTGGAGACTGGGCCATCACTGAACAGCATTTACAGTTAGCAAAAACTTGCAGAAAAGAGAAGCTGCCCAGAGCCAAAACAAAACCTGTTGGGTAACCAGGTGTCTAAAGCACATCAGAATTTGGGCTACATATCCTCCACATCATCATGTGCAAGCAACTGCTTAAGCAATATTATGGCAGTGACATTAACCTACAAGAATTTGGAAAGCAGTAAACCAAGCAAAAANAAAAAAAAATAAAAAATCCTGCACCAGAAAAACCAACAAACCAGGTAGATCCAGCTTTCCCCCTCCATACCCCTTCTCTTTCACCCCTGGCTCCTGGCATTGCACCTCAGCAACTTCTGTTTTCACTTTGAGAGAGACACACTCAGCTGAAAACAAGGGAAATCCTTTCAACTCACTCAGATCTGGGCCATTGTTCTGCAGGCTTTGAGGTTTGCTTTTGCTTCCCCAGGCCAGTGCCCCACCACGCTGCTCTGCAGGGACAGTTCAACCACCAGCAGGAAAACATCCTCCACATCTCCAAAGAGATGCTTTAGCACCAGTGGATCACATTGTTCTGACAGTGGATAATTATCCTCATTAGATAAATAAAAGGCAGGATTGTAAATACACCTTGGTTTTACCAGAAGAAAGCAGTTAGTGACTCCTAAGGTGTGAGTTGAGCCCCAGCTCCACCTGGCTAGATCATTAACCTCCTGCAGGTGCTGCAGGGGAGTTAGAAGGGAAGAGGGCAGCATGAGCTGCTCATTAAAGAAACTCCACAAAAGAGAAAATGAAAGCTCAGGGGCTGCTGTTTGAACTTGCCCCTTGTAACTCTGCTTGGCCTCAGACAAAGCCCCTGGTTGAGAAAAGGTTGACCCACAGAGAATCTCATAAACTGCATTTCCTGGCTCGGTTACTGTTCTACATCCCCAGCACTGGTATCAGTAAAGAAACAGCCACATGGACTGATGACAGTGGGATTTTGAGCAGAGCCTTATCAAAGCTTGGTCCAGGCATTCAGCTTCCCAGTGTTTGCAAGAGGATTGCTTCTAATTCCTTACACTTGTGACTTTGTAAAAGCTCCACCACCTTGCAGCAAATTGCCCATCTGAAGCCATTTCTCTGAGCAGCTCCTGTCCATCTGTCGTGGCAACCTGCCCTCCCAGACATGCTGCCTGCAGGCAAAGCATGACAGCTAGATGGACGTAATACTCATAAAAAATAAATGAGCTTCTTTTTCTTCATTATTTTCCTCTCTAGTTTCTCAGCTTTTCTGTGTTTCCACAACTGTTTTGGTAGGGACCAGTATCCCCCCCTACACTCACACAGGCCAGGGGAGCTCTGCAGCCACTGACCAATGGAGCTATCATCAGGACAAAATGTCCCCACTAAAATTCTGAGGATCTTACAGGACTGATACTTTCAATAAAAAAATTAAGAGTTTAACCTGGAAAAATAGAGCTTTTCTTGATGAGAAATTTGAGACAATTTACTTTAATCATTAACTTAGAAAAACCTGGGAGGTGACCTTTTAGACAAGCATAATTCTCACAGAGTTACCTCTTGCAGGAAGAGGAAACCATTTCACAAATGTTTTAACATCAAACTTATTCTGTTAACTCCTCCTGCCCCTGTGGCTGGGAGGAAAAGGGAGGGTGGAAGTAGGCAGGGAAGAAATCCTGCTGTCCTGCAAAGCCATGGAAAAAGACAGAACCAGTGTGCTCTGCCAGTGCAGTTCCCAAAGAACTGGAAAAAACAGGATTGGCCCAACAGGGATAAGAGCAACTTCCCATCAGAAAACCCCATTATATCTTTAAAGGAATAAAGATTGACAGCCACATAGTGAGAACTGCTGCTAATGAATTCAAATAAGGAAGCACCCAGGAATTAACTGGAATTTTGCAGCTGCAAATTTCCTGCTGAGCAATGTCAGCCTCACATCTGCCAGCTTCCTAGAGATAATATTCCCTCCCTGCAAAACAGGATCTGTACCCAGCACATCTTCCAGATGGTCTGGCTTTCCCCAGTGCTGCAGCCTGTCCCAAGGGTTGTCACCCAGCTTCACTTCTACCAGTCTCCTCCTGGGACAGCCCATGTGCAGGGAGAGTCCCAGCAGTTTTAATGAATTTCCACATCCTTTGAAACAGATTTTCTTCTTCTTTCCAGAGGAACTGAACAAACTCTCCTCTCACAAAACAAAATGTAGAAAAGCCTCTTTACAGTCACTTGAGTTTTCCTGGGGTTTAGAGTGATGTAGCTGAAAGCAGGGAGGCTTTAGCTGGCAGATAAAGTTTGGCAGAGCTGTCCCAGATCCTGCAGTGGCTGCTCTGATTCACATGTGAGAAAAACACACAAGAATACAATTAATCAAAAAGATAAAGGTATCAAACAAGATGAAACAAACTAAACAGAAGGACCCATCCAAGATTTAGGCAGCAAATCATTCCATCCCTGCTTTACAATTTCTGATCTGATCTGTGTTTATTCTTCTTCTCCCCTTTCCCAAGCTCATTCAAGAAAACCTGGCACAAGGGAAGATGCAGTAGTGCCATGCACAGACACAACACTGAGCAGGAAACCAAGGCCCCCCCTGTGACCAGCTTAAATGTCAAAAGAATGCACAATATCCATCTTGATCACACTTTTTTTCTTTCTTACAGCCTTCCTCTCTTTTTTCCTCCCTATTCAATCTGTTTCCACAGTTCCTGAAAACCTTGGAAACTGAGGGTTTTTAAGCTGCTGTCGTCCCAATCCTTCTTACCCGCATCCTTCCTTTGTTTCTTGCTGGACTCAAACCCATCCCTGTTTGTTGTCACTTGTCTCGTTGTTGACTGCAGGCTTGTTCCCACAACTTTCCTGACCTTGGACTGGGCTTAATGAAGTCCTGGATCATGACTAAGGCTTGAAATGCTAAGGGACTCTCAACTAGAACAGATTTCTAGATTTCAGTCATAACTTCCATCACAAAAAGTACCCATATTGTAATCACCATAAAATTCTCCTTTTCTGCTCCTCACTACCATGATATTCCCATAGTGCAGAATTATACCTCAGTAGTTTTTTTCTCTACTCAGGGTTAAACTCAAAGTGGTGCAGAAAGTTGAATTCCCTTTGAATCATCTTCCCCCTAAGCTGGTGGAATGATGACCATGATCCTCAGCAGATGGTGTGGCCACTGAGGTTGGTGAGAAGCAGCTGCAGTCCCTCCCCATCAATAACAGTCAAGAACATGGCTCGACTTTGGCTCCAGAAACAATCATTAGTAATGATCCATCAGAAAGTTTTTTGATGAGTGAATGATAAAAGTAAACAGGACATGGTAATAACCAGACTTTATTTATAGCCAGGTAAAACACTGCTGTTGTCAATTTTACAAAGTGACTTTGAAGGAACTTTCTAAAGGGGATATTGAGAATGTTTCCCCCCACACCTGCAAACAACCATAACCATTATTGATAGCATTTCTAGAATGGCAAGTACAGAGAAACAGAGACTGTTATTTTGTGTCAAAATTGGTTTATGGTGCCATATTTTTCCCTTGTTTAAGGCAGCACCACTCATTCACAACATTAAACAATGTGATTTATGGACTTTAGCAGAGCTTACTACATTTAAATGTTTTAGGCATTTCATTTTTACAACATACCTTGTTCCAATATAATCAATGTGCTTTTTTCTCCGGCTGTGATAGGAATGCAGTTTGTGTTTTATAGCAAAATCAATATAAGAATTAATGGGTGACGAACAAAGTAAATTGTAAAAAGTGCAGCGAGGTTGTGAGATCTCTTTTCGCTGTATTGATTCCATTAGCATGAGGCTGCCCAGTTGTACACAGTTTCATATTTGATAAGCAAGCAGCAGACCTCATATTCTGTTGAAGACAAAATGGGTGAAGTTCAGCACTGGAATAACTATGCCAAAGTCATTGAGGTTAAAGCAAGAATGGAGACGAGCCAAGGTGGCTGCTGAAACACAATGAACTTCAGAGGCAGCAGCCGTAAACATCAGATGGTCACAAACGGTGCCACTGACTTTTATTAAAGGCTGTGATACTTGAGAGATGACATTCTTGGCTGTTTTATGCTGCTGGGTTGTGTCTTTTAATTAATTCCAAAAAATGATGAGAGGAGAATGCTACTCCAAGGTTTTTTTGCTAGTGGATGAAAAGCAACATTTTTTTTAAAATGCATGCAACCTAGATTTCTTGTTAGAGACAAGCAGGGAGGAGCTGTAACAAGCTACAAGCAGCATAACCTGGAACAGATTTTTTCTTTCCTTTGACGTCTTTTCACTTCTGAATTTTACTCTTACTCTTGACGAGGGTACATGTGCTGGGGAACGGAAAGGCCTCCCTTGAAATATCTCTGGAGCCTATCTCCCCACTGGAGACTCATAGCAAAGCTCATTCCATCTCTCCCGTGAGCCAGGAGACAGAAATCATCACAGCACCTTGTGCCTGGCTGTCCCCTGAGCAGGGCAGCACCTGGCACAGGTGAAGGGTTCCAGCCCCATCCCTGCTCTCCCTCTGCTCTCCATCTCCAGCAGCACAGGACACTCCTGCCAGGGCTCCCACCCTGCCAAGAACTCCTGCACTCAGGTTTGTGGAAAACTAAGAGTGGGATCAAACACCTTTCCAAGTGTCCAGTTGTCCTGGCTTCAGCTGGAGGAAAATTGCTTCAATCCCAGCCAAGACCAGGACACCAGTTAACTCTGATTATTGCTTCACACTCCAACTTGTATTTCTGTTTCACAATCTGTATCAGCAAATTGCAGTGATGCCCTTCCACCCTGAAAAGCATCTATAATCATTCTTATTCCAAATAACAGATTAGATGCATCTGTTCATGTTGCTACATTACTTTTCAAAGCTGTGACCAAACAAAGCAATTACTGTTCAAATCAGACTCTGGATACCTTCCATAACCAACACTAAAGCATTCTGGGGTGCTGTAGCATCTGTTTCTCTTCTCATCTTCTCCCTTTCCTTTGGGAACCTCCTTTTCATTTCCATAACCATCAACAGGTTTTAATATAGCCCAGCAAACAAGTACAGAAATGGCAGCCATGACAAGCATTTTCTGCAAGAATATTATCCTCCAAATGTTCAAAATCATCCTTACATGGCAATTTTTGTTCCCTCTTTGTTGTGAAAGTCCCTTTCTATATTGCTCTTCAGGATGTACTTGGAGCAAAATAATTTATTATATTCTATTTCAAAACAAATTATTGATACAGACTCAAAGTGTCAGTAATTAGATAATTTCACAGTGCACATTCCATTGTCACTGTCATACCTAGTCATTGTTTATTTGAAGAGGCCTTCTAGCAATGCAGCTACAGTATTAAATATAATAATAGATGGTGTGATTGGGAAAGTGCACACCTTGTTCTCATATTTAAAGTAATGAGCTCTCCTACTCAAACATGGAGATTTAGATGGCAAGGAATAAAATGCTTGCCTTAATGGAAATGGTAATAAAATACTCATTGGCTTCCCAGGACTTAAATATAATCAGTTCCTTGCAAATAAAGATGATTGGTAACATAAATTAAATATTAAATAAACCATTATTATGAGCTCTATCCTGACTTCAAGTGTCAAGAAGGCCAACATAGGAAGACCCTGTTTATTCACTCATGGACCCCTTAACCCAATAAAAAACACGTTCCACACACACCAAGTCTGCAAAACAGCCACTATTGAAAAGCTTAAACCAACACCCTCAGATCTCTGAGTCTTGACCATTCACACAAGCCTGGAGATGGAGAAAAGATCCCTAAGCAGGGAATGGGAGCAGAAGTCTTCAACCAGGTGCACCACATCTTCCATCAGTTCTGGCACTGGCAGGGAGAGGGCAAACCCTGGCACTGCTGTGGGAAGGGTTCTGATATCCCAACAGAACCTTCTGCTAAGGGATGCAGAGGGGCTGGGAAGGGGGCCCCATTCCCTCTTCTTGCTCCTGAGCTTCCCACCTACTGCAGTGCTGAAGTCACTGGGATTTTGTGTCATTATGCCATGAACTTCCTCTGGGCCATTTCTGGAGCAAAGCACAGGAAAGTCTGCAGCACTTTCTAATTTAACACAAGTCTCATTTTTTAAATTTTTCATTTTCTGGTTTATTTTTTAAGAGAGCAAGATATGCAAATAGACTGTTTTTAAATTATTCTATTAAAATACTTCAAATTAACCATCTATATTTTTGCCATACCTGATTTTGGTTCCTTTTCAATCTGTTAATTTTAAATACACAGAGCACTGCTTACACCACACACAATCCAGCATAGTGATTGCCAATCTCATGGCACAGGATCTTACAATTCTAATGTTATTCAACAAGACATGGACTAAATTTAGGCTCACTTAGTGAGGCAGCTTTGAGGAAGCAGCAGCTGAAGTATCTGTCAGTATGTGGTGATCTCAGCCCCGAGCAGCTGGAGCTTTCAAAGGAAAGCACAAGCATCATTATGGGCTGGATATTAAAGATGGTTTACTTTCAACAGCCTTAGCTTAGCAAAGTGTTGGGTAAATAGAATTATCTATTTTAAAAAAAGACCCTGTTCTATTCTTTAAGTCATGCACTACATCTGGAAATTAGAGGGAGCTCCATGAAAAGCTTTAACTTGAGTCCACTTCCCTAATGGAGTAGGAGCCAAGGTCTTTATCTGAAATAGAGTGCTTCAAGAAATGTGTTACTGTTTATTAAGAGTGAGATGTCTTTAATGACCACAAAGAAACACAAGCAAGGAAAACAAGCTCCATTTTCAGATACAATTCTTCAAAATGCATGGGAGATGTTTATGCCCTACATGCCAGGGTTTATCCTTTCTATTTTAACTTAAGCATTCATTTGAGTAACAGAACTAATTTGCTTTTATTCCTGGTCAGCAAAATAATCTAATGCCAGGTTCTAGTGGCATGGAGGATAGAGGCTCAACTCCTTAATACAGAGGCAACCACTCTCCCAACAACCTCAGCATCATGACATGGTCAGAAATGCCCCTGCATTTTCAGTGGCTTTTGCTTTTGTTTTGGTTTGCTGCATTTGCTGTAGCCAGCCCTCCTTAAATGCCAGCTCATAACCTACACATCAACAAAAATGCATAATAACCAAATTCACCCTCGGTTTATCTGAGCCAAATTTTCCTTCACAGCTTATTGGTGCAGAGATTTAATATCTCTGAGCCTTCAGCTTGTGATCAAGTTCAAGTGAGGCTGGTCAAGGGATTCAAAAGGGCTTGGGCAGGAGGTGATGCAGGAATCTACAAAACACACTCTCATAAATCTCATTTGCATTAAAAAATAAGCTTGCAAGGGAAAAGGAATCAAAATATAAAATACTCAAAGGAAGGTTACAATAACGGCTATCTGAATATGCAGGATGTCTCTGCAGCCTCTTTTTCCCCTAAAGTGAGTAAAGAAACTGTCAGATAATGGCCAAATAAATCAGTCAGTATTATCAGCCACAGCTGCTGCCCGTGCCTGTGAAGTGCAGCATAAGCTCTGCTCCAAGACTTAGGAAGCACTCCAAAATTCAGATTGTTCTCCACGAGGCATGCTGAGATCTGGATATCATATTTCACTTTTTAATTAAAATATATTTTTCACTCTCTATCTACATAAGGAAAAACAACATAAAAGTAATTGAGACTTCACATTTCACATGTCAAATCATGATAGCTTTTCTTATTCACTAGCATGCCAAATAAGTACTTATAGCAAGATTCACCATCAAAAAGCAAGCAACCTCCTTTCCAAGGATGACGGAATCAGGCTTCGATAAAATAGGAACCAGCTCACGCTCAAAATGAATCCTTATGTCAGTCTGCTGCACCTTTGCAAAGTCCTTCATCTCTCTAAAACCTGCCATACTTCATTATAATATATGGGAAAATGCAACAGCTTCTCCAGGCATTTCACAAAAATTACTTACCAAAGTAGACAGTATTCAGAAATTAATGCCTTTAGTACCAATGAGCAGGACTGAGCCGTATACTGCAGGTTGTAATTTCAAGGTCTCATTTATCCCTCTCAGATATCAATTATTTTGTTGCATGCTTTTTGTGGAAAGTTTTTATTTCTGGGGCTTTTCTGCCACTAATACTCTCTTAAAAAGAAAACCGTAAAAAGGAAAGAAAACAATTTCCTGCACTTGGAAGGCACTGCAGGTCAGAAGGGAAATGAAACCATGGAACAGGCTGAGAGAGCTGGAGATGCTCAGCCTGGAGAAGACTCCAGGGTGACCTGAGAGCCCCTTCCAGTGCCTAAACAGGTTCCAAGAAAGATGGAGAGGGACTTTGCACAAGGCTCTGGAGTGACAGGGCAAGGGACAACAGCTTCACACTGACAGAGGCCAGGGTTAGATTAGTGTTAGAAGGAAATTCCTCTCTGTGAGGCCCTGGCATAGGTTATCCAGAGAAGCTGTGGGGGCCACAGGAAGGCCAGCTTGGATGGAGCTCTGAGCTGGTCTAGTGGAAGGTGTCCCTGTCTTTGGCAGAGAGGTGGAACTGGATGAGATGAGCTTTAAAACCATTCAGTGGTGACACATCACCAGTGATTCAGAGCTGAGAGGCTCTGACAGCACTGGGCCTGCTCCTGCAGCACAGGAGGGGTGTGGTTTCAGGGGGTGATGGATTTCACAGGGGTCTATCCCAAAATCAAGCTTACTTTCTATACACACAAACATGAACAACATTAAAAATGAAGTTTCAATTCATGTTTATTGTTTTGGAGATTTTTAACGCCCCCTCTAGTGCTGGGGGTGGGAACTCTACTGCCTTAAGTAGTGATTTCTTTTAAACCAATAAATGCAAAACTTACTATAAATTTAAATGTACCTGCCTCTGCCATGATGCCTTGTCAACTGCAGAGGTAATTTGGCAATATATGCTATGCAAACTTAGAAAATACGGGACTGAATGGTGCAGAAATAATGATTAGTGTAGTAAGATTTTGAAGAAATCCGAGATCACTGTTGAGGAATGCTGAATCTGCCCATTACTTCAGCTTAATGGAGTGCTTTCAAGTCTAAACAATTAATTTTCTGGAGATTTTCCACAGCTTCCTGAAGATCAGAGCACAATCACAAACTCCCAACACCAACCCAATTTCCTCTCTGCAACAGCTTTTCAATTAGTCTAGGTAGAGTAAGTGTAGAAAGTACAGCACCTATATCAATCTATATATCTTTACAAAACTTTCCAACAGCAAATAACTGGTGTCAAGGTTGGATAAATCATAAAGGAGAGTTATTGTGCTGTATCTAAGACATTAGAAACCTTTTCAATTACTGACATTTAATTTCCTTATTATTTTCATTTGTTAGTTCCACCTCATTTTGGATATATTCTTTTATTTCACCATTAAATCTGTTTAGTTCAGAGCCATGATCATTTAAGGTCTGTGGATAGCCAAGACATCAGACAAAAAAGAAAAGTGATTAGAAATCCCACACTTAGCATGCTCTGTCTCATATCTTCTGAAAGGTTGTTACCATAAATGCAAAACCAATGTGGCCTGACACTGGTGAAAGTTGGAAGACTAGGAGACATAAAATGCATGAGTTATTTTTTACATTAGGTAGCAAACTGAGTTCTTCTTTAACCACTTAATTACCTTTGCCTGTCAGGAAAAAACATTGCTATGAAAATTAGTATTATCTTTATTATGGATGTGTCCCTGAAGGTGTTGATGCACTGACATGTCTCCATCTACGAGGCCTGCAAGCAATGAAATAATTCTACCTTGTGAGCAGATGCAGGTTTTGCACTATCACCAAGGATTTATTACAGAGTTTAATGGTCGCTATTTAGCATCATCTGCTCTTTTTATATATTCTCTATCAGCATACCCATTTTCATCTTTCAGCCTTATTATCTTATGTATATGAACAAAGAATATGTGATGGGTAGTGGGAATATAAACCAGACCTAACTGGCCACAGGCATGTCAAGCTCCGTTTCCCTGACTCAGGTAGAGCAGACTCAGCATGATGTGTATTGGGTACATGACAATGTTAGCACAGTGCCCAAGGGAAGGACAACCTGGAATTTAAAACCAAGCAAGATCTGCCTTGTCTGACCAATTTGTGGATACTTTCAGACATCTACACGCTTTTTGCAGCACCTCATTTCTCCCCTCAGTGAACAAGGACCTTCAAAGAATCATAGGATGGTTTGAGTTGGAAGGGACCTTAGAGACCAGCTTGTCCCCCTCCCTCCTCCACCAAGGGCAGGACACCTTCCACTAGAACACCCAAGCCCCATCCAGCCTGGCCATGAACACTTCCAGGGATGGGGCAGCCACAGCTTCTCTGGGCACCCTGTGCCAGGGCCTCACCACCCTCACAGGGAAGAATTTCTTCCTCAGATTCAATTTAAATCCACCCTCCTTCAGCTGCAAGGCTCCCTCCTTTCCTGGAGGCTCCATACTCTCAGAGCAGACAGGAATATGAGGTGGAAAAAAAGTTAAAATTTCCTTATTTCTGCTGAGACTGCAGGTCCTTCTGTGAGAGCTGAGTAAGGCATGCAGGGCATCTGTCTCAAACAGGTTATTTGCTCCAGCACCAAGATAAAGAAATGGTCAGAACCATCTCTGGTACCATCTGCTGCCATGGTACATAGAATAAATAGTTCATATTTCAGAGGAGTAGAATATGTATCACACTGTTAGTATCTACCTGTACATACACAATATTTCCTCTTTCAATACTAATTTTTCCAGCATCTCCCTCCATCTGAACACTCTGCAGTTAGTTCTTAAAGATTAGTTGCGTTTTTCTATAAATTTCCGGCCCCTGCTCCAGATGGACTGTAATTTTTCCTTTGTGTAGATCACAAGTACAAAGAAGATTCAGACAGACTTTTTTAAAAAATTTTGAGATTTAGGGCAGCAGAAATAAAGACTCATTGTGAATTCTCTACTATACCAGCAGGAGAGATAAAATACAGAAAAGAGCTGTTGGACACAGGAAAAGAGCTGCTGGACACAGATCCCTCCACTCTTCCAAGTGCATGGGAGATCTTATTCTGCTTTTCAGGTTCAGGTTCCCCAAGTTCTGACCTAGGTTCTTCTTGCACTCCCTAAATGTATCTCAAATTCCACTTTTAATCTCACATGGAGCAGAGACAGCTCCCCAGTGGTGCAGCCTAAAAGCCCTCACATTACCCTTCCTGTAAAGAATACATGGCTGGGAACAGGACATCTTTTCCTTTTGCAATCCGTTTGAATTCTTGAGCCAGATGTTTCTGTGGAAAGACAAATGCAACCTTAGTTACCTATGGTGGCATTTCCCTATTGCTTTTAGAATCCCTGTGACCTCCAGGTTTGGTTCTTAGTTACACCAGGTGCTGGTGCTCCTATGAGCTGGTTGTTTCCCTGGCTCTGCCAGGCATCCTCCAAAAGCTGCAGGGACAGTCCCAGCTGAAGTTCAGCGTGTGACAGCAAGTTCTCACACTGTGACCTGGGTCACTTTTGAGCCTATTGCATTAGAACTGAAATAAAAAGGGAAAAAAAAACAGAGATAATCTGAAATAAAAGCATAACTAAATGATGTGTGAAAACTAAATTGCCATATCACAGCTTAGTGCCCAGCCCAGATCTGGGTATTATGGCACTTATGATACAACAAGCCATTGACTCATCAGCAGCATGACAGTTAACTGCTCTGCTGACAAGCATAAATCTATTCCACCACTATTTTGTATTATTAATTAGGAGAGGGGGGAGCAGTATTTGTAGCATATACTGGTGGCTCATCTACTGCCTAATGTGATAGGTTTTATTTGGCTTGAAAAATCATCTATTTAAATTGCGCATCAAGGTCATAACGCATGGGTAGTTTCACTCACCGTGGCATTTTGATGGTGGCTGTGCTAGGTGGGAGCTCATATGCCATATCATTATATCCCACACATCAGCTGGAGAGGCAAATAAACTTTTGATTCATAATGGGAACACAATGGAAGCAAGCTGAAAGCCTGCCTCCAACAGTTTCAGTTAAAGGTATTAGGAGTTAAGGTACAAGCTTGCAGAAGGATAACAAGATAAATCTACTCTTGCTCTACAGAAATATCTATCACTATTCCCCAATATTGCTACCTGTGTATGGATCTGATCAATATTCAGTATCATCTCCACTTTACCCAGAGGCTGTTCAATATGCTAAATTAGCTTTTTCTATTACCATATCAAAGGTATGCTTGAAATTGAACATCACTGTAATTTAACTGAAATTACAGGCAGACCAGGTCTGTCTTGATCAGTTTGCAAAGCCCTCTACATTAATCATATTAAAGACACTGCAGATGAACAAATCAGCAATGCAGGCAGAAAACTGGCTGCCTTGAAGAAAGTCCTCAAATGCCCCTGACACTGGGACACAGGGAGGCCTGAATGTCCCTGCAGGTGTCTGTGGGTCATGCCAGCACCACAGTGACCATGCTGGTCCCATTCCCAGTCTGCCACCACCCAGCAGTGGTGATTCCACCATCACCACATTCCCTATCACCAAATTCTCACCCCCAAGCCAAAGGCTGGTCACAGGCACACTTTGGGATTATTCACCCAATCTGAAAACACCATCATTTCCCCCAGCTTCAGCAATCCATTTTTCCAGTACCTGCCCACAGCTGAAGATGTGGCACAGTGCAGGTGGCTTCAGCCCTGCAGAGGGACTGGCTGGCTCAGACCAGCACAGGGGTGTGGGTAGCTGGAAGAGCAAGGACAGGAGATTTCCTGCATCCAGTTGAGCTCAAGCAGCACCTGAAGGATGAGGCAGACACATCCAGTGCCCTTCCTGACCACAGCAGCTGTTTGGCTCCTGGTTCTGTCCATTTCTAAAAACAGGAGCTCCTGCCTTTGCTTTGGCTTCTCCAACCTTTGCTTCTCACCTCTTGCTTGACCTCAGATATTTATTTTTTGGTAGAAATGTCTTTTTTCTTTCAGTGACTTTCTTATGCTTGGGACCACTCTGATTTTGACAATCTTCAAATTATCTCCTTAAAATAAACCTGACAATCAGCAATATATAAATTATAATTTCCTTCTCCACATGCTTCAACTATTATCTTAATCAAGCAATCATGTCACTTCACTTATACCCCCCAATTATCCAAGTCGTGCCCTGTTTGTATTATATCATCCTTATCTGATGGCACACCAAGCCATCTGCAAATCCTCAGGGCTAATGAAATCCTGAATCCTTAAAGATTTTCCCATTCTTTTGTGCTGCAAGAACTGATTTCTGTGTAGAGCAATGACTATTAGATGATATCCAGGTGATGAGAGGGCTTTCTTTACACATCCACCATTTTATTTGAGCTCTTAAAAAAGACCTAACAGAAGGAAAGCATCACTCTGCTAAATACAAGTGGGTATCACTTAATCGTTAAAAGGGAACTCTAGAATCAAATGTCCTTGCTGGGATTACTTGCACAAGTGAAGCTGACAACAGTCACGTGTTTTAGAAGACATTTAAAAAGCAAAATTTCTCTGTGGGATGGCTATACACTTGCCTGGGCCACAATCCTCTGTCTCCTCAGACCCCCTGCTCTTCATGGTCCTCAACTTACCAAATTGGCCATGGGATGGACATTCCTGGGACCTGGTCCTCAGCTCCTCCAGCTGAGCTCTCCAGCACTCTGAGCACCAGGAGCAGAACACCAGATCAACGAAACACAGACTCCTGATTCTGTAATCACAGCTGACCACTCAGACCTGCAACTTTCCCACAGTCTCTGCACAGGGAGAAAATTTCTAGCCTAGAAATACATAGAAACACCCCATTTGTATGCTTGGAGCCTGCCCACCTGCTCACCCAGCACCAGCCTCCCCCCATGCATTATTAACGAGCAGTATCTGTCTCCAGTTTTCAGTCAGCTAATTTGTTCTCACAGTCATGATTCCAAATATCACACGACTAATTCATCAAGTTATTTTAACTGTAGTTAGATAAGCCCGTTAGCCATCATAAATTTAAATAAATTATCCTTTTCTCACACATGGAGGTGCAAGAGGCAGAGCATCTTGGCAGGTGGGATACAACCCTCTGCATTTTGGTGACATGTACAGTACTGGGTGACTCAAATCTTTGTGGAAGTGTGCCCCAAAGACCCTCTCTGCTCTGCAGCAGGGAACAGGGGAGCCAGCCCTGGCCACTAGCCCTGAGTCACCATGAGCACTTCAGATGGGATGTCTCAGGCATGAGATGTCAATGTCACAAATTTCCAGAGCTGAATGATGAACACAGCCCAGAATGGAGAGTCTTTGCTTAGTCCTATCCCTCAGGAGCTCTTGGTTTTCACTCAGACACCTTATTTCATTTACTGAAGCCAAAAACCCTCTTCCCTCACTTGCTCCACTCCTTTGAAAGGATGATTTTACAGCAACTCAAGATTTCAGGTATACATCGTCCCTCAGGTTTTGCATTGCAAGATGCCATTCAGTGCTTTGAAAGTCTTTCTTCCCTTTCTTTGAGAAACAAGGTGTGTCAATGTCAGAGCCCTGGGACTACAAAAGAAGAGGCACAGCCAGGCAGTATCTGTCACCATCACCACTTGCTTTGATCATGGGGACTCACTTTGCTCTAGGGAAGAGGAATAGCTCCATGTGACCCCAAATTCCTCAGAGGCTTAGCTCCCCCAGAAACCAACAGAAGAGGGTGAGACACTTCAAAAAACCTGGTGTGAGCAGCTGTAATAAGCTGATTTTCATACAAGTAGCCTGGTGGGAAGTGACATTTCACAGATGTAAATCATTCCTGACTTTGAACACGCCGTGAGGAGCACCCTGTGCTGTCACAGGTCGTGTGAGGGGTTGTCACGACAAGTTAGCAACTGATTTTTTGCAGAAAAGCCACAAAGGTGTTGTACTTATTGCAGCAGGATAATGGTAACCAACTGCACGCAATATAAAGGGAATGTAATTTTAGTAGGCAGAGAAATGAAATTACACCAGTCTTACTTTAAATTGCTGGGATGAGGTTTTTTCAAGGATTTTAGATGAAGGTGCAAAAATAAACAGAGCTGACTGAGGTTTATAGTTAAAAACAGGAGGAAACATTAGAATGAATATTAGACTTTGGGGTTTCTGGGACTAAGACACCCACTGCCTGTTAGGGGTTAGGATCAGATATTGAGAGGTAGAGGTAGATTATCTAAACATCTGCCTGTGATGAGACTTTCAGCATTTGATACCCACCATCATGAAAGAGAGTCAACATGGCTGGAGTGGAGTCACTTAGGCTATTTTAACATCCTTGCCTCTGCAAGAATGCTACTACCTATGTGGGTAAGTATTTCATTTCTTAATTTCACAGATCTAAACAAACAGTTTTAAATTAAATTCATACTAGTACAGAAGGATCTTACTTCTAAATATTGCTTAGGAAGCATAGAGAATAAAAAGGTCCTTTTCAGTCTAATTGTCCAATTTCTTTAAAAAAAAATAAGGCAACAAAACATATAAAATCTCTGTGAAAGGGAATTAGCCTGTGGGTTTGGATTATTCCCATTTCTGAAGCAAACAGAATGTTGGCTTTCTCGTATCTGTGGGCTACACAGACAGATTCAGTAACCTGAAATATTATGGACCTCTTCCTTCCCATTCATCGTTGCACATAATAGGCTGCAGATATGCAGCCACATCAATCATGGCAGGAATGTTCTTGAGCACACCTTTTCAGGAGAACAGTGAGGGACCTGCTTCTCAGCACGGGCTCTGTCAGGGTCACCCTGCTGTCCTGGCTGGAGCTCCAAATGCCAAAACGGGAGAGAACAGTCCTGGTGTTGTGTGATCTCAGACAGAGCCAACACCATGCTTAATCTGGGTTGGAAAAACATCTACACCTCCCTAAAAAGAGGAAATATTCAGGGACTGACTCAGCCACAATCACTCTGCAGACAGGGGTGCTTACAGGTGCTAATTCCTTCTGGTAACTCTCATTTTCCCAGACCATTATTTTTGTTAATCTTCAAAGGTCTTTTTCTTGTACCTCTTTCTTGTCACATTCCAGGTCCTGCTTTTGCCATTCCATTCTCATTCAGGTCTGTCCTTCCCTAAACTTTCCTGCTTAATCTCCTGTCCTTTCTCATCCGAAACTTTCTGTACCAAGATGCTTCAGCTCCATCTTCCCCAGGAGAGCTGAGAAATAGGGCCCAGTTTTTGACCTTGTCCTCCATTTCAGACTCCCTTTTATCCTTCCACCTGTACCAATCTCTACTCACAACTGTGTTTAATATTGCTTTCCCCTCCAAAGCAGGATCCAAAGCTTTCCTTTCATTCCCACAGTGCTGGAGGCACCCGGAGGTACCAGGAACTGTCAACAAAACCCACAGCACCCTGAGGAGAGAAATGGGTGTGAGAAGTCCAAAACAGGGTGCCTGTGAACTGACACAGCAATTAGCAGGTGGAAACAGGAGCTGAGGTTTTACCCCCACCCTGGCACAGACTCACTGCACAGCAAGAGCCCCCCAGATCTAAAATTAATCCTAGACCTCACCAGACTATCACAAGACACAGTTAATAAATATTAGTGAAATGCAGAGATCCCTGGATGAAAACTGGAGTGGAGTTGTAGACTGCCACGTTTCATTAATTTCTTATTATCTTATAAGGGCTTCACTGGAGCCTGGAGGACTGCATGAATAGTGCATGAATCTGAAGAGTTTTGCTGTCATCCTCACCTTCAGCTTGAAAATGTGGCTTGTGGGAGCCCAGACCTGAAGGGTGCCTTGTCTGAGGATAGAAAACACGCTCAGGAGCTGATCCTGGCTGTTGGGAAGAGGCTGGGCTCTCAAGTCTTTTGAAGTTCAGCACAATGTAAGTAAAACACATTTAATTAAGGGGGAAACCCTTCCTGAAGCGGGAGTGAGCCTGCTGGAGTGACACAGGAATGTGTTGGACTGTGTAGGTAAAGCAGGCATTGTCATGGACAGGATAGGATGTGGCAGGAGATGAAGAATGGTATTTTTTAGATCACAGAATCATAGACTCATTAAGGTTGGAAAAGACCATCAAGAGGACATTTCAGTAGTCAGCAGAGCAGCCTCACCCAGCACCTCCAGTCACCTCAGCTCCCATAAAAGATTTCTTTTATCTTCCCACTGAGAAAGACAAGGTCCCAGCTGCTACAAGGAAAGACTAAGGCTGGGATTTGCCTCTTCTAGGAAATCTGCTCTGCCTCCAGATCAGATGGGATCTGGTAGGAAAACAGCACTGCCACAATCGGAGGTGCATCACACTGAGCAAATAAATCATCTCTTATTGCATTACAGAGGCTTCCCAACTACTCCTCTAATCAGCACAAGGTAACTCTCATTCATTTGTAAGCACTTTACCATGTTATTTTAAAGGAAAATTATCTCTCTCTCATTTAGCTCAGCAGTCTGAAAGTTCATTTGGCTGAAACATGGGAACATCTCTCACCAGGAGACAGAGCAGCAACCAAGTTCTGAAAACAGCACTTTAAATAACCATTGGCATTTATTTTCTAAATATAATAGTACTGGTATCAGTTAATCTGCTTAAAAGCACTGTGCTACTGCAACATTCACATGGAGAATGTGAGGAGGCAGCCAATAACTCTCACTTTCCCACCAAATCCAGCATAGCTCTGGAACTCAAACCCACACCTACCCATGTTCTGTACTCTGTGTGTGTTACTGCTGAAGCCAAATTACCTGGAGTGTGCTGGGGTCCAGCTGACTCAGGCAGGAGTGCTGGGCAGTGTGAAAAACACCAAGTTACACATCCTGGCTTTGGTTGTTCCTAGCACTGAGTATATTCTCACCTGTAGTTTTAAAACTCATTTTATTTCTAAATACAATCTGATTCTTAGCCCCTCTGTTCTCCATCAATGATCTCTGAATCACAGGAAAATATGATCATAGAATGGTTTGAGTTGGAAGGGACCTTAAAGAGCATCTGATTTAAACCCCCTCCCACGGGCAGGGACACCTTCCACTAGAGCAGGTCACTTCAAGCCCCATCCAGCCTGGGCTTGAACACTTCCAGGGATGGGACAGCCACAGTTTCTTTGTGCAGCCTGTGTCAGCACCTTCAGGCACAGTGAAAATCTTCCTAAAATACAGTCTAACCCTGCCCTCCATTAGTTTGAAGCCATTCCCTTCCCTTGCAGCTGCCGGGCTGCACAACCCACAGCTCATCTCCAGCTGCTTCCTGCTAAAACACACAACAAGAGATAAAGGCAAACACCAGCAACACAGACTCATGGTCTGAGGGTATTTTTGAGGTGGTGGTGGCACTGGGTGTCACATGGTGGCACTGACATCTCAATTTGACACTTGGAGCAAGATCCAGGCACAAGGGTACACCTGGAGGAGGAGGAGGAGGTGTTGCCTCCTCGACAGACATCAATATAGCTCTCTTTGTGTGCAATGTGCTAATTCCAGGCAGAAATATGTGTGTATCCTGCTACAAAAAAGCCCTTTCAGATGTTAATGACTCAAGTATTACAGGGTTGGTCTTGGTCAAAAGTCTTTTGATATTGCCTTCCCTCATTTCACTGCCTGCTCCTGCTCAGCATTGGGTTTTGCTTTGGCCCCTTATTTCAGGACAAAGCTTTTGCACTTTAATAAATACAGAGGCTCCTCTGACTGCTGCAGTCCATGAAATACAGACATTGATGAACTTCATATTAGTGACAAGGATAAATCTTTCATTTTTCTACAAGCCCAGGGGATCTTACAACCCTAAGAGTTTTCCTGGGTGTCAGCAGTGCAGGGCCAACAGCACACAGCAGAGCTGCTCTTCGTCCAACTGGCAGAGAGCACTAAACCCAGAAGAAAGCAACCCCTGATGGCACTCAGCAGCCTGGCTCTGATGCCAGGCAGAGCCCTGAGGCCACCCCAGTGACTTTGCAGTGACTTTGGCAATTGGCACAGTTTGCTTTCCCAGCTGACATTGAAATAACTTTGCAGCAGGCAACCCACAGACACCCTGTGCTCCATTTACCTCCCCCGAAACAGAAAGACTGTGCAAAGCACTTTTCTCCATCCAAACATATCATGGAGATGCAGTAAGCATCTTTGCTTCCTAATTGAAATCATACATCACTTACTTAAGTGATACTAAATCAGACGCAAACATCACTGGCAATTCAAGCATTAATAACCAGTTCCCTGCTCCAAAGACAACAGGTCCTCTGCCAACATAACCCTCACGGCTTCCCACAAAGCCAGCCCCTACTCTGCTCCTGCCAGCCTGTCCCCACACTGCTGCTGTGCACATTGATCCCAAGATGAGTCTTTCCCACAGAGGTCGTGCATTTTAATTTTAGGTGCCAGGAGAAGGCTGCAGCTGAGCTGTGCCTCCTGTGGGACCAGGGAAATGGGGCAATGACACATCCCTGGTTACTCTTCCCAGGGGCTGGGGACTGCAAGAGATTCTCCTGTCAGTCCCAGGGCAGAGTGGACTGAGGCCACCCCAACCACTCATTTGTTAGAAGCACAGCCTGCCCCAGCAACCTCTCACGTGGGGGACAGAGCCATCCCAACCCCCTGTCCTTGCAAACCCCAGTCCCACAAGTCATTGAATCACAGAATGTTTTGGACTGGAACTTTAAAGCTTACCTAGTTCCAACCACCCTGCCACGGGCAGGGACACTTTCCATTAGACCAGGTCACATCACTGTAAGGCAACTTTGCCTTGTGGGAGCCATCCAAGAGATTTTTATCCATGCTGTTCTGACCCACTGCTCCTAGAAATTGACTTTATTTCATTTTTTAAAAAACAAAAAGATTTTATAATGGATTTTTAACTTCACTCGTTGTGAAAATACTCTTTTGTGAGAAGCAGAAACAAGTTCTAATTCACTTTTTAATATGCGGCTTTTGTGCACCTCATGGATCTCTACTTTGATGATTCTCTCTCAATTTTGCTTTTGATAAATCATATTTTATCATACAGAACACACAGAATATAGACCATATAAAATCATAGAATGGTTTGGATTGGAAAGGACCCAAGAGATCCCCCAGTTCCAACCCACCTGCCAGGGACAGGGATGCCACCCACTAGAAAAAATTTCTCAGGCTCCCATCTCAAAGTCCATAGCTTTAAACATGAAGGAAAGATCATCTCGCTCCCACAAGAAGATTTTGTATTGCTTTCTCCTTTAATCTGACTTTTTTGTACTCTAGCAAAAAGGAGAGCCCTACGCATGGTTATGAACACAGCTGAGTTAATGTGCAGCTAGCAATTAATTTAACAAGCTTTTCCTCTTCAAAGAGATGCTGTCCCCTGCCCAGTCAGCCTCCTTTGACTGAAGCTGCTGGAAGAGCTGCCAGTGGGAAATGGAGAGCTGACATCATTGAGCTCTCTCCCCCCTCTGTCTCTGCTAATAGAGATGCCTATTTAGTTTACCTGTCCTGTGTCATTCTCCTCAGCTGAAGCCTCATATCAATAATAATAATAATAATAGCTATTAGGAACAATCTCTGTCAATTAACTAATTTACAAGACTATTCAAATGGTCTTTGAGCTGAAATGTAATTTGCTTGTTACTGAGCCCTCTCGGCTGTCTTACCCCTGTGCCAGAGGGAAACCACTGTTCAACTTCATCTGTGCTACAGAAACAAAGCAGTTTTCCCCTAACTTTGATTTTCATTTCCCATTCAGCTATTAGAAGAAACCCATTCATCACAGCTATAGGTTTTCCCTCTGAAAACTTTCAGCATTTAAAAGCTTTTGACTGAAATATAACATATTAATGGAAGCCGTGATTGCACAGCCCTCTGCTGACCTTCCATAGGCTGAAATTGCTTATTTTGCTAAATTTATTTGCTACCCATTTATCAATCTAAATCTAAGGTGGTTTTAAAGGTCATAAACCAAACAGCTACTGAAATATGATTAAAGAATATGGAAATATATAACAAATTCACAATGTTATCCCTTCCTGTGACTTAGTGGCAGAAGCTTGGATGAAGTAGGTAACTTTTTTAACATCCTATGTATTTGGGGATTCATCTGCCTCCAGAGAGTTGCTCGAGCTCTGTTAATTCATAATGTGGTGCTTTGTACCTACTGAAAGGAAGATTAGAGGGGGCAAGCTCCAGGTCAGAGGCAGACTAAGAAAAGGCTTTAACTTTCCTTGGGGGGAAAAGTCTCTCCTTGATGACCAGACACATTGTGCTGAGAACTTCCCTCCCACTGAATGAGCAGGGCAGTCGTTACCACGTGCAGTTCCCAGACTGCCTCCAAAATAATTAATGGAGCATTTAACTGCCTTAATACTGCAGGTTTAGCATGAAACATGCTGAAGGTTATAGGAAAAACGAGCAAATGTTTTCTGTCTGGAGGACAGAATAAAGGGGAATCTTCACAAGAAGCTTTGAGGCATCTTGGGCAAATAAATAAAACAGCCAAAACAATTCAGTGGTGAGCACCCGGGTGGAGGAGTTGTGCACAACTCCTGGGGAGGTGCACAACTGGGGAGAAGCTGGAAAGAAGCTGGGGAGAAGAAGCAGGATCAATCTGCCCTGCATCAGCTGCCAGAGGAGCACTGGTGCTTAGACAGCACTTACTTGGGAGTAATTAGATATGAGCTCAACAGCAGTGGCCTCACCCCCTTTGTCCAGCTGCCATCCAGTTGCCTTCCCTTAACCAGTGCCTTGGTCTGCCCTGCCATCAGGTAGGGCTTCTTGAGAAGCTGGGAATGTCCCATCCCTGCAGGTGCTCAGGGCTGGGTTGGATGGGTGTTGGACCAGCCTGGCCTGTGGAAGGTGCTCCTGCCCATGGCAGGGGCTCACAACTGGATGATCCTTAAGGTTCCTTCCAAGCCACACCATTCTGTGATTCTTCAGAGTGACCAAGGAAGCCTGTTCTCTCTCCAGCATGCGTTAGAAGTTACTGGTAAATCATGTCAGCTTAAAAGCAAATTGCCTGCTCAGAATTGGGTATTAATGCCTGCATGTCATAGAAACAATTTTGAATTCATTACCAGAAGCTTCAGTGAAATTAGTGTTCAGCCACTGATGAATTTTAATTCTTGATGAACCTCTAATTGCTTTGCCCAGCAGACATGGGTAAGCACACACAAATGCCTGCATCCCTACAAAAATCAAAAACCACCTCCAGAAACACAATGCCATTTTTGCTCAGTATCACTTGATTTCCCAGGGAGCATATTTCCATGTAGCAAGATAGAACTTTTTGGGGTCTTTTAAGTAGATCTACAAAAACAGAGCTCCAGTGCTCTCTGGCAGGAGCATTGCAGGTAACACTAGCAAATGCAGCCTGAGGTACAAAATATGCACAGCATTGTTCCTGAGCTGTGATCACTTTTAGTTGTTTGTTTTGGTGCCTTTTATTTTCCCTCTGGTCTAAATTGATTAATGAATTATTAATAAAAGAGACATGCCTAGAAGATAGACACTGTTTCACAAAGACCTCTTTAGAGAACAGTGGGATGAAGACAAAAATAAGCAATGCAGTAAAAAGGCAAGATGAAAACAAGCAGCAGCCTTGTGAGTGTATTGTAAGTAACAATAAACCCAACAGAGGAACAGGAAGGCAAGTACTGCCTGGCACAGCCCCTGCAAGGGGCTGGTTAAATGGATTGCTGAAGAAAATTAGATGTAGCAACACACTACAGTAGCCAGAAATACAGCCTTGCACATCAGACCAGTAATATTAAGATGTACACAGAGAAAAACTTTCTGATTGCTTTATTTCTGGATTGACTCCAAGGCAAAGAACCCAAAGATAAAATAGAGGGTATGAAAGATGTCTTACAGCAGTTAAGAAAAATAACAGGGTTTGTGACTCACTTGGAAAATGCAGCTCTTCTCCTATTGATCTAAAAAAGCAGTTCTGCAAGAGCCAGTGCAGGTCCTGCTTGCATTAAAAAGCCTGAGCTTTGGGGATGATTTCTGCTCACCTGCAGCACCCCTGCACCTGAGAGGATCCCTCCCCTCTGCTCATTCCCCACTGCTCAGCAAGGACTTGAGGTAATACTTCAACATTTCCTCAGTCAAAATCCCTGAAAAGGATTTTCTCTGCTGCCTGTTTGCTTTCACTAAATTTGCAGGAGCATGATCACTTCAAAGCCTCTCCTATCAGTAAATAGGGTTAAAATGTGTTAATAGGTGCAAAAGTGGCAAGAAGAAATTATACACCCCCACAGAAGCATGGACACTGCAAGCCTGATACCACAAATGTTGTTTCTTTGGGAAACCAAGCTAAGGAGCTAAATTGGTGCTTTCTGTGACCTGAATCACTTCTGCTACCTTTACCCAGTTTTTAATTCTGCACTCTGCAGATCCAAACTCTGTGGAGGCTATTCTGGGCATAAGGAACTGGAAAGAGACCAGATGTCAGGAAATTGATTGCACTGACACAGATCCAGAGGAGCACTTCTGTGGATCAGACCCAACTTTCATAAGATACTTTAGCAATTTCTCCAAGTCCAATTAGCAACTGATGTGTAATGCATTGAGAAAGCCTGTGGTTAAAAGAGTGTATTCCTATTAACACTTACTACTTGCAGAGGTTGACATGTTGTCAGCTTAAAGTGAATCGTAAAAACTACATTTTAAATAAGGGTCAAGAAAAGGAATGAATAGGCATAAACAGAATTTTACAGCTACCCATAATAGAGTTGCAGCACTAAAAAATGAGTTAGAAAGAATACGTAGCCATTCTGAATTATATGATCACAAAATTATGTCTTGATTGACTCTTAGCTTTAATGCTTGCACTGGCTGGCACAGTTGGATCACAGAATTTCCTTTGAATATATTAACATTTATTTAAAAAATGATCAATTTTGAAGTTATGAAATGCCTTTCTAATTTACTACACTGCCATTTACTGCTAAGGAGCTGACCATTTTTCCAGATAGACACCCTGGGAACTCATTCTAGACTGTTATTCATTTGAAGAAAATTAGTTGTTTGAGTTTTAGATTAATGCTGCCAGAGGGCAGCTGGGGGAGATGATGCAAGTTGGGCAGCAGCATCACACTGGCTGTTAAGGACAGCTTTGTTTCCTAATAGCAGCTCTATACCAAAAGTAAAAAGAGATTACTCGACTGTGAAAGTTGCATATCAGTGAGAAATTATTGCCCAGAGAAGCTGTGGATGCCTCATCCCTAGAAGTGTTCAAGGGCAGGTTGGACAGGGCTTAGAACAACCTGGTCCAGTGGAAAGAGTCCCTGCCCATTGCAGGGGTTTGGAACCAGATGAGCTTCAAGGTCTCTTCCAACCCAAAACATCCTGTGACTCTGTGAAATCAGAGTGGAACAATTTTAAGTAAGTTTTGAGACAAGCAGCCAGAAACCAGGGCTTAATCCTGACCTCATAGATATGTCAGTGAGATGTCCAAAGAAATGATGTTTTCATTTTGCTAAGCACCTGCTCATGAGTTGCACTGGACATGGAATACACTGGGCCTCTGAGTTCTGTCCAACTTGCACAAAATAAAATGAAAACCTATAGGTCTCCACCCTACCAGTCACCTGAGCCTCATCCTATCAGCGAGGAGGTAAAAAGCTGGACTCACACCCAAGACACTGTTGGATGAATATAAATCTCAAATCATGGTCCAGGAAAAATGGTCCCCATGCCCTGTGAGGCTGATGGACCTGAACTGAGCATCATCACCATGGGCACATGGAAACCCAGCTCTCCTCTCTGCCACAAGCACTTTGGGAATAACTTCCCTCCAGCATCAGAAGAAACTCAGGTTTGGAGAAGTTGCACCTAAAGCCCAGTCCAAGCCAGCTCTGCCTAACTTGGCTCTTCTCCACCCAAAGCCTGCACACAGGCAGGTAGCTGGTCTGCAGAGAAACAGCCCTCAAATGTGGGATTAGAGCTAAGCTCAATGAATGCTGGCTGTAAGTCAAGATCCACACAGTTCATGGTTTTTTTATTTTTTAACACTAGAGTTACAGGAATTCGTAAGGCTCCTGACTAAAGTGTGTTTATTTGATAATGCACCTTCTTCAAGGTAAAATAATAGCCACAAATATACAACTTCAGAAAATACAAAGTTCCAAGACCAAAGGTTTTCTACCTCACTGCCAGATTTTCCAGGCTTCTAGCAATTTGATTGCCAAGGTCTCAGTAGGACTTGAAATAATCAATTATTGACATTGCAATCCAGTGCCTACAACGAAGCTGTTCACTTTGCTGGAGACCTGGCAGCAGGAGAAAGCACTCAACAGCTCTGTAAAACATCTGGACTGGGAGCTCAGCCCACAGCACCTCGATTCCAGCAGCTGCTGTCCTGGGAGGCTCAACCCTGCCAAGTGGGGGGAACAGGGCAGTAATAAGGGAGATGCTCCAAACCACATGTTTTCTGTTTAATAACAGCAAGAAACTTGCAACACGTTTGGCTCCCAATCATAAGTATCCCAGTTGTGTCATTAAATATTTTGTGTAAGTTTGGAGGCTCAGCTTTAGTGTATGTTACTACTAATTGCCTTACTCCTCAGCTGTGCAGCAGCAAACCACCCTGAAACAGTTTTATATTAGCACCAGAAGGGGATTAACTAATTAGCAAAAAAAATATATATATTATTGAGATAACATCATAGATATATATTAGCTAATTAAAACTCAAAAGATATGTCCAAGAAGGACAAACTTTATCTTTGTTTTTGTTTTGGTTTTTTTTCATGGATATTCCCCAGTCATACATTTTCTTTCCCTCTGCCATGTCTCAGGCATAATAAATCACTAAAACTGGACATGTATCCAATTAAGTAATGAGATATTATTTAGTCTCATCTTCAGGGATCAAAGAGAAAACTAACCTACTTCATTTACCTATTAACAACAGCAGTTCACTGCTTACAAAATGGGAAATGAAGCCATTTCTGTACCTGTTGGATTAACCAACAAACTCAAGCAAAGGGCTTGAAAGCTTTTACCTGGGAGGGACCCATAATTTGCCCAACAATAAATCCACAGTTCAATAACTCAGAGGTGGGAAGTGGGAAGGAACAGGAGGAAGGGTGAGAGTGTGGTCCAGACCTGAATGAGGCAGCAATCCAGTCCTGAGGGGGAGCAGGACAGTTCAGTGAGGAATGAAGGCATTCCTCCAAATGTGGGAGCAAAAGGAGCAAGGAAAGCTAAGGAGTTCTGCTCTAACCTAAAGGGGATTACTCCACAGTGAATGAGAGTATGACTGGGTAGGACCATTAAAAGGCATCAGTGAGTCTGAAACTTGGACTGCAAAGCCTGAAATCTGTGAGCCTGCTCCTGTACTCTGAGAGCATTTGGGATTAGGCATGGCCTCTTCATGCATCCTCTCACATTGTTGAGCTGTGAATCCAATTTCACAGACCACACTGGCTCTTTGAAAGAAGCTTGTCCATATTTTCTTAACATCAGCCTCTGCACTGATCCATTTGCAACAGCTATCATTTTGTCTCCCAGATTCATGAGGTTCAGAAACTAGAGCTCAGGAAACAAATTAATCCAAATCAAAGGGACCTAAAATGTGTTCCCAAATAGAAGATTAGTATCTTTTTTCACCATGGGAATCACTAGCACACATCCTTAAGGTCTGAACATCAGGCTTCCTTCACAGGAATACAATCAAAAAGTCCTCCTGGCTGACAGCAAACTCACCTCTTTGCTGTATTTGATAATACCTGTTCTTTATGCACAGACAGGAGAAGGGTAAAGAATGGTATTATCTCATTACTAACACCAACCATAGTTCAGGCACTAAATCCTGCCTAAGAGAATATGCCTCCAAATATTCATAACTTCTCTTTGCATGAAAGGAAACTATGATTAATCAGCAGCATAGAGAACCACTGTCCTATTACATTCTGGAGAAGACCAGAGCATCCCCTTCTGGTTTCATGACTGAAACCAAAATTTTCCAGAATTTCATTATGACCTTATTAACATTATGAGATCACAGGAAGTATATAGAAACAGGCAGAATATTATTATTACTATTACTATTATTGTTGATGTTATTGTTATTACTACTACTACTTCTATTATTATTATTTATTCAATGTACCCACAACAATCATCTCTCTTACATTCCAGGGCTTTCCCTTTGGTTTCCTAATCTCATCATGAGCACACACTTGAGTCCTGCTCTTCCAGAAAGAGCACCAAACCAGTAAAACATACTGCACCTGAACTGAACCAGCAGCCAACAGAGCAGCCTCTGTGGGACACATATTCCTGAGATTCCTAATGTTTGGAAATCTGGTAGTTTGGGGGTTTATTGCCCCTTAAATTAAATCCTCCACTGCTCTGTGCACCCATTTTACATGCATGTCAAACACATGCAAGACAGAAGTGAGGACCATCTACTGCATCAGCAAAGCCCCAAGATGAAATCAATCCTTTAAATGTTCCCTTGAGTGCTCACTAATATTCAAGTATCTCTCTAGCACCAAGGTTTTGTTAAGTTTTCTGGTAGCATGGCTTTTGAAACTCTGTTACTGGGGTATTGTTAGAATGCTTGGCTTTCCATGGTAACATTACCCATCTATAATCTTGTTTCTCAGTGAGATCTGAGCCAACCATGCCAGTAATTTCCTTTAATAATAAGTGTTCAGTAATAACTCTGCCCTTTAAACGCTAAATCTGAGGCAACACATGATTGACAGATATCACAGCTTTCAGCTAATTAAGTATTCTGAGCACTCAGTCATGGGAGGTTTTTTGATGGAAATAATTTTAGTTGCCAGACTTCCTATGGCAGCTCTGGCATCACCAAAAACTCTGGCACAGCCCTGGGGTAATGCTGCTGAGCAGTGGAGCTGCTCTCCCTCTCTACAGGGAGGGCTCACCAGGCTCCCTCCACCTCACTGGAGGTAAATGGAACTCCACCCTCAATTGCACAAAGCACTTAAGCATGCTGGGTTAATTAGTTACAGCAAGGATGATCTCCTAGGCAAGCAATGTGCTATTCCTTGTAAATGATGCTGCCACTGAAGTGTTAATTCCTTTGAGGATTAAGCTGCCTGGGTATAAATCAGATGCTACAACCGCCCCAAAATACCAATTGCTGTGCAAAGATCATAGTCAAAAGCAGGAGAGCAAAGTGCTGAGTACTCTGCACAACATGGATAGGCTTGGAACTCTTGTGATGTGCATCACATGGATGGGCTAAAAGCAATTTAACTTTGTTTTTTTTCTTACAGTGTAACAGCATGATCAGTTCATCACAGCTCTGAGTGGGGTTTGGGCCTTTGGACAGCGCTGCAATAAAATTATTTGTAGTAAATTCTAGAACAGCAAAGGCAAGGCACATGGCCACTGTGCAGGTGTCAGAAAGGATGAGCTCTGCTGGAGTTTGTCACAGCTTCAGCCCCACTGCTGTGACTGCTGCTCTTCCACCACAAACACCTTTGTACACCTTCTCACATACCTGAGTATTTGAAAGCCCACCTCCAGCAGAGATGATTTGTTATGATAAATCTCAACCAAATCAAGCATTTTGCCAAGAGCAGTTGGAAAGTGTCCATGTTTTTATTGCCTGCACATTCTACATATCCCATTGCTCCTCTTCAGCAATAAATATATTCATAGCTCATACCAGCTTCTTACCTCAGATTAAGAGAGTGTTGCAGCTGGAAAAGACACCTGGGTGAACTGGAAAACATACCTAATTTAACAGCCTCTCTCCCTCTGTAATACAGAACAAGTCAGATGCTGTTCACAATTTTGCTGCAAAGCATCTCATCTAGAGCCTCCAAGATAGCTGTAACCTGGAGTAGCCTAGGGCTCTGCAAATCCTTGGGCTCAGCTTTGAACAACAGGCTGCCTAGGAAGAGAAGTGAGCAAAAGGGAAAATCAAAACCAAAAACAAATAAAACAAAAAAAGGGACAAAAGTTTGTTGGGGAAAAAAGGCTTTACAACCTCTGCAAAACTAAAACTGCTCACTTGGCAATTGAGCCTCAGGAAAGTTTTAGCTGCTCTGCACAGGAGGAAGTATTTACATCCTTTAGTCACAGGATGCAGGTGGTGATATTCTGGAGATTACAAACAGATTGTAGGCACCTTGCAGTTTTATTGCTGCGTTCCTGGAAGGAGATGTAGGTACATGCCAGCATACCTGATCCCAGCTGGGGCACAGGGATCAGAAACAGCCCCTGAAGGCGGCAGCACAGCCAGGACAGAGCTGTGGTCCAGCCCAAACCCTCCCAGGGATCACGCCAGGCTACAGCACATGCAGGGTTCAGATCCTGCTGCTTAATGAGGATGTGTGGATCAGCTGCACAGGCAAGGAAAGGCTCATCTTGCAGTTTGGCATCAAATAAAATACATGTAGTATCACGCTGTTAATGAACACACATCACTGACAGGGCTGCTGCATAATTTATCACCACAAAACCCATCTTTCTCCAGAGTTTTCATAATTCTCATATCTTTATTTATAAAGTGGTAATCTGTCTAAAAAGAAGGGAAAGGGAAAATTTTAAATGTAAGCTCTAAAATGTGGTGAAATAGTGAAAACCCTAAGTGGAGAAGAAGGGATTCAGCTACATAATTTTGCAGATTTCAGATGCCAAGTTTTCCTGAAATTCTCAGTTTGGGGCAGTTACACTCTGCACGTGGAGTCTAAATCATGACCTGAGCTTCAATGATGCAGAAGAGGATGAGGAGGCTCTGCTAGAAACAACAGGCTTTGGTGTTTCCAAAGCAGAAAATATTTGAGGGTTTGGCTTTTTCCTTTTTTAAGAGGATTGATGGTAATAGGAGATGCATTATGTAAATAATTTCTGCAGTGAAGACCTTTATCAAACCAGCAATTTCTACAACAAATTGCTGGTATAAAAATCTATAAATGGCCCACTTAGGAAGTAGAAGGAATTGTGACATTCAAATATTCTCACCTGAAGCAAAAAGACAATCTTTAGCAGACCAGAAATACAACAAGCATATTATGTCCCCAGAGATGGAAGAATATGTTTGAAAAAGCTTTTAAGTATCTGAAGAGCAAAGGGCTATTTGAAAACCAACATGTCAGTCAGACATTTCGACATGAAAATGCTGGTTCCATCAGCCTCTCAATAGTAAATATTTCACGATAATCTGTCCTGAAATAGAAAACTGGCTTCTTGGTTTGAATGGCCTCATCTCTGCTGGGTTCCTCACAGCAAGCTAAGGCTCAGCAGGACCAAGCTGGTCGAGCTGTGCATTCCTGGGACCGGGGAGAGCATAACCAGGCTGAGGGTGTTGGTGGCAGTGTGGGGAGGTTTGCTGGTACAGCAGAGAAACCCTCAGACCCAAAGAGCTCTGGAGTGTTTATGCAAGATCTACCTGCCCATCTCCAACCCTGAACACTGACGTGGCTCCACCTTCCCAAGATTTCCTAATTTGACAGGGAATTCAGGCAAACCCTTTCCTCAATCAGCAGGGTATTTTGAGACATGCTTTGTGGCAAGTGCCATGAATGGAAGAAAAAGAATTGTTTACTTTTAGAGAAGTGGCGTATTTTCCTCCTGTCACAGTTGGCAGCTCCCACCCATAACCCCAGCAGGGCATCCTTCCTCGAGCCAAGGTGTCAGCAGAGGGGAAGAAATCACATTCCCCCCCTGCTCTCAACCCAAGGCTAAGCAGACAAAACTCCCTGTGATTTTCTGCATTTGCTTTTCTTTGCTTTCCTCACGCAGACAGAATGTTGCCCCTCTGCTCCTCACCCTCTGAGGAGCCCCCTGCAGAAACCGCTGACATTAATCTCAGAAGCAATTCAGACAGAGGGGGGAAGAGCTCTGTAAACCCAGACAAGATTGAAACCATCTGGCAAAAAGAAGCAAACCTGTTAAGAGACTACTTTGTCCTTCCTGCAACTTCAGCACAAGCTGTCAGGGGTGTTTCAATAGGCACAGCTTTCCTTTACAGCGCTGCACACAGTGCTCAGTTTAGTTTAGGCTTTTTTCTCCCTTCAATATTGTTTTGTTTATTGTACCAAAGCTGGTGGGATTGCTTTTGAAGTAAGTGTAATCCAGCCTGAGTAACAGCATCAGAGCCTCAGCCCTCAATTACCTAAGCATCTGTTTGCAATTCATTGTAGGGAGGGAATTAAACAGCACTCAAAGCAACAAGAAACTGGACAGAAATACACAGAAATTTTTTATCATTATCTCTGCTGATGCTGTTTCCACCTCTGGATCGTGTTTTATGTTCTAGGACTGGCAAGTTACAGAGAGATAAAGCAGGAAGTTAACCTGAAGGCTTGGTGGCTGCCACCATGATAGGTTTTTTTTTTTTGTTTTAATGATTCTGATTAACATTTGTTAGGAAATCTATCACCTTGATCTTGGGTAAGGAGGCATGCTAATGGCTGTACCAATTTTAGTGACTGTTTTGACTTTTATATTTAATTTTATTTTTTGGATGGAGCAGAAAGAGGAATAGTATGAAGGATTGCCAGGCTTCAGAGGCACATCAGAGTCCTCTGAACATTAGCAGAACTCTACTCTGAGTGCTCCCTGGTGGGAGTTACAATCAATTTTAACAGAAGTTAATTGCTGCTGTAAACATGAAAATGAATCAGCAATACAGGATTGACTGTATCGCTCTGGGACTGGAGTTTCTGAGGACAGGTATGAGAGACCCTCTCCTGCTCTCAGCTGTTAGGCACAGAATAACTCATCTGTGCATCTTCCACAGCCCTCAGAAGGGTTCTCTTGACCCTTGGTGGCACAAGAGCCATTGGAGGACTCCTGTGGAGCAAGTCAAGACTTCAAGAAGGAGGATGACAAATGGATACTGCAGATGATGCACAATTCCCAGCACTGCTTGTTGGTCTGGAGCCTTTTCCTCTCATACTGGGAAAAGAAGGAGGCCTTTACTGGAGGTCACCTCAGATACAGCAGCTGCCATAAACCAAGAATTTTATGTTTCTCCCAAATGAAGAAACTTCTTTCCTGAGTTTCTAAGACAACTTTGCCCAACACTGCAGCTCCACGAGCATTAGCAACTCCCATACAACTACTGCACATGTGTGTAATTGGAAGGAGAAATGGCTAAGCCAGTAATTAGGCAGGCAAACTATTTACAGACATAAAGTAACCACTTTTCAGACATGGAGTTCAGCAAGAACTAGGTATTAGCAGTGTGCATGTAATTAATCGATTAACTGGGGTTTGGTGATGTATTTCTAAATCTGTATTTGCTCAAGCACCTGGCAATCATTTGTACATTGCTCTGGAAAAGGTTAGGTGTTGTCAGGTAAAATTCATCATATTACAACCCTATAAATAGCAACATTTTTTTTCCTTTCTAATAATTTCTGCTTTCATGCAGTAACATTTAGGGAGATTGGTGTCTTTCTTTTCTAATGTTTTCCTTTTGCACATTAATAGAAATATATGTTAGACTGAGGAAATAGATTGATTTTTCCCTGAGTTAGAGAAGAAATGTGGGATTTCAAAGCTGGAGGATATTTTGCCAAACCCCCCAGGAGTAAAGACAGTTTTTATTCTTATAAACTTATTACAGCTGAGATGGATTAATACATAAGAGCTTCTGATGTTTGAGACACGCATTTTTCAGGACAAAACTAAAAAGTAAAGGCCTAGGAATGCAGTGTAAGAAGAAAATAGGATCATTTAGATTGGAAAAGACAGTATAAGATCACTGAGGTCATTACCCCAAGGTAAAAAAACTGTTTCTTGAAGATTTTTTTAATAAAATAGACTGAGGATTTTAAAAAGTAAGTCAACACCCCTTAACACCCCTCCACATCTCGATTGCTCGATGGGCTCATGCTGTCTGTCTCACAGTGTCAGTTTTCTCCAAAGGAATTTATCCTAACACGCATTCTTAAACTTATTTTGCACTTTTCCAGCCCTCTACTGCCTGCCAGGTGCCTTCCATGGTGCAGCCACACTCCCCCCTGCTGGCTGCTCCAAGGGCTGGCCAGCATCAGGGAAAGCTGAGAAAAATAAATTCTTTTAATATCTAAAGTGATTATTATTTTTCTTCTGGGTATTGTTTTGAGAAAAGTTGTCCTCAGCAATGATGGTTTCACAGCCTCAGCAAGGTAAGCTTGCTTGCCAGATAAATACCTTCCTCTGCCTCATCACTGGGTTTTTTTTGCATTACAACTTTTATTTAGTAGTTTTAATGCCTGCTTGCCCAGGCCCAGACAGGAGCAGGCAGCACTCCAGGCAAGTACCAGAGGTGATAGAAGGATCCTTTTGTTCTCACAGCTACTGCCCACCAGCAGCAAAATAAATCTTGTTTGTGCCGTGATACCCAAAATATTCACACTGAAATGAGAAAAGGTGTGCATAGGGCTTTTCTGGGGTTGGAAGATAAAGAAATCACCCAGTTTGCTGTCGTGGTTCTCTTTAAGAAGCTCTTCCTGCAGTTCAGGCCCACGCACACCAAGGATGATGCAGAAGAGCATCCTCACAAACCACTCAGCCACAGCAGGGGACTCCAAATGACACCTCCTCCCCCAGCCCCTGAGCTGCTCCCTGTGAGTGCCCCTGGATGAACTGCACCCCTTATGTTATGCTGAAATTATAACAAATTGCACAAAAGAAGGTTGCCTCTCAAACTGCCCCAAAGCTGCTAAGGTATCGTGTGTCACAGAGCCTTTCTGTGAGTTTGAGGTACAACCCAGCCCAAACCCCCTGTGCTCAGGATCAGAGCCAGCTCTCCTTCTCTAGGGATCACCTATTCCAATGCAGACAATCTTTCCCAGGAAAGAAGCTGAAAATGTGACATTGCAGCTTGGAAAATTTTGGCTTAATTTCTGCATTATGCCATTACACCCTTTGCTCCAACCTTCTTTTCCTCCCCAATGTGGAATATAATTCTCCTTTTCTGAACATCTGGCACTCCAGCTGTTAGGATTCACAGTCCATGTGCATCAGAAATTAAAACCTATTCCAGATTAACTGGTAAAATTTGTCAGCTAATTCTAAAAGCACAGTTTTAAATGTTGAGAAAGCTTTGCACCTTTATAAAGGATCATCAGCTGCTCCTTGCCCCAGTGACTGCAACTCCAGAATGTTCACTCTGTTACAATTGGGAAATTAACTATAAACAACAAGCACGAGTTAACCTGAAAAGATACATCGAAAGAGAGTCATTAGGGCTTGTTGCAATGGAAAAACTAAGCTTTGTGGGTACTTCTGAAGGTGTAATTCACTGTCCAAACTTGCAGAGGGGGAACAGTTATGCGGAGAGCATAAACATTTTCCCCAGGGAAAAAAAGCACTTCCATCAGTCCTCACAAACTGCCATGTGACACAGCAAGATGGTGCTGCAGGTGCTGACAAAAATATGCAGCATAATCTTACTGCCTTACAGAGCCAGCTGATAACGAGGGTCAGCTTTGTGACCAACACAAGGATCCCCAATTCATGCAATCTGGATTTTAAATATGTCAGTAGCCTGGGTACACCTGGGAAACTCAACTCCAGTTCTTAACTCCATCAGCTTCCTAAAATACCAACATTTCAACATTGTTTACAGAATAGTACAAAAGGATTAAATCTGGTTTCACTTAATCTTTAACAAAACCTCAATGAGTGCACCTCAATAAGAGTAACACTATCTTGCATATTTTATTTTTAATCAAGATAGGAAATAGCACAGATTAGTGATTTTCAGTGTTAATAACAAGGCAACAGACCTTGTAATTAAAAATAAATTTTAGAAGGTTGCTAAATGATTTTGATAATGATTTAAGCATCAATTACAGAAGAGATGTCATTCTTCCCTTGCTAGTTAGATATATTGGAAATAGTGAAGCTGAGTAGTTCTTGCATTAACTATTTTTTTTATTACAGCAAGAACATTCATATGGTCTGTATGAGAAAAGTTTAACAAAAAACAGTACAGGGACTTCTCTTTAAAGGACATTTGATGGTAAAAAAAATAAAAAGGGTGCAAAAATTATGTTGTTAGCTCTGCTGCTTTGTGGAGGCTGGGATATATGGCCTTGAAGATTACTGCTCTATCAGCCTTACATGAGGATTTAGCACTCCCATAAAGCTACTCAGCCTTGTAGGAGCACAAAACGCAGCTTCAGTTTGGATTTGGGGCAGGGCAGGGAAGCTGCACAGCACAGGGGATGCTGTGGTGCTGCAGACCATGCACACACCAGCACTGCCACAGGGCAGCACCACCCCTCAGCTTCCCCAGAGAGTCTGCTCAGAGATTTCCCAAGAAAATTTCCACAAGAAACAATGTAAACCAGAAGAGACCCCAAATCCTAGGTCTGGCTTGTTCTCTCAGCAACAAAAATCATGATGCTGAGACTGTAGCAACCATTGCCCACCCGGCCTCTACAATGTGAAATGTTCTTGTTTGGGCTTGGCTTTATGAGACAGCTTTGAAACAGCTCCAGAATCACAGAATCCCAGTGTGGTTTGGGTTGACAGGGGCCTTAGAGATCACCGAGTTCCACCCTCCCCTGCCAGGGGGCAACACAAAGTTATGAGAAATCTTGATGATGGTAACAATGACATAACTGTAACAAGAGACAAAACAAGCAGTTCAGTGCTACTGAACAGGGGTCAGCCCCACCTCTGCTCTCAACACCCCCACCACCTGAGCCACCTCTGGCACTGGTCTGGCTGCACAGTGAACCAGCTGAAATGACTGAAAATCTGCCCAGGAATAAGATTCAAAAAGAAAGTGGAATTTTTTCGTTGGGTCAGGAACCCACTCACCTTCCAGAGCAGGCAGGGACAGCAGGAGCCTCCCCTGGGCTGTCAGTAACCCAGGTCCTGGCCAGGACCTCCCACCACACACCTGCAGCCTCCAGTCCCTGCCAGCAGCCCAGGTGAGGAGCTCTGCTGGGACACCCTGCTCCTTCCCTTCCACAACAAGAACAGCTGCCAGACAACAAGGCCCTCCTATCCCCCAACCCCAGGAGGCTTCGCTGCCTCCAAATTTAGGCAGAAAATTGAAGCCTGAGTAAGTACCTGCTGCCAGCCAGGTTTCCACCAACAATAAAAGCAAATAACATCTCCCCCACTGTGGCTCACCACAGGTTTCCTAACCTGGCCATAGCTTGGAAAACCCCTGACCAATGTTTTTATTAATGTCTGTGTCAGGGACACAGAACTCTCTCCTTTCCCTTTCTATTATTTTTATAGCATTGGAATTCATTTAAGAGATATGACATTTTTCATCTCCACCTTGCAAATTAATTTCCCGTAACTCAAAGCACCCTGCTCAGATAAACCCTTCTCTCTTCACCTTGTACACAACTGAGCAGCAGCCAAGGACAGTTGACTCAGAGCTGAATAATATGCACTGGTGCTAAATGAAAATTAAACCATTAATATTTTAAAATATCTGATTTCCTGGATAGTAAAAGTGAAATGTATCATTTGTTTAAACTATCCTATTCATTATTTCTTTCCTCATTTCATAAAACCCAGCCACTAACAAGAACCTACATAAATAGAGCTTGAACTTTCATCTCAGGAAGTTTAATCAGAAAGCTCTTCAGGAATATTTTATTCCTTTTATCAGAATATTGATGGAAGTCATAATTCACCTTAATGTGAGAAAGTTTCCTTTCTTCACTAAAGAAATTCATCACAACATTTCTTGTTGGTGAGATGTGACATAAATTCGCTTGCTTTTTCCTCTGTTTGATCTCAGCACTTTATGAATTTTTGATTGCCTGCTTTTAATTTTCCACAAGCAAATTCAATTAAAGAAATTAAAACCCAGTAGTTCAACCCTGATTGCCCCATCAGCAAATGGCTCTTTTATTGCACAGTGGATGACACATGCCACACTCTCCTGGTGCTGCTGGAGCCCTTGTAAAACCGGAGCAGGAAAAACCTTTCCCTTTTTATTGGTGCTATTAGGCAACAGCTACTGACCGCCCAAGCCAACTCAGCCAGCACTTCCCTCGCTCAGGCAATAGTCCAAGGGCTATCAAGAATGAAAAAATATCCTTGGAAGAAAAAGTCAAAGTCATTGTGTGCGTGTCAAACCTTTCACCTGCGCAAGGGCGAGGTCCCTTCTCCACCGGGGAATGACGCCCAAGGGAGCTGGGAAAGAGCCCGGCACCGCCCGGGGCCAGGGCGCAGCGGAGGGATCGGAGGGATCGCCCTTTGCCAGCTCCGCTCCGGGATCAGCTGGCTGAGAACCCGGCTGTGCTTTTACACCGGCACAGCAGGGTCTCTACAGGATCCAAATCACAACACTGGAACAGAGCAGGGTCTCTATAGGATCCAAATCACAGCATCAGAACAGCAGGGTCTCTATAGGATTCAAATAACAACACCAGAACACAGCAGGGCCTCTATAGGATCCAAATCACAGCACTAGCACGCAGCAGGGTCTCTACAGGATCCAAATCACAGCACCAGAACACAGCGGGGTCCCTATAGGATCCAAATCACAGCACCAGCACACAGCAGGGTCTCTATAGGATCCAAATAACAACACTGGAACAGCAGGGTCTCTATAGGATCCAATCATAACACTGGCACAGAGCAGGGTCTCTACAGGATCCAAATCACAGCACCAGAACAGCAGGGTCTCTGTAGGATCCAAATCATAACACTGGCACAGAGCAGGGTCTCTTATAGGATCCAAATAACAACACTGGAACAGCAGGGTCTCTATAGGATCCAAATAACAACACCAGAACACAGCAGGGTGTCTATAGGATCCAAATCACAGCACCAGAACACAGCAGGGTGTCTATAGGATCCAAATCATAGCACCAGCACAGCAGGGTGTCTATAGGATCCAAATCACTCCCAATCAGCACTGCAGCCTCTGTCACTGAACGCTGGGCATCAGCCACAGACAGGTTTCAACAACGCTGATATTGTTGTGTTATTTGTTGTGTTATCATTTGCTGTGATGCAGCCACAAACTCTGCTGGGACCAAAACACCTCTGGAGGCAACTTGCTGCAGTAACTGTCAACCTGGCAGAGACAGACTCCCCACAAGTCCTTAAAATTAACTGGTATCCAAAAAGAGCATCTGTTTAGGGAACTCCACAAACTACACCCACTGTTTAAAGAACTTTAAGGATTTCAAATTCATATTAATTCCTTTTGAATTTAAAATTATTCTTGTAAGCTGCTTTTATGATTAGTGAAAAGCATAATTATTTTTTTTAAAGTTCTATTTTTAAAAATTTTTCTTACTTCTGTGGCAGAGGATGTGCACCACAGCAGGGCAAGAAAAGAACAGCTGCTCATCTTAAGTGCTTAAAGTACCTGAGTGAGGCAAAGCTGCACTCTGCTAGAGAAGACACGTGCAAATCATCATTTCATGACCTCAAACATCACTTACCCAACTCAAAGGGTTTCAGTCCTGGTGTGGCTTCACAAGCAAAAGGCTCATAACGTGATTTTCTCCTCTAAGGTAACCCCATGAAGAGCATTTCCAGAGAACAGCTACACGAGCAATTCAGTGGAGGATTGACTCAACACTTGCAGTCCAGCCCAAGGGAGCTGCAGCTCATTAGGCCTTAATACCTAATGAACATCACACATCTGTGGGACAGGGGTTGCCATGGCACAGCTAAACAAACCTACCAGCATTTTAAAATGTGCTGACTGCAAAACATCCTGATTTACTGAGCCAAACCAGGCCCTTGCACTCTGTGAGCTTTTTAGGGAAAGCTGTCAATCATGCCATTAGCTGTGTGCATTCCTCCTCCAGAAGAGGCTTTGTTGTAAGGAACAGCTTAAAAGCTGTAAAGATTAATAAATATCTCCCCTTAGAGACAGCCTATCCACAATGATTTGGAAGAAGCAGGGCAAGGAAATGCAAGATTATTCCTCAAATATGTAGTCTCAAAGAAGACACTGTTAGTGGTTAAGAAATCTGAAAGAACACATTTACATTCATTTTATTCCACCAGTTGAACTGTGCTTCAGGAGATTTGGAAGACAGCCAACATGGATGAAGTTCATATCCATGAACTCCAGAAAACAGAAAATGCCTTATTTCTACTAATTTAGACTGATGTTCATTTTCTGTATTGTTTAAACAGTACTGTAGCTATTATAGTGAGGGAAGTGGCTGAAAATGTAACACTTGTCTCCACGGCCTAATTCAGTGGGTGGGTTGAAGAGAAAATGAAATTTCTCATGTGGGTACCACTGCACTTCTGCAGAGTCAGGCTGCTCACTGTGGGCTCTGTGGTACCAAGCTGAAAGGAACACAAGCTTCTGCCAAGGGTAATATTTTCTACTGTCAAAACCACTACACTTTATAATCAGTAACTTTTTTTAAGGACAAAGTTACTGAACTTCTTGGGTGCAAAAACATTAGCCACCTCCTCAAATTCCAATATTTAAACATCCTAAAGAAGCTTTGAGAAGTAACCTTTCCCTTTAGATCAGAACAATGTTACACTTCAAAGCAGGTATGCTCAGGTAAGAATTTCAAGTATCCTCCACAAGAATTACAGACTAAACAACTTAAGCTAAACAAATCATGTTAAAGAATGTATTAATCCTCATAGCTTAAAATATTTAATTTAAGCTTTGCTCTCTATCCTACACACCATTTAACAGATGCATACAACAAACCTTCATACAACCAGTATGGGCAACAGAGTAGATGGTTGAAATGGTTTCCAATTCCAAATAAGCAAGTTCTTTATCTTAAGTTACTGTATAAAAGCAGTGAAATAGTTGAGATAAGAAACACAGGCTTATTATTGTCATTTATTTTAAAAACCTTATTCAAAATATTAAGTGATACAAGTCCAAATACAATAAAAATTACTGCAAGAAAGGAGTTTTGGGATATTTTGTTTGTGCTTTACTTCCTGTGGTAAAGAAAAGAATGCATTTAACAGCAGAATATAGAACTTTTAGCATTTCATTCCTAAGACAGTACCATGCCTTCAGACTCCTCATGCCAACAGGCGTGAAGTTGATTTGTTTCCAAATGTTACATAACTACTTGAATACCAAGTCATTAATTATGGGGCTCTGATTCACCATTATTTACAAATTTATCAGTGTGAAAACTAAATCACAAACAGAATGTACAGAAAACTAAAATTTTATATTTTACAACTCATAAAAATATAAATAATGGAAGCATGAAAGACAAATTAAAAAAAAAATACCCACAAACCCAAACCATCCAAAAAGCTACTGTAGCAATACCTTGATTTACACTAATGCATAAATGTTTGTCAAAAATGAGAGTGCACTGTCCACAGACTGGTGGCCCCCACACCTTTACTTTCACCTGTTACCTGGGTCAGAAAAACAACCAAATAAATTATTCTTACAGTTTCTCTCATTTATAATATAACAAATCACCATTCCCCAACAGTCTTAAAATTCAACAGAAAGCTTTGATGTATTGAAAGCCTGTCAGCTATCTATATTTTAGTAAAATTATTCAACAAAGCTTGTTTTCCACTCATTAATTACAAAGACAATGAAGTAGTCATAAATAGCATCAGAGAAAAAAAAGGACAGTCAAGAAAATCAAGGAGTTCCATAACTTCACAAACGCGTTAAACATTTTAGGAAAAATATGGTATAAAATTTCTCAAATAAAATGGGTTATACACAATAATTTTAAAATTATTAACGGCATGAACACATACAGAAATTATTAAATTACCATTCTAGCTATTTTGCCAAAACAGAATCAAATTATGCAACAAGAAAACAGAATCAGAAAAAAACGAGATGAAAGACTTACAGCATTAGAATTTAAGCACAGAAAAAAGTAATTATATTTTAAGTTTGTAATATAGTGGAATTTATGAGCCATGTAAGTGATTAGCAAAGAGATCATTAATTTGATTTAGTGATGCCAAAGTCATTAATTTATTAGACCTAAAGTATTTAGTGCCTTTTTTTTTTTTGTAGTGTGACTATTAAGACTGCCCCAGACTGAAGGGAATGATGCTTAATGAATGGAAAGAGCACTAATTTATTAAACTATCTTTACAGTTGATATAAAACCCCACCAAAGTAGCAAACAGATGGATCATGGCCTTGATCTTCCATGAGATTTAATCTCCAAAACATCCAGGTCAAAGAGAGTGCATCTCATTTCTGTACAAGCAGCTTATTTAGAATACCTGAATATCATTACATGACTGGGCAGGCAAAGAGTGATAAGTTCAGCAAACTCAAATCACAGTGCTTTCAGAACACGTAGTCATTGGTGATTTTCAGGGAAGGCATTGCTTCGTTAACGTTCTGATCCAAACGATGATACTCCACTGTCCTGGAGCACAGCCCGTCCCTCCATCTTCGGCTCTGCACCAGCAAGAAGATCTGAAAGAAAAATGGGACAACTCACAGGTGCTGTGCAGAAACCTTCTGGCTTTGATAGACAGCTTCACAGTGCTACTGACATCGTGGTTTTACCATGCTGGCAAGGGCATTTCAAAGACAATGCATTTTTTGATCACTTATTTGAACTCCTCTCAGATAAATTTTCAAAATGCAAGTCTTCAATATCTTCCCCTAGAGAGCTGGCAATGCACACTACAAATAGGCCACTGCACAGTAAAGGTTTTGGGGTTTTAGCTGCTTTCTTTTCAGAGTCCTGTAAATCCTCACCCAAATCTCCCTATAAGATAAACACTAAACTTTCCTCATATCTAAAGAGTAATCTATGGCTTAATGCAAATTTGTGCATGCACCTCTACTATGTCTGGTGGGGCTGAAGTTAATTTGTAATGCTAGCAATATACTTTGGAATAACACCAGTCAGGCTATTTTTGAGACACAGAGAATCAGTTTGTACTGAAGAAACATTTATCTGAAAACAGCAACTTAGTAGCTTCTCTATGTAAATCTGGAAGCAGCATTAAACATTTTCTAAAAGTTTGTAGTTACATCTTCAGAATGTCTATAATAAAAAGACCACATTAGACTATGAGAAGGATTGTGACAATCATAATATGAACATTCCCACACCACCTGCAATTAAACCTCCCTTAATTTGTTGTTTTCCTGTGCAGAAAAAAAATTAGTCAATCGTTCACCCCCACTTGACTTGGCTCAGGAATCCTTTATAGAACTGATATTGTGCTGCCAGTGTCCATTACTGTACTGATGGATTATTGATGTTACCAATTAACTCATTTTCTTATGGTAAATGTTTGATTCAAGTTCATTTTCATTGTGTAGATAAAAATGACACTAATGATCTGAATATTGGTATCACCACAAGACTAAGTGGTCAAAGATTTCATTCTTCAAGAAGCTAAGCTCCTCTTCTGAAACACATGTACAAGGGAATACAATTTTATTTTAAACACTCCAGCTGTTTCTCTCAACCTTTCAGAGCACACCTACCTTCCTCTTATTGTGATAGGTGACATAAACAACAGCTACTAAGAAAGCAACTACAACCAGATGAAAAAAGAAATGGCTGTCTTCTTCTTCATCCAACCCTGAGACAGAAACAGCTTTTATCTTCTCATCAAGGGTCTTGATCTCCTCATTGTAATTACTGATGGTATCAGAGTTGTCTTCTGATATCTCTAGAAGGTCTGGATTGTATCTGGAATTTGGTGTCATGTCGTAAGCATAATCATCTCCATCTGACTCCATAGTTTCTTTTATGATGGGTGAGGAACTACTTAGTGTGTCTTTCAAATCTGTTAGAAGATCTTCTTCCTCGATTTTAGTGACTTCAGAAGCATCAACATCCACCTGTGACACTGGACTAGCAGGGACAACAGGTGACAAAGAGTCACCATTTGCTGAAGGTGGCTTTCCTGCAGTCACCGAATTGATTTTGGCTGTTGGGAATGCCTCCTTTCCTGCTGAGGTTAAACTCTGCAAGCTGTCTGTCAAATTTTGGGATCTACTCAGTGTTTCATTCTCACTTGTAGAAGAAATATTTCTTGTAAGCATATCAGCTCTCACAGGACCTGAGAAAAGGATGAGAAACAATGAGCAATATGCACAAGGCACTGACTTCTCTGACAGAAAATTACTGCCACGAATTTCCTTCGTAGACAAGAAATCACAGGAAGAGCACAGCATATGTCACACTGCAGACTTTTCAGCACTCATATGCAGAAACACACACTCTGCACTTTGGCAACTTCCAAAGAAAAGCCTTGAGTGGGACAGGAACTAAAGTTTGGAAGCACATGCCTTCTAGATTAGTGTCCCTGAAAAACTTAGCACGCCTGTTTTCCAGACAAAAGAACTTCAAAGAGATGTCATCCTTCCCTCTGTGGGCTCATGATGTCATGTAGAATCACACATGATTACCATTTTCTCCATCACCAAACTCTTCTACCCACAGAATGAGCTGAGGTCTACAAAGGAGGATGTTCTCAGGAAAGCTTTTCCTGCAGGTAAGTTTCTCATCTTTCACCAGAGTATGTTTTACAAACAAAAAATGAGACAACACTGCAAAGTCCCCTTCAGTCAGGGCACGAGATTGCAGCACCTCTTCCCAAGTACTAATTTTTACTGGATTTGTAGACACTGAAACAGATTTCCAACCTTATATTAACTCAAATGAAGCTACTGAACCACGGGTTAAAAAGCAGTGCTGCCCAGGCTGCTGGAGGAAAGCCTTTTGTTGGCAGCAGTTATTGTAATGAAGTAAGTCAGAAAGAGCACCCCTCAGGCAAATTCAGCACCTCTGCAATGCTGGGAAGGTTGTGCACAACTACAGAAAAACCAAGGTGAGCATTAAATCCAGATGCAGAGCCCACTGTCCCTTTTCTCTATCCAAAGAACAGCAAAATAAAGATGGAGACATAGTTTAATAGCCAATTTTTTTAAACCTAAAAATTAGCAAACTATTCACGTTTGCATACATCACTACCAGATTCAAATCCAGAGGCACCTTAAAAAATGTAGAACAGATTTTAGACTTTCAGCCTGCATTTTCATTTAAACCAGGAAACTATACTTACCTTATATTTTGGCATGCCAAACTAATTTTTTGTTTTACAAAAGCAACAATAGTTTCATTAAACACTTTCAAGGCTCATAGGAAAGTTACAGACTCTAGAAATGAACCATTCAACCAACTGCTTGTGTCAGGTTACTTGTAAAATATTATAGAGGGGACACTGAATGACATCATTCATGGAACTTGTGTATTTGCTGAGGTTCAGTTACAACAGAGCTCCTGTTTACATGGCACACTTCTGCAGTATGAATTACTCTTTAAGCAACTGGAAAACACAGAAGACTCATCTCACGTGAAGCAGACACCACAGAGACTCTGCTGAAGCTCAAAGTCAAGCATTTCATATCTAGCACACTTCTTGTTGCTGAAAAAAACTACTCATCTGAACTATCATATCAACATTAACTTGTTCAGTTCTTATCCAAGACAAGTTTAGGGAATTCTGATCTCTCCTCACGTTTAAGCCAGCTATTTGCATATGCAGAGATAAATATGAGGAAAGGCAGTTGTAAAATAATTTAATATTTATAGCTAGCTGGCATATTGTGAGTGAGGTCAACCTTACTGCTACCCTTCCCAAACACACAAAAACTATTAGAGAGTAATAGCTACACTGTTTGAAATACAAACAAGCATATTTTGCCTATAAAACTATATTGCATCTGGCCTTACACTTCAAATTATTCTTGAATTCACTTTAACACGCAAGTTTTAGAAGGATATATGCTTAAATGCAAGGGACTCCCAGTGGCTACTGCTACACCTTCAGGCTGAGAAAGAGCAATTGTCTATTATTCCTAAAATATGCTTGGGCTTTTTGTTTTAATAGCAGCTGGAAGTTTAGCAGCTAAACCACAACTGATGGTATTTACCCAAAACTATTTGGCATTATAAACGGTGGTTGCACTGTTTACAATTACACAACACTGCCAGATGATTTTAGATCCAGAGATGCCTCAGCTTCAGGAACAGATACTAATGTTCAATCACGGTAACAGAATTAGCAACACAAACACTGAACATAAAAAACACATCAGGGTTAAAACTCACTTCCAGGAAAACTGCTTTAAGAAAGCAAGATGTTTCATGACTCCTGAAGTTAAAAACTCTCCGTTTCCTGCAGGTTTCAGTCCCAAATTCTTACTGACTATCCACTAAAGTAGGTGAGGGGCAACACAAATAGAGCTGGTGTGGAAACACTGACTCACAAGCACGGAAGGAACTGATGGATCGAACAGTTCCCTTTTTTCCCTTCACTAATTCCTTTCTCTTCACTCCTCAGCCAGTACTCCATCCAAAACAAAGAGAAACTCACTGCCCCTGAATCACACATCTCTTGTTAGCCTTTGCTTACAGCCGTCTGTAGTTTTAAAGGGGAAAAAGAAAACACTTAACTAGGAGTCAACATGCAGAATAACCTAAATTTAATTTCTAGGGGAGCGGAGACTAAACCCAGGCACGCAGCCAGAGTATTTAGGAAAAAAAAAAAAAAATCCCAAAAGTGATG
>VZTB01018360.1:791569-808223 GCA_013397245.1 Thryothorus ludovicianus
CCGTCCGCTCCAAGCCTGCCCAGCACCGCCACCGTGACCCCCAAACCAGCTCAGCCAGCGCCGGATCCGGGCGCCTCTCGAACCCCTCCAGGGGATGAGCCCAGCACCTCCCCGGGCAGCCGGTCCAGTGCCTGACCACCCCGACAGAGAGAAGGCCTAATATCTGATCCTAATATCTGATCTGAAGGCCTAATAGCTTATCCTAATGTCTGATCTGCATCCCCCAATCTCAGCTTTAGGCCAGTTCTGGTCCTCTCCCTGCTCGCATCTGCCGTGCTCCTGAGAGCTGACTGTGATGCCTTAGGTTTTAGCTTTTATATTCTTTAGATCCTGTGCTGTTTTAGTGGGTAGCTTTAGGTTATATATTAAGTGCTACTGAGTTCATTTCACAGACTAGATAGACAAAACAATTCCTTCTCTAGCTTGATACCAAGGACAACTTTCAGGCCCAAGAACAAAAACAGCGGTGAAGTGAGAAGAAAAAACAAGGAGGATGGAGCTTCATAACCTGAAGCTGTGGTTGAACCATTGATTCTAATATACTGATGGACCAGAAATTATAAAAGTGTAGGACCTCATGATCAGGCATCCATTTTGTGACCATTTTGGGGCATCTTGGGTGTGGTCTGGCTGGACTCTTGTGCAGCCCAGGTGTGCCCAGTGAGGCCTTTTCATAAATATCTACTTTTCCCTCCTGCTCTGTCTGGTCTCTGTTCCAGGTCAGCCTGCAGAAGGCACCAGCTGCTCATGGCTGTTTTGGGTCGGTGATGCCTGAAAGGGGTCAGCTGCTCCCAGGAGCGCTGGGTTCAATGTCTGGGATAGGAAATGCTCAGGATGGGAGCCGGTGAGAGGGGAGCCAGCATTGCCCAATGTGTGGGCTGTCACTGAGGTGGCTCTGCAGTCTGTCACTGTCACAATGGCATTGCCTCATGGGGCACATCCCCCTGCAGCCACCCACAGCAACAGCCTACGCCTGAAAAAATACAAATACCAACTGCACAGCCCCTGAACCTGATCCAAGCTCGTAACTGTGCATTGCCCACACTTACCTGTTTATAGACAGGTAATTCACTTACTGAGTTCTGTAATAAAAGACAAGTCATGTTGTCTTGTTTTATCCATGAGATAAACACGTGTAATGTGCAGTTGTCAGAGCTTAGACAGCACTAAGAACAGTGCCGTGTCTGGAATTTAATTCTACCAAGTTCTTTTGGTTTGTTTGGTACAAAATATGTACCAAGATGTTGCCAGTCTTCTGCTGGAGCCACAAATGTAGATGAAGTTATTTTCACAATTAATATAAAGACAGAGTAAAAGATGACATTTCAATATTTTATTCAAGTCAGGTTTGGGTTTTTTATCCATTTTTAGTAGTGTCAAGTACAGCATTTTGGGGTCTAGTTCCACACAAAATGGAAGACTCTCTAAAAATGTACCCATTTAGTTGCTAAAAAAAAGTGGTAATAAAAGAAAACTCCATTTTAGAATTAGTGATGCAACTATGTGATTGCAGTTGCAAAGACTCTTCCCTGATTATGTCCATTTTACAAGCTTTTCCATCAGTGCAAGGGGAAGGAACCACAACACAGGACAGGCAGTATTGGCTGAGTCACATCAAACCTCCTCCACAAGGACTTGGACAAAGTGGACAACCTAAAGCACTCTGGAGACAGCAGTAGGTGTAGGATAACCAAGACAAACCATTGATGAAACACATATCTAAAAAAATAAATTTTAAAATCCCTTTTTCAGACAAGTTTGCACATTCCCTCATTGACTGCAACCTTAGGTGTCAGAACATTTTGCTTACACAGTGAACAGTACAATACAGTGATCTGCAGTTCCCAGGCTTTATAACACAGTAACACATTCCTTGTGCCATCAATATATTAGTAGAGGTAATCAACACCTTCCTCCTTCTTATCACGTGGCAGTTGACAGACATGATGAGCAATTACATAAAGAAAAAAAAGCTAGGATTTTTTACTTATGATTTTGTCTCCACTTCTTTAACAACATCATTTTTAAAGCTTAGCTGTCTTTAACCAGGACTAGCAGGACAGATACGTAGCAATACTTGCACCCCAGACAAAACATTGAAAGGTACACTATTTTCTGAAGGTAGCTATGCTGTATTTTCAGATTAGCAATTATGAAATCACTCCTTATGCTTCAAATTCCAATCCTAGACCAAGTTTATGGCCCCCTGCATTGACATTCTTGCCATCCAACAAAGCTGACAACGTCAGTTTGATACCTGCAAAACAGAGAAAAGGGAGAGAAAAGTCAACTTAAAACTTGGAATGGGCTTTATGTTCAGGAGGTGCCATGTCTGTTACTGCTTTAATTTATTGGGTAGCCAAGTTAATGGGATTTGGCAGCTGGCCTTGGAAGGACTGGGCATTTTAAAACAATTTGCAGATAAGAAATCTTTCTGAATTATGAAATTTATAATAAACCATGATGATAGATTCTGCTTTTTATCTCTCCAAGTAATTAAAGCTCTGAGCCAATGCACTGCTGCTGGTCTACTGATTAATCTAATTTTAGAGTCCAGAATTACAAAAACCTGGGACCTTGATACTCACCTTTCTAAACCATTTTAAAATCTGAGTATGAAAAAGCCCAAGCCCCATCTGCTGTAATATCTCATGTCAATCTGCTCAGTACTCTGGCAGCAGATTTATTACACTACATTAAAACCAATTTTGCAGCAGTATGATTGTCCTCTTCCTGGGCCAAGGGACCTTGAGAAAGTCACATTTTTAAGAAGAATAAACTCAGTAATAGGAAGCTTCTGAAATATTAAAAATTTAGTTACTTATCTGTGACACAAATAATTACAGACATATTGTATATCAACATGAAAGACTATTTGACTGGTCAGTGGAAAATGGTCTCTAATAATTCTGCTTCCAGAAGATATCCAAAATTAACAGAACAGGACCTAGAAAAGTTCATCCCTGGCTTGCCAAGCAAGAAGAGCAATCTTACAAAACCCATCATACTGTATCACCAAAACACTTCCAATACTTCAAGATTAAAATATCACTTTATTGATTTTGACATTTTTCTGCATAGACTTACCTGGCTTTAAAGTCTGAGTGTATCCTAACCCAATCAGACTGGAGTTGTTCACTTTAGCCTTAAAGGGAAAAAATAAAGCATTATGTAGTAATAAATAGTAAATTTAGAAAATAATTTAGTATCTTTCTTCAAAGTCCTCTGTGCCTGAGAATTATGCAACAGCTTTTAAATATGTAGGAATTTCAAGTTTTAAGTCCTTAATAAATCTAGAGTTCATTTTTCTGTAACTTAAATCCCAAATCTCAAAGCATCTACAGTCACTGTAGAAAAGAAGGGGTTTGTTAACATTGTTTTTAATTTTTTCCAGACTGACACAGAAACAGTCTCAAAATAGTTCCCAGTAATACAATAAAACATTCTGTCTCTTTTAGGGAAAACCCAGTAGCTGTGCTCTCAGGCTGCCAAAGCCAAAACAAACAGATCCACGTGCCAAGTACACAGCACAGAACTGTGCTCTGCTGATGGAAAGGCTGCTTCCCATTTCCATTACAAGCACTTATTTTCAAATGCATATAAATGTACATGCACAGGACTCACAGAAAAAGAGGCATCTGGGTCAATCTGATACTTGGCTGCTATTCCAAAGCGAGTGTTGCTATTTCCAGCTGTCCAAGCAAGGTTCACAGCAGTTTCCAGTTTATCATTCACCTTCTGGTAAATGGAGCCGCCAAATTCCGTTCCATCATTCCTGGAAGGAATGCATTAGTGTAGTTTTAAACAGCACCCCAAAACAACCATCTTTTATTTTTACACTAAGAGCTGTATTTGCACAACATTCACTTACATCTCATTAAATATCCCTGTAACAACTAAGATAGAGACATTGGGCCAGATTGGTTATGAAGGTGCTTTTAGGTGCTTCATTTCATGGCAGATTATTATATTTCAACAACTTCTGACATTGAAAAAAAAAAACCATGACAAACTATCAAAATTAGACCAACGATGGCAGCTTCCAATTTTCCCTTTCCTGTAGATGGGAGTCTTTGTAGTAGAGAGATTTATTTTTCCCTGCGTGTCTCTGAAATAATTATTTTCCCTGGCAAATGTCTCCTTGTGCCCTGAGAGGGCTGTACCCCAGTCAGAGAGCCTGAGTCATCCCAAAAGTTCCATGTCAGCATGCTTTTACCAGACATAGAGGAACTGTGAAGATGCCAATTTAATGTTCAAGTCTATAGGCTTTTGCAAATGAATTCCATTTGCAACAGTCCTTATGGTACATCTGTGCTATGGTCTATGCACTAGAAACAGAAATGGAACTAATTTTGCTTTGCAGAGAGCACTGGCCCACAACTGAATGATGAATAGCACAACTTCCAGTTACTACAGCTCCCAATGTCACACAGGAAGGAAGTGTGGTAAATATAAGGCAAAATGTTAGAGCATGCAGATTGTAAAAACAAGACCAAAAGACTCCTAAAGGCCTTGCACTCCTCATAAACCAGTGAGCATCTGAATTTCCATTTTTGCTTGTTTTCTTAAAGAGAAGATATGAACATATTGTAGAAAACAGGCTTTAAACCCCAGGAAGATCTGGGGTTAGTTCTAACTGTGAAACAATCTGGTTCCAATTATTAGAGTACACCAGACCTTTAGTGATTACAAGAAGGGGTAGATTTGGGATCTTTTCCCTTTCACCCCTTTGGTCTGATATTCTCTAGTTTATAACAGTTGCACAAACAGCAGTGATATGTCTATTTAAAAGTTCAAGCAATAGCAACAGCCTTTTAAATTGTTAGAGCAATTCTTTCAGAAAAACACTACAATACTTACTTCAGATAAGACTGAAGCTCACATTAACTGCATGTGCTTGGCTCTCAAGAAAAGGAGGGATTAAAAAGGACTGAGGAGAGCTGGTTATACAGGCAGATTTTGTGCAAGGTTCCCACACAGCTCTGTCTTGACCTGCAACATTAGGGGGGGGGCGGTCTGAGCTATGCTTAAAAAATGAGGAAAGTCATATTTAAAACTAGAAATTATCCAGCCCTACCTCCCTTGGTTTTATTATTAAAGAATAAGAATAGTGAAGTCAATCTCTTTTTAACTCTACTAGTAATAATAGCAATTTTTTAATGAAGATAATAGCACATTTTATGTAGATTTAAAAAAAAACCAAAAAAAGACAACTAGCCCCTTGTGAAAATTAATATATTAAGGCACCCTTAAGGCAAGTAACTTGCTAGAGTCCCCACCTGGTTTGTGTAATGCCAGGAACAAAAAAACCATGCTTCAAGCTCCACCTATTAACATTATCTGCTCTGCCACAGCATCCCAGTGAAAAACTGACCTGTGTAGATGTAAAGCCAAGCTGCCTAGTGAGAGGAGTTACACACACAACTCTTTCTGGGGTTATATAAAAGCTCTGACACATTTCCAAAGCTGAAATACATCAACCACCTAACTAATCTATTATTAACAATAAATAAGATTTCAATTCGTATCATACATCTGTGGTTTTGTGCAGTAACAGCAATCTGAGAAACAGACCCTCAGGAACACAAGAAACAGATCTGAGCCCCTCGCTGCTGTTAGGAGTTTCTGCAGTTGCTTTAATCAAGAGAGAAAATAACCACAGCATTTCATAGTGAAAGCCAGTAATACAAATTTCAAATACAAATACTGGCAGTAATACAATATTTCAAACTGCTACAACGCAACTAAGTTGAAAGTCATTGCGCTTGAAGGAGTAACTTCTAACTCTTGAGAGGAAGGGGACCCCACATATTGTTTTGATGGAAGTTTTCTGCCCACATTTTTGTGCTTTGGCAATCCTTCAAACAGATTGTCTGGGCTGTGGGGGTTCGATTGTTCTGTAAGGCAGCGGGAGCTTCCTAAACCAGATCACTGCAAAACAGCATGAAACAGAACAGGCCTTTGAAGAAGGAGCTCTAGGAAGGCAGAGCAGTTGTTCAGCCCCCAGATGGAAACAGCCTGGAATAGCTCTGCTACATGCAAAACATCCAATTACCCAAGGACACAGAAAGGGGGGGCCAGGAGAACGGATTAGGGATTGCCTAATCTTAAAAAACTGTCTTCCCCAAAGGCAGAAATTGGCTTTTTAGGAGGAACAGGAGATAGAGAAATTAAGGTTTTCATGGAATTTCATCCTGATTTCTCACCATTGATACATCCAGAAAGGACAAATACTTGTGTAAATAGATTATTAGAAGTTGCAATACCAAATAAAATTTTACACCATATCCCTTCCAGTACGAAAATAAACCCGGTTCTTGTCTCTTCCAGTCACTCCCTTTTGCCTGTTCTTGCTCATCCTCTGATTAACTTTTTCATCTACACATGGAACCACCATTTTGTTTGATGTTAACAAGTGTAAAAGGAAAGCATTCCTTTTACTTCAGCTTTCACAAAGAGTATTTTTATAACTTACTTTTTAATTATATCACTAATGGATTCTCATAGCCCCTATCTGCTAGACAGACAATGGACCCTTGGGTGCTCAGTGAGTTCCAGTTCCTTCCATCCTGCTCTCCCTCACTCACACAATTCAAAGAAAAGGTAATGCAGCTGAAAAAATACAGCTTGACATCTTTAATGAAGAATTAATTTCAAATTCATAATTCCCTTGTTCACCATTGCTGAACCTCTGACCCTTTCATTGTTTAGTAAGCAGCAAAATCCTTCCAAATTCCTTCTTAGTGCCTGTCTGCCAGTACTTACACATTAGTATGAAGCTGGAATTCATCAGTCTTATAGCCAACAGCAAAGTTGCTCTGGGTTACTCTAGACTTTGCTGTCTCAAAAGTCATTTGGTAGCCTGCCAGCCACCCCTCGTAGCCAAGCACGAGAGCTCCACGTATTGAAGGACCCGCAATATCAAAATCCATGTCGCAGCCGATGTTGATGTGCTCCCTTTTGTACCCCGACTTGATTTTAGCACTCTTTTTCCTAAAGAGAAAAGAAAGATATTGTATCTTTACAAAGTTACATCTGCAGGTAGCAAATCCATTGTATCGCCAACTCAGTGTAATAGTTCCTGAAGACAATGTGTACATCCCTGGAGAGCCACACGAAATGTCACCTTCTTAGTGTTCACCTTCACAAAATCCTATGTCAGCTACAGTGAATTCTTTGCAAATGAGCAATAAAATGTGGTGTGGTGCTCCACAAAGCACTTCAGAACTGTTTTCTGAAAGGCAGCTGCACACAGATGTGAAGTGACAAAACCATATCCTCATCTCCAACTGATACAATGGTTTTGGATGTTTGGGAAGGAAGACATACAGGGAAGGAATGGAAACTGTAGAAGTTTACAGGTTTGCCACCAGAAGTCCACAGTAGTGGAATTGCTTGCCTGTTTCAAGTAAACAACTTTTTCCTGTCCCAGGCAAACAATTTTTAGACAATCCCAGTGAATTGGGTCATTTTATTTACTCTAACAGACATTAGGAAATCACTACTTCGTCTGCAGTTTCCTGAGGGGAAGTGTCTGCTGTGAAGCAAGCAAGCTGCTTCAGTGGCTCTGAAATCTCCATTTCTCCTTCTGGTACTTTGTGAACTTTAATGGTTGCAGCCATTTACAGCCACCAGAAAGCTGCCAGGTTAAGGCAGAAATAAACTTTCCTGAGTCATCTGTTTATTCTTATACTACTGGCCAGAACAGTATTTTCTCCTTAGGCTGATTTACATCAAGAGTTCAGATCCTCACAAGGCAAGAGAGTTATGTCTAATATATTCAACTACTCTTACTTAAGACTTTTCTTCTCTTTTTACAAGTGTCCTCTGTCTTTGACCAAATCTTTACTGAAATCTTCCTGGAAAAGTCAAGCTAATTTGAAATTTCAAACCAACCTTCCACATCAGCTAACAAAAACAACCTCCAAGAACAGTATCAGTGCTGTATCAGACCCACACAGAGACTGATCTCCTCTTTATTATTATTAGCTCAGACCTAGGAATTTCTTGTGTTTTGCAGAATCAGGAATAAAGTGCAGGAGTGCCAAAAGCACTCATCTGCAACTTCTGTAAAAGTCAGTGGTACCTCTCACACCAATGTCACAGGGACAGAGGTAAGAACACAGAGTGCTCCAAAAAATGACTTTACCTGCTGACAGATTCATCACAGTCAGTAAGTAATAAGGAGGGAGGGAATTCTCATATTCAGACATGGTGCATCACTGTCAAACTAAGCCAGGTCACACCAGGATTGAATCTCACTCCATTTACCCACATTTAACAGCCCTCTCAAGGCAATCATAACTACAATGTCTGTGAAGTGCCCAGGAAATAGTTCCAGACCTGCAACATCATTCTTGAGGGAGGCTTTTCCTTTTAATTTCTCTAAGAATCCTACCACTTAAGAAATAATTATAAAAATCTACTTGAGATTATTCTGATTAACAAAAATATCTCATTAATCTAGAATTAGGAGTGGACTGAAAGCAGTTGACAATACAGAACACTAAATCTGAAAGGCAGGGTGAAAGCTCTCCTGGGACTATTACCCTGAGAGCCTACAGTGGAGTCTGCTGCTCTGGGAAGCCAATGTGCAGAGTATTTTGACTCACTGGCAGCACTGCTTGCACAAAGATAATCAGGAGGAAAAAAAATAAACCAACATCTAGACCTACAGCTGCTGCTTAATCCCTCTGGCCCACATAAAACATGGCATCCAATCACCGTGTCAGAAATGCCCATCAGCGTGGCACACTGTGGCCTGCAAGAATTCAGATGATAAATTCAGCTCAGGACAAGAGCCCAGTTCTGTGTCAGCCTATCAGAGCTGTGGCCAACTGGAGCTTGTTCAGCTTTGCATTACAGCTGACTTGTTTAGTGCTTTTATTAAAGCAGCAGCTCATCCTCTGGCATGGCCAGAAACACACAATGGAGCAAAACCACAACTTTTTCTTCACTCTCTAACTATAATTTTCAAGCTATTGTATTTAAGTTTGCTTGCTATAGTTAAGGATTAAAGAGGGATTATTAACACTAAGATGTACATGATTTCATCACACACAAGCTGGTTATTACCTGTCTTGATATCTCAGGGCAAAAAAAATTTAAAATGCCTTTTTTGTCACGTTAGATTACTCACTTCTTACCCAGTGTTAGGAGAGAAGGTGGAGTCAAAGGTCAGCTTCAGGCCCCGTGCAAGCTGAACAGAAAAGAAATTCACTGGTTGGATTTCTAATTAGAGATTGGTGTAATTGAATTTGCAAATTGTTTTTTTGGAGCCAAAAATTACCTGATCTTCAAGAGTAATCTCAGTGCCTAGTGTGTTGTCGGTGTTCCACTTTTCTGTGAACATCAATCCATATTCCACCCATTTGTATTTTGTTTCCAAACTACCACTGACTTTGCTTGTTTCTGAGTTTGCTGAACCTGAGCTTGTAAATTCCTAAAAGAAGAAAAATAATCAATACACATAATATATCTACTTGTCAATATACACATATATGCAATCAGGCAAATGCTTATACCTGTAGAACGTATCAGTCATTATAATTTGTGAAATATTAGTTCATATAAGTACAAATATATTTATTGTAAAAAGAAATATACAGTAATCACAAAACCACCACAATGTTTTGGATTTCAATGTGCTTCCAAACTCACCAGTCCATTTTCAGATCTTGTTTTCAAATCAAGCTTTATTAACCCAAAACCTAGAGAGTGAATAAAAAATATGAATCATATATGTGTTGATTTGGAAAGCATTTCTGATTTATTTCTTAAAACTCTCTTTTAAATCACCTGTGAACTATGAAATAGTTAAACCAAGGGCACAGTTATCAAACCATGTGTTTCTAAGAAGCAGCTTGCACTCACTTCAGACAGCCCTTGACTGATCAATCCTATTGACCTCAGCAATATAATTGGGACCAAATTAGGTAATAATACTTTTATTCACAGTGAGCAGCAATTTGTTCATAAGCAAACTACTGCCATCAGTGATCCTGTTCATCAATAGAAGGGTGCAGCCAAAATACAACACACAATTTTCTCTCAAAACCAATAACACTTTCTACGGGGAACAGGAAGAATTTTATCAAAAGAAAAATAAGTTACCCTCCCTTTCCAAACAGCAAGGGCAATGTGAAGCTGTGATCCTGTGGATTCTAATGGAAATAATTGGAGTATTTCTCAGGGGAAAATAATAAAATCTAAACAGTTTCAGTAGACAGCAAAAGACCAAACTTATTTTGGCCTTATTTACCATATCCCTTGGTGAAAATATCTCTGGCAGATTTGCCCAGGTCAGCATAAGCAGGTGGAACAGCCATTTTCTGGAAAGGAAAATTTAAAAATTTAAGAGATAAAAAAAGGAAACTACAGTGTTCAGAAACTTATTTAATTCATTGAAGCAACAAGAAACTTAAGGCCATTTCAGTCCCTTTGATTTTGTATCCCATACCCAACACTTCTTGCAAACAGTGTGATTGCATTTTGCTCGGGAGCCAGCAGCTCCATTGTACTTGCCACTGAGGATGTGAAACAGCTGCAGAGCAAATATAGATTAAAAGAAAAGGAACTGTCTATGCCTTTCTGAAGAGTCAACTGTTGTTTTCTTATCAGTGCAACTGCATGAATAAACTTCTGGTTTTTTCAAACCATTTCTTGGAAATGTTTCTCCTGTTTCTCGCAATGGATCTCTGCCTTCTGATGTAAAGCATTAGGGCTCCAACTCATTCACTAAGGAAATGTAACCTTACAAGCATCTACCATCAGGAACATCTCCCTTCCCCTAATTCAGATCAGCAAATGGATAACATTTATGTCAGCAAGATCAATAAATGGTCATTCTTATGCTTCAGTTTTATTTGACTTTGCTATGGCTATTAATGAGTTAAGATGTCTCTTTAGACATTGACCTTTAAGGGTTTTTCTGTCCACCTGAGCAAAAATGAGCTTGCTGAGAAAAATTCAGACAGCAGGGAGGCCACCCTGTGAAGTGAGGCCGTCGGGAGGGCAGCCCCAGCCCTGCTGCAGCAGCAAAATGCAGAATGCAGCTCCCTGCAAAGGCACAGCCCAGTGCTGGGGACAATGCAGGGGCAGCTTCCTCCACTGTGGTTCTTTTCTTAGGGATGCCCACAGTGCCGTGGAGGGCCTCACTTTCCCACCATCAGCTGGCCCTGACATTCTTAGTTCAGCAGCCTCCTGCAAAAGAGATAAATGCATCCCATTTTCTCAGCCACTGGGAAAACTGTCTCACCATGTACAGAGGAGAAAATAGGATCCTGAGAGGAGCAAACCAAGTGAATCTCCTTTTTTTTATCCAAGTACAATGATTTCTACTGCTTTATTCAAATAAAGTACTTTCTTTAGGGGAGACAAAGTCAAGCAATCTGAAATGGTGAACATTTTCTGTCTTTGTAGACAAGATTTCCAAATTCTACACAGCAAAGGAGATAAATTGTACTTATAAAGTTAATCCTCTCAATACCAGATGTTGCGCTAAAATTCCATATTCACAAACTTTTTGGCTATTCAAAAGTAATAAGCAGTTTATTAATATATACATGCAAATGCTTAACAAAACTGCCTGACATTCCTGCTCCAGAGTAATTCAATGTTAGCAGAAAACTACTCCTTTAAATCCCACACAAACCCACTGGCTCTGAACATGAGGGTGCCTCAATCTCTCTCTGGCTGCAGACTGGGATGCAGTTCTCAGGCAAGCTCACCACCCCATGAAGATCAGACAGGGACTTGGAGCAGTCACTCAGTGCCCCAAGCACTCGAGACAACAAGCTGGTGCCTGTTAAAGCAGGATATTGCTATTCCATAAAGGAAAAATCCTGTCCTAGAGGGAACAAAACAGATCTGGTGGCTAAATAAAAGCAAACAATCTTCAGAACATAAAGTAGGACACAAGGGCACATACTGTGATGTAGCTTCAGTTGCACACTACTTGGGTGCATGTCATTTCTTTCCTGTTATAGTCCAGCATTAAAATGGATCCTCAAATACACGACCAGATAAAGAGTTAATTTTTTTTTTTAATTCATATTCCAAAGCAGTTTTAGTTGCTTATATTGGACCTAAATTTCTCTGCTTGAATTTGCTTTGTGAAAACAAAAAAACAGGGATTTAATGTTTATACACAAAATCAGACTTTGAAAGGGGGAAGAAAAAGGAAAAAAAATCCCAAAAATACAAGTAAACTCCCCCCTTAAAAAAGTATTACCATATTTCTGTGAGTTATTCCTCTCCTCCTCACTGAAGTCAGTAGAAGCAAATACAATAATGCCCTGCTTGGAAATCAGCCCCCAAAGTCAGGCAGCACTCAGGAGGGATGGCAGGAGTCACTAAGAGCTGTCTGTGTACAGCAAATGCTCCTGCCTTGCCAGAGCAGCCCAGCCTCATGAGAACCCTCTGATGGATATTGCCATTTAGCATCATCAAAAATTAAAAATATTACAAATCTCTACACTTGAAAAATCAAATAAGCATTGCTTTGAAAGATAATGCACTGCTCTGCCAGCTGCATCTCGGAATCTATCAGATCTATTTTATCAACAGTCCCTTTGAGTAATTTCATAAAATCAAAATATTTTCTTCAAAAATGAATGCTGTGTGCTTTTGGGTTGGATTTTCTCAGTCATGTTTCTCCCTTCTCCAAACCCACGGAGCCAAGTTTTGTTCCCTGATGCCTGTGTATCCCCTCTGGCTGTGGCCAGGCTCCTCAGGTGCATGAGCTGTGCCAGGCTGCTCCACTGCTGCAGTCTGGGCCCAGAACAGTGGGAGACATGAGAGCTCCACTTATACAATTACTATAATTAGGGGACAATACTGAAAGCCAAATCCCTGCTGGTTGTAAGGCAAATCATATAACACACACAGAGCAAGGTGTTTAAAATTGCTGAGTGTGGAAAACGCCAGCAGCTGTGTACTTGGTGGATAACCTTGCTGTTGTCAGCAAGAACAAAACAAAAATAATTATTTCTGTTTTCACTGGCTAATAAGAAGCCTCTTGTTTAACAGATGGAAAACAAAACTGATTACATCCTGTGCGAGTACAGGTTGTAAGACAAGCATGCTTAGCAGGGATTCAAACTCTTAAAGGATCAAGGAATGGCCGTGGCCAAGTGCCCTTGCTTTTCACCAGTGGGATCCCTGCACATTAACTCAGATTAGGTTTGGACTGAAATGAATTCATTGCTTTTATCCTTGTCCAACTGTGCAAATAGCTCAGCGTGACTACGGACCTCAACACCCGCACAGAGCAGGCCAAGGAGAATATCTGTAACGTGCTCTAAGTGGGAAAATATTTTGCTTTTCTTGAATAAGAAACACCATAGCACAAGTGATGACTGAAGAAAACCTGAGAAGTAAGCTCCAAGTGCTGCTGTGAGCATAGCTCCAGGAATGCCTGATTTATTACTGCCACAGGGAGAAAATCAGGAGCTCCCTTTGGAGCTGCAGGACCAAAGAGGCAGCCCCAGTGAAGATTTCATTACAGCAAGCCAAATTTGAATATTTTCCAGTGTCACAGATGGCAAAGTTTTCACTCTATGATGCAGTTCTGAACAATTAAATCAAATTCAGTCCAAAAAGTAGCACAGGGTGCCTTGGCAAATAAAAGGATTGGCTGCAACCAAAGGAAAACTCATCTTTGATGGTAACTATCATACATGCCTATGTTAAAGTTTCCCTGCACATATTTATGAGGTTTATGATATTTACATGGGGAAAGGAACAATCCAAAAATTTAAGAATCAAATCCATTATAAGAATAAAATCCCCATGAAGACAATGGAAGTCTACCAGATTCAAGGCTAAGAAAGTAAAAAGGTTTGATTTATCCTTATGTAGCCACATTTTTTCTAAATAAATCTGAACTCATGTACCATTTCTTGATGGTACCTGTAGTTTTGAACATTCCAGCTCCCTGTCTCCACAAGCATGAAAAGATGCTACTTTCAGAGTGGACATTACAGCTGCTGGGAACAGCTGGGAGGGACAGACAGCAATGGGTTTTGTGACCAGGTACAGTCTGTCTGCATGGGGAAAAAACCACATGAGAGCCTTTTGCCTCAAGGTTAAAAAGAATACTAATTTATTTATCTCCTTCTTTAAAGGAAAAATTATTTCTTGGAATGAAGCAGCTTCCAGGTGCTTTTCTGGACCCCCAGCCTTGGCAGTGCCATTTCCCAGCCAATGTGTGTTGTGTCAATACCCACAAAGGATGGGGCTTTGCTCTCAGACAGAGCAGGGCCCAGCTCCCTCCACGTCCCATGGCTGGCTGGAGGCACCAGCATCCCTGCACAACATCCCAGGCTCCCAGGAGAGCTTGGTGCTGGCTCCACACTTTGGGTTTTACGGTCCAGATCCCAAATCCCTTCAAGTCATGCCCACAGTCTGCTTCAGATCAGGTTCAGCAACCTCATTGTGCAGAGCTTTAAGAGCACACTTACCCGTAAATACATGCACAGTCACACAGAGGGCAAGTTGGGCACATTCACGAGGCTTTTGAGAAGCCAGTAAAAGCACGTGGTTTGTAAATACTTGGCATTATTAGATACAATACTTAACAATACTTTTTGTCCCAGCTTGCTACTGGGCCAACATATAGTCCATGCACCACTATGACTCAAAATTTAAGACTGGGTGTCCACAATTTCTTTTGTTGCAGGCATTATAGAGCCATGCAGTGTCCCAGTGACACTCACAGGAACCCAGCCTTCCTGCTGGAGCTTTGTCTGGAACTGCATGCATGATGGAGCAGATTTAAAGAAGGGTTTATGCAGTACCTCTGTAGCCCAATAAACAGAGGAGCATAAAGGAAATAAACCCCTTAAAAGCAAATGTAAATACTATTATTTTGGCTATACTAATTATGGAATTAAAGAAAGAGACAGCCTGCTCCTAATTGTACAGGTATACATTAAGAACTGCAGTGTTGTATGGCAACCTCTCATTAAACAATCACATATACGTATCAATTAAATGAACTCGGGGGGATGCCATAGCTTGCTGTAGCTACTGTAGTTACTAAATTGCAAGGGAAGAACACAGAACCACAGTCTCTACATGTTAAATTAAACTGTTTCTGTTAAATATCTGTAGAGGAGGAGAAGAGCAGTGCTGGTGTCCCACCCTGAGCCACCAGCACGGCAGGGCCCAGGCCAGCACACGCCCTGGCAGCACACTCAGGAAGGGACATGTCCCTCACTCCCCACTGCAGGAACACCCAGCACCAGATCAATGGGGATGAGTAATTAAAATGGAATTTTGTCTTCCAGCACAGTGTGACAGCTCACACAGGAAAGGAGCATCTGCTACACCGGTGGATGTGTTTTTCTCTACATGCAGCAGATGCCAAGCCCACGAGGGCCTGAGCTGTGCATGCTGCCTCCATCCCAACAGTGCCAGAGCTGGGGATCCTCCTGCTGCTACAGCAGCCAGCAGTGATGTGCCCCACACCTTCACACCCCCATACACACACTCCAAAATGTGGGCAGGGAAAAAAGGTGGATCAGTGCAAACCTTTGATGGAGTGTGTTAGGTGGAGACATTATTCTGGAATGTCACTGCTATAGTGCAAAATCCCATTTCTGACAAAAAATCATAGGTGAAATGCCGTGAGAAAGGTGATTATTCAACCATCCACTGCACCCAACAAAACAAACTGCAACACACCTCTATTCTCACTAAGCCATCTGAGGAACAAGCTGGGATCTGTTTCTGCTGGAATCACTATAAATATTCCCCAGAGACACAACCCTGCATTGGTCACTGATGATGAGTCAGCTCCACTCCATTTTCTGAAAATTTTGTTACTGGGTATTTTTTGTATTTTTTTTTTGAAAATACCTAAAGACTGAATGACTCAAAGGCTTTTTCCCCCTTCCAGCAAGAGTTTTCCCAGCAAGGGCTGTGACAAGGCAGAATCGAGGCAGGTGCTGCTGTGGCCCCACAGTGCTCCGTACAGGAAGGGAAAGGAGAAACATGGGGATTTTTTAACTGACATTATTCCCCACAAGTAAAAAGCTACATTCCGAGAATAAGCAGAATAAAATGGAAGAAGAAACCAATCTGCCTGCTTGGCTTGAAGCTTGGGATGCTTGGTACATATCAGAATGAATTTGCCAACCGGCAAGAAGGATGCCGGGGGTGCGGAGGAGCGAGCTGGAAGGGATGTGAGAGCCAAGACGCTGCCAAGCCGGGCAGGTACAGCCACCCTCGACCTTTGCTTCCCGGGAAGGAGCAGAACGATCCCGCTTGCTGAAGCGCTCCTCAGGAGCCGCACGCCCGCCCAGTGACCCTTGTGCTGCTGTCACGGGGCCAGCGCCCGGCTCACGGAACTCGCCCGGCTCACGGAGCCCGGCCGGCGGCATCCCGGGATGCGCCCGCCGCCCGCGATGCCCCGGCCAGCCGCGCCTCCCCAGCAGGCCCCCGTGTCGCAATGCCCGGCATTACGTAAGGACACAGTTTTATCCCCGTTCCGACGGGCCGCGGGTGGGCAGACCCGCCCGGGGCGCTGCGGGCTCCCCCCGCTCCCACGCGTGCCCGGGTCCCACCGCCCGCATCGCCCCGCGGCTCGGAGGGGGCGGCCGGGACCCCCCGCCCGGGACAGCCCTACCTGCCCCCGCCGCGGCGGCAGCTG
>VZTB01018360.1:808348-874119 GCA_013397245.1 Thryothorus ludovicianus
GCTGTCCGGGTACCAGAAGCCCCAGCTCTGCGGGAAATGAGACGATGTGGCTTTTAAAGGGCCCTTCCGACTGATTCCGCGAAAGTCCCAGTGTAGTCTGAATTAGCTAAAATCTAGAATTGCGTAGAATTCAATTTAGGATTTAATTTCAACTCCACGTCTTGTTAAAATTTCAATTCCCCGTATCCTGGTTGAGGCAAGAGTGAGGGGAAAGGAGGAAGGGAGAATTTCAAAGAGGATCTGTGAACAGGCGAGGCTGGGTGTGATATCTGGTGAGTGTCCAAAGGAGCTGTCAGAGGGCCCGGAGCCAGCGAGGCTGCAAGACTCCCCCCGTGGGCACGACTGCGGGGCGTGGAGAGGCTCTCAAGAATTCGGGAGCTGACGCCTTTCCTAACTCTCCCTCAGACGCACAGACCAGCCCTCAGAGCTTACAGGGAAGCTGGACTGGGTCCAGAGCAGCACTCTCCCGGTGACAAAAGGTCAGGCAGGGAGTGCTGTGCTATCGGAGGGGAACAGAGGTGGAGCTGGGCCACTTTCAGGATGAGATATAAACCCAGTGCTGCAATGCTGGAGGTCCCTGGGACACTCAGAGCATCACCCACAAGATAAACAGGGGAATAATCTCATCCAGGAAACTGCTGTTGGTCTGGCTGGTCAGCCTTCTGCATCCACGCAAGGGATGTCGACATTAACAAAAGAATCACCACTGAGAGTTTACATCCCACCCAAGGGAACATTGGTTTGTTTTAGTTTTGTTTTTTTAAATTAGTTCTTTTCTGCTCTTTCTCCCTTGGGAATGGATGGTGAGAGGAGGCAGTGTCCCTGCTTGTGCTCTTACCTGGCTCATGCCTTTGCATTCCCAACAGCATTTCTCTGAAGGGCACTGCTCCCACAGCCATGGCAGGGCTGTACCCCAAGCAGGTGAGTGGTTCCTGCCCCGGCACAGCCCAGGAGCAAGGTTGGAGTCATCCAGCTAAAGCACACACACAGCACTTGGGAACTTGGGTCAGGGTTCAAACTAAATAAACCCTGCCAGGAACTTAATACTGAAGTGTATANTACTGAACTGAAGTGTATAAATGAAGTGGCTTGTGGAATTCGGTGGGATCTCAGGAATTTCTTGGCATGACAGGCTGGTAGAGGGAGAAGGATTGTGTGTGGCCACATGTCAACCTTAGAAAGGCAGCTGAGGCAGCAAAGGCTGAAGGAATTGTGCTGGATACCAAATCCACATGAAAATAAAGTGAGCAGACTGCCACCAGGGTAGGAACCCATGGAAACAAGAGGTCTCTTTCAGACTTTCAAATTCTTCTAACCACAGTCATTTGTTGATCCAGGCCCCACTATGACTGTGGGTGTTGTAACCAGAGCACAAAGTTACAATCAGGGTGAAGTGTCAGCTCTCAACACCCTCTTGGTTCTTCCTCTGGCAGCAGCTGGTGCCTTCCCTCTTTTCCTGCATCCTGGAGCTTGTCAAAGCCTGCCCTGGATTTCACTCACTGTCCCTTGAAAAAACATAGCCCAGCAAAAACCCCTGGGCAGCTTTCTGCTGGGGTGATTGAACCTCCTCCTGCAGGAGTTAGAGGGGCAAGGGAAGCGAGAGGGCTGCTGGTGCAGAGGCAGGAGCCTGGAGGGGAGCAGGGGCTCAGGACATTCCCCATCCTCCCTTTGGCTCAGTCACAAGGGTGCCCTTCCACCCTGAGCAGCAGCTCCTCAGCCCTTTGCCCTGTGCAAAGGCAAACCTGACAGGAATGAGGGTGATTTGTGGAGCAGTCTCCCAGCCTTGCTTCCTCCCCTTGTATCATCCTGCTGCTGCCCCAGGTTATCAAATATATTCTTTTATTACCTCTGGGCGTAAAGAAATGTTTTATTACTTGCAGATATGCAGAGATTGCAGCCTGTTCCCCACATTAAGCCCTTCCAGCCCCACAGGCACCCACAGGGTTATTGGGAGCTCCTTGGAGTATTTTTGGCAGAGATTAATTTTCACAGGCTGCCCCTGCAGTAGAGGCTGAGTGCACAGAATCACAGAATCATGGAATTTTTTAGATTGGAAAAGACCTTGAAGATCATCAAGTCCAGCTGTAACCAAGCACTGCCAAGTCCACCACTGAACCGTGTCCCCAAATGCCACATCTACACAGTTTTAAATCCCTCCAGGGGCTGATGCTGCAAGTGGGCTAAGAATGAGCAGAGGGAGAAAATGTTTAGTATCTGTGAGAGATAATTTTTCATTAATTTCTGGAACATGCATCTACCAAAAGATGGCAGCAAATCTCCTCATATGGAGTTGGGTATCAGTGTCATCTGCTCTCTTGGGCTCTATTTTTCCTACACGTTATGAACTGTAGATTATCCCAGAGAGTGCCAGAAGAGCAGGAGGATTACATGAGATGTTCTCAACAGAGAAAAATCTGTGCTTGTGACTTCAGTTTAAATTTTACAAATTCCTTCTACAGTATAATAAATCTCCAAAATGCTCTAAATGTCAGTTCCTTCTTTTATTTTGGCAGTTTTTAGTAATGCTAATTTATTTTAACAGGTGAAAATGGAACATAAGAGAATGCATCATAATAGATTTGACTAACAATAATTCCACAAATAGTTCACATACAGGCTCTGTCTAAATGTTCCATTTCCATCACAGGCTTCAGGTCTCAAGCACTCAGAGCAGTTTGTTTAACACCTGTTTGCTGGAGAAATCTGGAATTGCCCCATCTTTCATTATATAAATCTGCATGTCAGTCAGAGGATTATTTTTAAGCTCTGTTCTGCATCACTAATGGATGTAGCTGTGACCCTGGTTCTGATACTATTATTACCAAATTAGCTGGGAATAAATCTTAGTCAGTAGAGTCACTGCAGGTACCAAAATGTGGGTTCCACTTAGCTCAGGTGACAGCCCTGGGGCTGGGGCTGCAGCAGCTGTCCCTGTGCTCCCCTGACAGGGCACAGCTTTACAAAGCAAACCACAAAACAAGTGTTTTATTCAGGAGTTAGTGGTGGGAGGCATGGAAGGATCAATCCTTCTGCATTTCAAAGTATGCTTCTGATTCAATTTCTTCATAAACTGGGACCAGTAAATACTATTTTCATTAATCTATTACATAGCCAAATTGTGCAAAACTGTCACTTCCTCCAAAAATCACTTGCCTGCCTAAAATAAAGCTGTGAGAAAAAAAAATGCAGCTTGTGAATTCTATATGAACAGCTAAGTCTAATTCAACTGCAGTTTCATTCATATCACATAACGTTTGAACAGCAGAAAAACTCATTAGGCAGAGATCCAAGATGTATTTGTTCAATAAAGTTTGATTTGACTCTTTTTAAAAACAAAAATGTTTTCGTCCTGTTAACCTGCAAGGAATTAATTCATAATCAGTCAAGAACATGCTGATGGAACCATAAAATAAGCAAGGATGCCTTACTGCTGGATATCAGACTATGTAAACACATCTTCATGCCTCTTACACTTATTAACCCAGCCCAGGCTGTGTTGCTCAGAGCCAAGCCCTCACTGCCTGCTGTGCCCATGTCAGACAGGTCATTTCCACTGCAGAAAACTCTGCACTGGGGATGCTTACACAGCTCTGATGCTCCACGGAGCATCTCTGTGTCAGAATAAACAATATTTTTACCTGGGCCAGTGTAAATAGGCTGCTGGTGGTCTCTACAAACAAGCCTCAGCACATTTATCACCACCAGCTCAGCCCTCTCACACCCACCCATGTCACTGCTCCCTCCTTCCCCGTTCTCTCAACGTGACACAAATATCTTAAAAACTCTTTAATATAGCTGTGTAGTATTAACTAATTATTTTCACAAAACACAGTATGGACTGACCAATCATGCATGTTATCCTTGGGGTTCCATAACCTCTGGGCCAAGCAGCCAAGAGAGGGGCCGTGCCAGCTGCAGCCAGGACAGGCTGGAGCCACCACAGCTTCACAGAGGGGAGGGACGAGCTGCTTCAAAGTGTGGGCTCAGCTCAGAAAGGTCGTTGGTTGTTCCTATTCCCATTTGTCCACTCTACCACTTGCCCAGAATTTCCAGGCATTGTTCAGCTACTTAATCAAGATGTGGCCCCACAGAAGGTTGTGTTCTGCCCTAGCCAGATAAACCAGCCCAGAGCCTGGTTTTCTCCAGCCCAGAGCCTGGTTTTCCCCAGCACAGAGCCTGATTTTCCCCAGCACAGCAGGCTCCGTCCTTCATGATGCTGAAAAATACACTAGAGATGGTGCTGAAGGGAAAAGAGGTTATTAATGGAATTCTGTGGATGGATGCTGATCACATTTGTGGGGTGAGAGAGCCCTGTTCTGGCTTCTGTTCCAGCTGCACCCAAACATCCTTCATCAACACAATGGGGTGAGCTCTGCTGAGGGTAAACCCTGAAGAAAGGATTATTACTGTGTATCTTCCAAAGCAGCACCTGTGATGTGAGCAGTGATGGGCACCCCTGAGCAGTGTGCTGCCCCAGTGCTGTGCCACACAGCCTGCAGTGGGCTGGGGACTGGCAGGAGTGGGGACACATGGGTGTGACATGTCCAGAGAGGGCTGTACTGATTTTCGAGGGAGAAAGCTGAAAAGTAGAAAACAAAAGGGGAAGGCAATAAAAGCTAAACTCCCACAGCTCCTTTTGATCTTGGAAAATAACAGAGATTGACCTGCTATTATTACACCCCTGGCTCTCTCCCTCTGGGTGATGTTTTTATTTCCCTGAACCAGTAATGATCAAAGCCGAGAGCCCCTCCATCGCTGTGTATTTTCCTTTTCACTCCAAACAAAAGTTGCAAAAGCTGCATTGCTTTCTCTCATGCCTGTCCTGGTCTGGTGGTCTGCTTCAAAAAGAGCTGTTTGCAGGAGCAGCAAATCCCATGGTCTCAGTAACCTCATCCTCACACTGTGGGGATAGAAAGCCCCACCCAGGCAGGGGAGAGGGAAAGTGATGCACCTCCTCCTCAAAACAGATGTCACAGCTTTTACAACTTAAATTGTTTGGGGAGAAGTGGAAATTCAAGATGTTAAGTAAGGCTGTAGTGGAAGCCTCCTTGAGGCCAGAGCATTGACAGTATATACACAGGCAGATAATGATGGGGCAAGGGAGAATGGTTTTAAGCTAAAAAAGGAGAGCATTAAGTTAGATGTTAGGAAGTAATTCTTCCCTGTGAGGATGGTGAGGCCCTGGCACAGGATGCCCAGAGAAGCTGTGGCTGTCTCATCCCTGGAATTGTCCAAGGCCAGGTTGGATGGGGCTTGGAGCATCCTGGGATATCCACCTGGGATAGTTGAAGGTGTCCCTGCCCATGGCAGGGGGTGTGAAGTCTTTAAGAGCCCTTCCAATCCAAACCATTCTATGATTTTATGACATCTGTAACCACAGAGAACTGGCAAAAGACACGGAGGCATCAACTGTGCCATCATTGCAAGGAGCTGTGCCTGTGGGTACCGAAGAGATCTTAGAATCATAGAACCATTTAGGCTGGAAAAGACCCTTAAGATCATCAAGTCCAACTGCACTTAATTCAGCTCTTCCATGAACTCTTCTTCAGAGAAAAAAAAGAAGAAAGAGAAGAAAGAAGCTGAAGTAATGGCCTCCTAGCATATATTTTTCTATATATCTTGAAGAATGTGTCAGCCTTCTTCACTTCTCAGAAAAAAAATCAAACCCAAAACTATCACAGGCCACAGTATTTTCTAAATATCATGATTATCTTGTCTTGCAAGTAACACTATTGAAGCAGTGAAGATATGGTATGTCAGATAAGTAGGTGGTAAATGCAAGCCAAGCAAAACATTATTTGTAGGGTATTTAAATTCAGGAAGCATTGGTATTAATCTGGCAGATAAGTTTCTACATGTGGTTACAGAGCTGCAGATACAATTATTTGCTGTTATATGGTATAAGACATCTTTTGCTGAATAGAATTGGAAAAATAGTCATTGAGTCACTGGAAAAAAAAAATTAAATGTGTAAGGGTCAAGCAGTGGAAGCTGCAGTGATAGACAAGAGGACTCAGTGAAGGGAGAAGCCACCAGGGCTCATTGCTGGCTGCCAGCACAAGCATGGCAGGAGGATTCATGGCTGTGTAAAATGGTCAAGGAATATTCACCAGCTGCTGGAGCTGAGGGTTTGCTCATTTCTGCCATCTTCAAACATGGAATTTAAGTACTGGAACACTTCTAGAAACAAACACAGACTTGGCAGTAAAATATTTGCATTGGATTGATATTTACAAAAAAAAAAGGGGAGGGAGGGAAATAGTCCACCTCTATTTTAATGACTATTTAATCAGGTCATATTTAGGTTACCTGATCAAATAATCTTGCAAATACAGATGTGGGTTTTTTTAAAAACAAAACAAAATTTAGAACATCTGTTCTTCAGCTGCATTATTTATTCTGTGCAGTTAAACTGAAGGCATGAGATCAAATCTAAATGTGGTTGGGTTATGTGTGAGCATCCCAGCCTGAAATGCAGCAGTAGCTGCAATCCCCAATGAAACAGAACATGTGGGTTTAGACAGCAGTTCTTTAAATTCCTCCAGGTAAAAATGAGGGTACAGAGAACTTCTCTAAGCATTGTAACAACTTGTTTCTGCTGTTGCTGTGTGGATACAACTGGGATTAGCCCTGAAGGAGACAGTGGGAATAATTCCTGGACTTGGAAAATTGAATAATTTTACCTATTTATGTAGTGTAATTAATAGGGTCCATTAAATCATTGGATATCCTCAATAGGATAGACACAGCCCTATAGCTTTTCCCTTTGAGCTTCTTCTTCCCATGGCAGCAAGGGCAATCTCTGGTTCAGGGAAGAGCAGCCCTTGCCAATGAGCTGCAATCCCCCTCAGCATTGCAAAGAAGCAAAGCTCCCACAGAGAGGGACAAGGGGCCAGTGAGTCCTTCCCACCTCACTGAGGGTTTACACCTATCCCTGGCATTATACAGGAATAGCCAGGGTTCTCATCTCCATTCCAAAACACATGGGTTTTCCTCTTCAAAAAAAAAAAAGTCAGAATATCAGAAGAGGCCAACAGCTGACTGACAAGAGCAGTAGGGATGTGACAGCAGAAATTTGAGAGGAAGGACAACATGGTCAGAAGCCTGCAATAAAAAAGGTCTTTCACAGCTCCTCAAGCAAGTCCTGGCATCAGATTAAAGCTGGGTATTTGAGTGCACTTGTAATCCCATCCCTGGCAGGAACAGGAGGGCTGCATTAGCACAAGACAAATTGCTGGCTTCGACAGAAGCTGGGAACTGCTCTAGGAAAGAGGGGTTGCTTTTTTCTGGAAGACAAAAGAAGATGCCCAATCTGTGAAGGAATATTCCTCAGAGGACACAGGTCCTGCTGGGGGGAGCAGGCTGGGCCATGCTGCTGGGAACATCTGTCACCAGACTCCTTGGAAAGGGACTCTGTGATCCTTGCAATTCACACTTTCCAGCCAAGGAGCTCATGGAAAGTGCTGCCTGGGAGCTCTCCTTCAACCCTCTTTATGTTTCTAGAAAGGCCTAAAAAGAGATTTATTCCTAAAGAAATATTTTCTAGAGCTGGTGATGAGCATTGCTAGTTGCCTTGAGGTCATCCCACTGAGCCTTGCAGGGTGAAGAGGTGGGTGACTTGAGCCAAGAATCCTTAAAATATCTGGTTTGGTGTTTATAGAAAAATAAAGGCAGGTGCAGGGTAAAATTGATAAAAAAGATCTTACCAATTAAGTCCATGTGGGTGAGGTGAGGAGGGCTTCCCTTCCAGCTCAAGAGGGAAGATCAGGGCAAAATCTCCACCTATTTGCTCAAACACAGGTGAGCCATAGTTTAGATGCTTCACTGCACTCAGCTGAGCCCAGTGCAGCCTTCCCATGGATCCCAACAGGGTTTGGAGCAGTCAAGATTGTTTCCCAAGCATAACCCAAAGCAGTACCCAAAGTCTGGCACTTCTGCTGAGGCTGGGAGCAACTCATCTCCTGGGAATTCAAACCTTGAGAGCTCAGCAGATATCTTCTTTCCTTGCTGCATCCAGCCTGGATAAATTCCAGAGAGCAGGGCAGTAAGAGCAGCTTGCAGAGCATCCTGTAAGGATGTGGATTTCCTCTTTTGGAAGAAGCTCTGCCCTTTGATCTATTCCACCTTAGAGATGGAAAAGGCAATTTTCCTTAGTCCTGAGGTACATCAGCCACCATGTGGAAATATCTTTAATTATGAAAGAATAAGGCAGAAGTTGTCAATAAAGCCCATCTCCCTATACACACATGCACATACACACACCAGCCTTCATTCCATTGACTGCAATTAGTGGTACCATTTTCTGTTCTCTTTTGATCAAAGTGTTTTAGTTCTGTCTGTCCAAAAGTCTCTTTTTGATCTTTGGTCCTATACTTTGATTGAAAGCCTTAGTGAAGGAAATTTCTCCATGAGCTCAACACTTGGCACACCAAGCCCTGAACAAGGCACCAAACAAACAGAGTAATTCCTCATGAGAAGGGTCCCATTTGGGAGCAGATGTTAACAGAAGGCCAGGGCACTTTAGGAGTATTTTCAACACTTAGTTTTAGCCACTTCAGGTCATAAATTAGATGCATGTCACCCCTGCAGTGACAGAGAGGGGACAGACATCTCAGGGGAAGGGCCACAGAGTGGGACAGCCACCACCCTGTTCCCTGCAAGCAAAGACCATTAGACCACAATTATTCTGCAGTTTTAGGCTTTGATTGTCTATATTTTTGCAAGCAGTTCATAACTGCTTATACAGAGATAGAATTCATAAAATATTATTTAAAGCAATCCTTTATAGAAAGAGCTCATTAAATATGCTGAGACCTCTTTATAATGATTCTTATTTTATTTCTTGGGCTTATATTTCATTCTCATGAAGGATGACAAAGTAAAAGCTCTACCATAGTGCATCCCTAGGATGGAAAGGGCAGGAACAGGGAGGTGGCAGAACCACACTGGATAACAGAGTGGTATTTAATGGGGTTATAGGGCAGGTCTGGATGCATTAGATGCATCCTGCTGCCTGAAGCAGCCACAGAAGTATAAAAAAATACAACATTGAGGGAAGAAACCTCACTGCTAGGCTTATCCTCTGCTAGTCAGACAAGAACAGCTCACATGTGCCATCTAGTGCTGCTGCTATTTCATATATTGGGAGATCTCCAATACAGGACCAAAAATATTCAGCAAGACTGGAGGGCCCATAGCCACGAGGAAGAACAAGAGCTGGACAGGCAGCCCTGTCTGACAGCCCCCTCCCCATGCACAGGCTTAGGATTGACATGAATCCAGAGCCAAAAAAACCCAAATCAAATTTTCCAAATATAGTAGCAAGACTTGTGTTCAAATACATACAATCTCATGTGCACATGTACAAAAAATATACTTGGTAAAAGCAGTATAACTAAATAATAACTGCTCTATAACTAGATTAACTAATAACTTGGAACTAAATAGCACCAGTAGAAGGCACCAGTAGAAGGCACCCATGCTTAAATCTGAAGAAAACCCAAGATTTTAAAAAACATGTTAATTGAAGATGTCCTGGGATCAAGATCAGAGCAGATGGGCAGATCAAAGCCCTGGCATTGCGTAGGATTTATAAGGACAAAGTACCAGGGGCAGACATTTACCATTTTAATTACTGGAAGTGGGTTTGAAGGGCACTGACTGAAGGAGGATGTGGGAATAACCATTCAATTAAAAATGGAAATGCCTTTTGCCAATGCACTTACTGCTGCATTTGTCACTGGGATGAAGAGCAAGTCGTGTGGAGTTTCCCATCTGAGGTGGGGAGGAGATGGGCCCAGGGATGCCCCTGAGCCAAGAGCCTCTCCCATGCCAGTGGGCTCGGGGCCATTTCATGTCACATTGGTGGGGGCTGGAGAACCTCAGCCCTCACTGCTCAGTGCTGGTGAAGAAATGCTTCCCTGAGAGCTCAGTGAGCAGCTCCAGAGCTGCTCCAGCAGAGGAAATGGGGGGAGAGGGGCAGGATGGAGAGTGACCAAAGGCTGCAAATCCAGCTGACCTCTAGGGACTCCATGGCTGGGCTGGTGCTGCTGCTCAGAGCAGTAGCACACTGAGGGCACAGGGACTGACAGCCCAGGCTCTGCTGATCCCAAACACCCATTAAAGCTGACATGAGCGTTTGGTGTCCAACTCATCCAAAGAATTTTCTGTATTTTACTAATAACATCTGTCTTTCATGCTTCCATTTACCCTCCTTGATTGCAGAATATTTGCAACCTTTTTCAAGGCAATTACATCTCACACAGGATGATTGTAGACACCTCCTTCTCCAAGAAATACCTTTCCAAAGCATGAGATGCAGGGAGAGGAAGGGATCAGTGTTTGCCTTCACTGCAGGCAGTCCCCCATTGGAAATCTGCTCTTTCATTCCTGTTTTCAGCCTCTCCAAGGGACTTTCAGGGATACTGAACCTCAGGGATGGGACCTGACTTTTTCCCTTTGCTGTTTCAAGTCCTGCATTGTGCAGATCTGCAATATGAAACACACCCCAAAATCTTTCCCAAACTGTTTGATCTCTTGCTTCTTCGTTAGTAAGATGAATGGTTCAGTTCACTTTCAGCCCCCAAGTGATTGCCCTTTTCCCTGAAATAACTACTGATTTTATCTCTCATTTCCCTATACACCTACTCCCATATTTCTTCAAGTTTATCCCTGAAAGCCCCGAGTTTTTCTTGCTCACTTTTCATGGCCTGCAGCTTTTCTTTTAACATTAAGAGCATTATTTCTGGCAAGACATTAAGGTGCTCATCAAATGCCAACATAAAAGCCATAAATAATACCCCATTTGCATTCATATTTTGATAGTCCCTCCATATCTGCTGTGATGATGTCTCTCCCTGTCTGCATCCTCTTGGCCCAGGCTGTGTTCTTTCACCCAAGCTGGGATCACATTTTTCTTCTTTCCATCATGGGTTATTCCACCTGTGGCAGCTGTCCATTCAGTGTAGCAACAAGGGATATTCCTTCACTTGCACTTCAGCCTCTCTTCTTCACTTTCACAAATCTTGTCTCCTGGAGAAGACCATGGAGGTTTTGGCAACCTGCAAACTCAGAGATCATTCCTTTTCATTTTCCATACTCCCATCAAAGGGTGCTGCTGGTCTCCAGCAGTGGCTTGTGTTCCTCCAATGCAGGGCCATTCAGCACCACTCTGAGATAACTGCAAGGTTTTAAACACCCCAAAGGCATTTCAGCCTGGCTTTATGGCCACAAACACCCATCAAGAGGAGCATTGCTTGAACCTCTTCAGCTGCAGACCACATCTCTGTACAGATTGACCTTCAGCACAGCCTGATCCTTTTCTCCCCCCATCAATTTAAGCTCTGTCCTCTCCCAGGTTTCCACTACCTCACATGTTCCAACCTAGGATGTGTCACGAGAGACAAGATCTTAGCCTGCCTTTATTGCCAAGTTATAGGAAATTCTTTAAAGCAGGCAAAATCAGATCTCTGCTGGAGGGTGAAAAGGGATGAATGGAATGGCTTCAAAAAAACTTCGATTACCAGCTGGTTTCATTAAGTCTTGTTTCCTTTTAAATAAATTTCAGGACTTCAGCAACAAGACTTGAACTTTGACATGCAGGAATGAGATTAAGAGCAGCCATAAAAATGAGCGAAGACCTCAAAAGTTATGGCCAGCACCATGTATATTACCAATTATCAGTTTCTTATGCTCCAGGGAGAAAACATCACTCAGCTTTAGCTTTCCTGCCTTCCTTGGGGAGATTGGTTGCTAATTCTCCTTCTTAGTAGTTCCTAGTAGAGAGAGACAAGAGTTAAAGAAATTAAATCATTCCCATTTTAGGACCAGTAAGATTTGCACCGCCTGCAGCACACATTTGATGGATATCCCTGTAGCTGCTCTAAATTTAATCTTGTAATTCAGAGATTAAAACTGGGAAATTCCTCAGAGTCAAACTCCCATTCATCACTTCTAAAACCATGGATGGTGTCTCCCAGGTGGCAAACCTTTCCTTCTTTGAGTCTACAGTGTGCAGGGGAAGAAAGTAGAAGAAAAGAAAAACTTTAGGTTAATTTACTCTGTTGTTACTATCTTCCTTTCTGAGGCTGGTTTTGGAGATGGATACCAACACCAGCCCTCATGCCCCAGCTCCCCTGGAAGGTGCCCTGTTCACAGGCTCTCTGTGGCAGCACCATGGCCATGAACATGCAGTGCCCCTACATTATCCTTTGAACCCCAAAATGGAAACAGGTTGTGAACCCAGCACGGATCACACACGTGGTGTGTGATCATTAACACTCTGTCCTTTGAATCCAAGTTTTTCCTAACTTAGGAAAAGGTCTGTTTTGTGCTTTCTTTTAGTTCCTTTGGCACAAACAAGCTCATCTGGAGCAGCACAGCAATCAGAAGTTGCCCTATTCCTCCCACACAACTGCTCTTTCTGTCCAGCTCAAAGACACGAAGTCCAGGGGAAGCTTTTGAGCTCTGCCACATCTCCACTCTTCACTGCTCTGCTCACACTCAGCCAGCACACAGCAGTGTTTAACCACAGACCATGCCATGAGCACAGTCCAGGCTGAGACTGAGCAGCTGAAGGGCTGGAAAGAGCCACAGGAAAATTCCCCCAGACCTCTACAAACCATACAATCAGCAGAGCATAAAAACCAAGGTGCAGAGCACCGCTGTGCACAGAGGCTTTCGTACCCAAGTAGGTAACAGGAGACATAACACAAGGTTTTCCCCTTCATGGAAGAAGAATCACATGATGTTTGTGTGGCAAGGGACACGCAATGGAGGCAGATCTTGCAGCCTACTGTGCAAAGTCACATTCACAACTTTTTCAGAAATGGAGTCATGTGAAAACAAAGGGGTTAAAACCTTTTAGATTTATGGAAAGCAATTGGAGTGTTTGGGGGATTGTTTTTGTTTGGGTTTTTTAAGCCAGACTAAGAAAAAATAATTTGTTTTAATGACGGCTGTTTAGTGGGTTTCCTGATCAAAGGCAGCAGTGTCTGTGCAGAGATCATTTATGAATGCCAGTCTCTCCAGACCCCAAATAATGATACTGCATTGGTGAAGTTTTCCTCAGGCTAAGCCAGCCAGCCCTAACCACGAGCAGGCTGGCAGAGGCATGGTGTGACTAACCTGGATCCAAACCCCTGGTCTGGGACAAAGCAGGCAGATTGGTGCCAGCAGGGCCAGAGGAGGTCCAGCAGTAGAGCTGGAACACTGCTGGCCCTTGCTGTTAGAGTTGGGATTTTTTTCTGGGTTAATCTGATGGTCCTACAAGATTTAAAGGCCCTTTAGTTCAGCCTCTCATCAAAAAATGACTTAGTGGCAGATTTTGCCTGGTCTCCTGAATTTTCTCAGTCTCCTACAGACTCCCAAACATCCTCTAATACCTCTAAAATCAGGGAAATCAGTCATAAAATCCTACTCCTTCTCAATATTAAAAAGGAAGGGACAGCAATTTCTGCCTCCAGCTCTTTTCTAGCCTCAGCTATTAGTGCTCCTAGGAGCAGGAGCAATGACTGGTTGAGCTGGGCAGGGATGGAGAGGGCTCTGGAGGATGGCAGTGACAGCAGTACCTTCCAGGCTGTGAGTACAGCACCATGAGAGGGCTTTCCAAAACAGGGACACCAACAAGCTGCACCCAGGTGCCCCCACATTGCCCAGCAGTACCACATAGTGTTACTTTCTTTTTTTATTTTTTTTCTTCTAATAGGAGCAAAATTAATTTCATACCAACCAGCCAAACTACATGCAGCTACCTCTGACACAGGTAAAAACCAACCTTGCAGTTCTTTGAATATTTGCTTGTCATCTTTCTGAAGCATTTGACCTATATCTTCCTCCTATTCTTCCTTTTGCTTCTGTACATTCAAATTAACTTCTTAAAGGAGTTATTTGTTTTTCTGTGCTTAGCAGTAATACAAACCCTAATGGTACAACCTCATAGATTAGTCCTGTGTTCAGCTCATGACATCTTCCACACACCTTATTTAAAAATCAAATTCTCCTTTCCCTTTAGAGTAGCTCATGAGCTGCTAAGGCCGTTTTATACTGCCCTAGTCAGAACGAAGATCTTAATTCAGACTTCAATGTTCTCTGCAGGCTGTAGGAGCTAACAAGCAGTTTCCATTTTATTTGATCAAGAACTATTTAAGCAGAGCTGGATACATGTTTCATCGTGTCCCTCCCCTGAACAAGGGTGGCACCAGGTACCCACTTACCACAAGCTCCTGGGCTGTCCCTTCTCCCCTCTGTCCCAAAAGCTCCCAACAAGCCAGGGAGGAGCAAGGCTTTGCAGCCACAGGTAATGGGTGGGGCATTGGGTACCCCTCCAGCAGCAGCAGTGTGGGATGCTGTCTGTGATGATGGCCCAGCACTGCTGCTTTTGTCAAGCACTGCACATCAGCAAAACACAAGGTAAAACCTGCTTCCCACAGGCTGCACAAGAAGCAGCTTCTGCCAGACTCCCAGCCTGCTGGTGCTCACCCCGTGCCCTCCCAGTGCTGTTTACTCCGTTACAAGTAAGCAGTTTGCACTAATGGCATGCGTGGCCTTAAAGAGCCATTAAGTGTTACAGAAGCATTTGAGCTAATTAGCAAAATCCACATCAGAAAGTGCAAGTTCCTGCTATCCTTCCTGTTTCATTATGAATACAAGATCAAGAGGTTAAAGTCCAGCCTTTAAAAGGTGACCAACATCGAAACACCTTGGTAATCTGGCCCCAAGCAGTTTGTGTGGGGCTGTGCAGTTTCAGGACCAGAGCCAGGATCCTTTCATAAAGACATTTGCTGCAAATTCTGAGTTAGTTCTTACAGACACAAACCTCCTGTGACCTCAGTAGCACCCCCATCTGCTGATACAGACAGACATGAATTTAGCAGGTGGCAGAGTAGGGTCACAGTCTAAGAAAATGAGATTTGATCTTCTGAGCACACCTGAGAAGTTCAACCTATTTCTCCTGTTTAAACAGTGTGACTCAAAGTTCTGCCAGGGACAGAGGAGGGATTTAGAACGAGAAAGGCATAATCTTTTTAGGAATTTCTCCCAAGCTACTTCCACAAGATTGAAACACCAGATACCACAAAAGCCATGAAGAGCCTTTACGTACGATGGGAGAACGATTCCCATGAGAAGTTCGTAGGTGTGGATATTGCCTGGCCCAGACACGTCTCCCTTGGTCAAGCAGTGGGTGTCATTGCCTGTCCAGTAATGGAATCCCATATTCACACCAGCCTTCAACTGTGTGCAGGGCAGCTCTGCCTATCCCATCAACTCAACATCCATGAAGAAAAGGTGAAGTTTTATCACCAGCACAGAGTGACACTTTTGGACTCTCCTCTCATGCACGGAAGTGTCAGAGGGGAATTTGTGCAGCTGTTTCTGCAGACAGAAGCAGGAGGTTGGATTCAGCCAAGCAAGCACTTTGCTGCGCCAAGAACATTTTCATGTGAAATTGGTCATGTTAGTTTGGACTCAAAGCATAGTGCAAGGGATGCTGGTTTGGCAACGAACTCCTTGTCAGGTTACTTAGAATCTCGGACAGGAGAGCAAAGCTAGAAACTGTTTCTTAAAGAAAAATGTAAAGTGTCGTTTTATTTTGATGTTTCAATAGTCTTTTTTTGAGAGAGATGATGCACTTAGAAATACAAACCCTTCAGAATTCTTCTTATACTTTTCAATTTGCTCTTTTGTGAGAGAATTCTGGTTCTGTTACCCAGAAAAACAGATAAATTTCCTTATGCATCTTGATCACCTTGCCAGAGCATAGAGGTTTCCATGGCCATTAGCATAGAACCAGCATCCCTTGGGAAGATCTTCAAGACTCTGATATTGTGGTGGTTATACATTCAGTGGCCACACAGCCAGTTTGCTCCTCATCCATGAACTCAATAAAGCCTGTAGGTACAGCTGAACACTGGATAAAGCAGAGGAGTGGGATTGCTATTGTTTTAACTAATTTTGCTTATGAAAGATTTTTTCACAGGTATCCTTAAAACAGGGATTTAGGTAGTTCTCAATAAGATCTCTATAAATCCCCTGATTACTTGCTCTTCGCTGACTTTCTCACTGCCAATAATTATTGTGGTTTACCCGTCTCCCAGCAGAACCTTTCTTACTTTCCTAATTAAAATTCCATTGTGGGCATCATCTAAGAACTCACAATCCAAAAAACTCAGGCCATTGCACAAAACAGCTCCAGCTCACCCCTAATGTAAGCCCATTGCAATGGAGTCAATGGTTACGCCCAAAACCAAAGAACCAAAGCCTGTGAACCTCCAGAGCCTGGAGGAGCTCCTGGGCTCCTCCAGCCTGCCTTTCTCCCACTGGGATTGCTCTCTACCAAAACTCCCTGGGATTTAGAGCAATGTAGTTTTCAACAGAGTAACCTGGGCTGTGGAGCTCTTGCTTTAAGGGCACGTCCTGCTCTTTCATCTGCATTTTGCTTTTCCCCACCCTTAACTGCCACAATGCACCAAGGAGTGGTGACATCCCCAGTGCTGAGTCCCACCAGCATCACAAGCCATGATCCCCTTAAGCACCTCTTGGCTAAGTTTGACATATTTTGCTGGTTTAACCTTTCTTCTCCAACACCCCAAATATTTCTGCCCTTCTCACATGGCTTAATTAGCTAAGGAAAAGCTCCAAACCCCAATGATGCCCAAACCTGAGCACAGCCACTGATGAGGCATATGCAACATCATGTGGTAGTGGGTAATACCATGAAAATGCCCATTTGTCTGGATAACTGAGATTCATTCCAAATTCATGCCTAACATGGAAACTAACACACCACCCTAATGCCAATTATTAGCTTCAAAGGCAGCAGCACAGACTGATGCTGTAGACAGATAATATCAGACATCCCTATATTAAACAAACACAAATGATTTAATTTCATTTCAGATTCACCTAGAAAACTCCAGCTCTCCCATATTATTGTGCTGGTCCCCCCTGGGAATGGCATCAGCTGTGTTCACCCATCTTTGTTCCATCCCAGATGTCATTGCCATTTGCAAACATGGGCTGGTGGCACCACACCTTCTGTGGCTGTCAAGGCATCACATTCTAATAGCAGTTCCTGACTGCATTAAGGTGAAAATAAATCTCTAGGGGAAAAGTCGATCATTTATTTCAGAGATTTAAAACCCCAAACCAGTCTCTCACCCATGTTACAGTGGGATCACATCTGATTTTATGCTAATAAAATGAGCATCTATGAAGTTTAGTGATTTGGGCAGTAAAGTTGCAAGGTATCTTCCAGTTCAATCCAGTTTTAACAAGGCATTTTATTTTTTGATTTAGGAGTATTTCAGTAGCTCTCAGAGAGTTTTTACGAGCTTGTTTCATGGAATAACATGTTGCAACATATTCTGGGTACCTTGTGCTGTACTGACTAATTTGTGTAGGTCCTGTTGGAGAAACCACTCAGGTCAGTGGGAATTGTCCAAACTGAACCCAGCTGTTTGTGCAAGCTTTTATATGGGCCTGGCTCTTTTCAAGATTTAACTCACATTTGCTCTGCTTCCTGTCAGAGGCCAGATCTTCTCAGCTGCTTGTGCTCCTAGAGCTGTTCTGTGAACAAAATACCAGAGAACCCACTCCCACCCCATGGCCAGTGTACCATGGATGGAGTCCTTCATGAAGTCTTACTCCATATGGATTATGTGGAGATGCAAGGAAGGAGTATTGTGCAGTTAAAAGAGCATATCTGCATAATGTGTATTTACTTTTCATTGCCAAGAATAAATTCCATGAATATTTTTAGGTGCCTTTTCTAAGGTTTCTGGCTTGTGTTCTTTACAAAGTGACTTTCAACACAATCTTGTGCATCTGTTTTCATTCATTAAAGAGTTTGTTTCCTCATATGATAAAAACAAATCTGGCAGCTGAAATATCTATGCAGAGCAGTAGCAGTGCCAAGACATCATCTAGGCTTTTGCAGTTTGAGGCTGGATCTAGACCTCACAAAATATTCCACAACTTTTCTCCTCTTTCTCAGCTAAAACTTCATTGCAGCAGCTACAGAAGTGCCTTCAGCATCCAAAATCTGAGAAGAGTGCAATTCCATGGGCAACTCCAACACGATGCAGGCAGAGGGATAATCCCTCCATAAACTCACACATCAGCTACTCAGCTCCCCCACGCCAAAGCACTGCTTGTAGGAAACTCTCATGCTATGGGGATGAAAGCAGTGTAGACCTATAAAAACATAACAAGGTTATTTATAAAGTGCTGCAAAACCATGAGTATTGTCTCCTGATGCACCCTGTAGAATTCTGTATGAGCCTCATTCATGCAATGGTTATAAAGCCAGCAGAATCTTTATAGTAGTATTAACTTTCTACAATTCCCTCCAGTACTTGGATGTCACAGGGACTCTCAGGGGTTGCAGTGTATGTTAGGAGTGGCTAAAATCTCTAGATGCCACTTTTCACATGGTATAAATCTTTAGTTCTAAGGGCTAACTTGGAGTGCAACTCCCCATCAGACAGTCAACACAAGGGCTGTATTTCAATTAAATGCCCCTTAAACTGTGAAAAGGGTATTTCTTGTGACTTTGGCAAAGCAGCAAATTTCACTCTGACAAAAGTAAAACCATCAGCTAAGGCATGTACAACATATCACCCAGACCAGCCCCTGGAATAACTGGGAAATGTTTCCTGTCTTCTCTCAAACTGTGAATTGATATTTCCATAGCTAATCTAATGTCTTTCCATCAGTTACACAACCACTTATGTTGGTTTTTTAGAAGACCCCCAGGGAACTACTCAGCCTTATCCCTTGCACTCATTCTAGAGGGGATGTGTAAGAGGAATATTTTCATTGTGGGAAGTTTCCTCTATTAAGACCCCGTGAAATGCCAAGCCCAAATGTATAAAGCCACCACTGGGAATAGTCACCAAGAAAGTAAATTGTAATTTCATATTTCAGGATCAAAGCAAAATGCACATTTCCCAGTTGGCAAACTTGAACTTTATACCAGACACTGAAACCTAGAAATACCTGCTCCTAAAGAGGGAGCAAGAAGCATATTGTGCAACACATACACCCAGTGGGAAACAACGTGAATTTACAGCCCAGAGACACCCACAAATTACTCAGAAATAAATCATTCACAGAATTGATTCAGTATGGAATAAGGAATACCCTGCAAATAACTGCAAGGACCTTGGTTAGGCACAGGCAGGAGCCTTCTGCTCGAGATGGAGAGGACAGCACTGTGGATGTGCCAGCCAGGGCAGGCATTTCCTGGCCATGGCACCTCACCACAGGGCATGCTGGACCATGCTGGACCACACAGGCTGTGGCACAGCCTGCTCCTTCTTCCAAGGGCAAGGAGAGGAGGCAGCTGCCCGTTTTCAGCTTTCAGTGTGAGCACAGACATGCCCAAGCTCTGCCCCAGCACAGGGTCAAGCACTGCAGCTCTGTGCCCAGTCTTGCAGCCACCTGGGTTGTGATCCTGCCCCATCTTTCCTCCTTCCTCCTTTTTAATTTCCCAGTGAATTGCTGGGAAGTCTTTAAAATACATTAATTCCAGGCAGGTTATTTTTAAGCAAACAATTTACAAAATATCTGGGCTGCACTTTAATTGGTAAGCCAGGATTTGGTCAGTATGAAATCCTATCTCCAAGTGTTGGGAGATTATTTTTATTTTTCTCCTTCATTTCACAAGTACTCTGGCAAGGAAGCTTTCTAACATCATAGAATAGTTTGTTTTGGAACATACCTTTAAAGAATATCTCGTTCAGCCCCCTGCCATAGGCAGGGACACCCTCCAGGTTGCTCCAAGGCCCATCCAGCCTCACCTTGTGGATCCACAGCTTCCCTGGACAGCCTGTGCCAGGGCTTCATCACCCTCAAGAGGAAGAATTTCTTCCCAGTCTAACTCTGCCCTCTGTCAGTCTGCAGCAATTCCAGTTTGTCCTGTCACCCCAAGCCCTTGTCCAAAGTCCTGCTCTCTTGGAGCCCCTTTAGGCACCGGATGGGGCTCTAAGATCTCCCTGCAGAATTTTCTTCTCCAGACTGAACAATCCCAGCTTTTCCAGCCTGGCTCCAGAGCAGAGCTGCTCAAGCCCTTGGTGCATCTTTGTGCCCTCCCTGGTCTCACTGCAGCAGGTCCACACGTCCTCCTGCTGCTGGGGGTGCCAAAGCTGGAAGCAGCACTGCAGGTGGGGTCTCAGGGAAACAGAGTGGAGGGGTAGAATCACCTCCCTCAACCTGCTGGTCAAAATTCTAATGCAACCCAGGACACTGTTGGCTTTCCAGGATGAATAAGCACATTCCCAGTTCATATCCACCATTTCATACTCCAGAATATGAAAGAAAAAAAGTTTTGTCTGATTTTCCTTATTTTTGAGTATTCAGAAATCAATGGGGAAAGTGAATTGTGGTTTTCCTCCTTGGGTTTTGGGGTTTTTTTGTTGTTTTGGTTTTTTTTTCCTCAGTTCTGACTGATTTACAGAGCACCACTACACATACCATTTTCCATGATCCAAACTTGAAAGTCCTATTTCTTCCAGTCCCAGGAAGCAGCCCCTTATAACACCCAGCTGAAAGCATGTCACAGTAAAATGCATCTCTTAACACATCTTTTGACAGAAAGGTTTGTTATATGAACTCCAAAGCACATGAAAACATTTTGCCTTCACAGATCTCAGCAGGAGTCACCTTATTTTTGTTTTCACATCATAAAGTTCTGCCAATTATTTTTAAACAGAAAATGAGCCCAATTAGGAGAATGAGAAAGGAGGAATCCAAAGTCTGACACACATGAGTTTGACCCACGCTGTCAGAACTTGCATTTAATGGTTGAGGTCCATTACCCATTTGTGCAAGTCCTGACCGAGCCCTTCGTGCTCCAGCTCTCCCAGAGATCTACCCTGGCTCTGTGGTAATAACAGCTCGGCTGAAATTGAGCCAAAGCCCCAAACTTCCTTTCACAAAAGATGCAAAACCAGATTCTACAGAACACCTGTGTAAAACATTACACCCCATTTGCTTTGCTTTTCTTATGGGGCGTGAAGGTAAAATGTAAAAATCTTTATTTCTCTGTAGATGAATTCAAAATGCTCCAGTTGGAAGATTCACAAGCTCAGAAGCAAGTATCAGAGGAGGCTTCCAGTTGCTGTTTTGGACAGGCAGCAGAAGGAGTTAGTGGATCTTTCCCTGTGCACTGGACATGGTTTATTACGCTGAGCATAAAGGATGGCTGCAGAGAGATCAAAGCCCCAACATTATGCAGAGACATTAGCTGAAGGTTTATCATACTTGTCGTGGGATGCAAAACCATGTTCCTGTGGTCAGTGGAGACCTCATGACCTCTCACAAGAGCTGACCACAGAATCTTGGTGAAACACCAACAACTAATAACATTTTGGCTTTGAGCACCCACGGCTGTGTGAACCAACCAAGGGAGTCTCTGGTGTTGGGTCTGGAGAGCTCTACCAAACCTCACTGCACTTGGCTTTCAGTGAGGAATGGAGCAAGGGGCAGGGGTCAGAATTTATTAGATGATTATCAGCAATTTAGGTATTTAAGACAACCCAAAGGTAGATTTGGCCCTTTCAGGAACAAAGCTGCAATGGAGGGTGAACATGCCTAAATTGCTGGGTGAGCATGAGCTCACAGCACTCCTGTAGATAAACTGGCCTCCATTTGCTTCCTTTTAATCAGGACTGGGCTCACCAAATATTTTGATTGGCAACACCCCAGAAGCAGGTTTCCTGAATACAATCACTTTCTCTTTTTAAAGTGTGTCAATAAAGGGAAAATGAACAGCAAGCTGTTCCTTTGAAGCTGAGATTTCGAAGTGAATAAATATAAATGTGCTATCAATGTTATTAAGACACATTCCTCCAAAAACCATGGCAACATAATAAAAGAAGGCCATTTTCAAGGTCCCCAAACCTTCCCCAAGCACAGGCCCCATCCTCTCCCCACACAGATGCCCAGTGCCTTTCCCAGGGCAGGACAAGAGACAGGAGATGCCCCAGGGAAGCTGACAGCTTTACCACAGACTTCCACCAGGTTGTAGCTCCACCTCACATGCTGCAGAACCTCAGCATTAGCAGCACAATATAAAGTTAGTTAACACCAAAACTCTTCCTATAGCTGCATGAATTCCACTGCGTCTGAAGAGAAATTCATGTGTTTTCTGGAAAGAAGAACATTTACTGCTTTGGGCCATTCTTAGAATAAACTTCCAACAACATATCCAGCCCTGGCTCCAGGAAGACATCAGTAACACTGTGAAGGATCTGCCCCTATGAGTCATGTATATGTATAGCCATAAATTCATAATAATTCAGCTCTTAACGCCTTAATTCAAATTTTGACCAGAATTCTTATAATTCACACAATTCTTACAGCAGTTTGTATCAAATGATTGTAGAAGGTGCAGGAGGTATCTCCAAATAAGCTATCTACTGTTTCACTGTGCATCATTAGCTCCAAGCTCCAGCCAAGAGCAAAACAACAAAAAAACTCCCAACAGTTACCTTAATTGGTTGAAAAGCAGTCATTTTCATTTTCTGTTCTTTGTGAGGTTTATGCTTCTGTTTTTCAGATGTGGTTACCTTCATTTTTCTTAGACCAGCTCCTCATTTGCTCTCTCCCCTGCTCACAGAGTGCCTGTGAACTGGAGTGGCAGAGGGATAGAGAAAAGCCCCTTTTAAATTAAAAGATAGGAAACTGAAAAACCACATGAAGTTTTGCTCAGTGTTATGGATGAGCCACGAGCAGTGGCATTATTTGAGGTTGCAGGGCTGTTCTAAGCCAAATCAGGGCAGCACACGGGCACCCTGGGTGATCCACTCACATCAGCTTTGCTTGCATAAAGCCAAGACCTTTCAGTCCTGCAGCTGCACTGGTTTGTGTCACCACTGGTGTTGGTGGTAGGAAAAGTTAGAGTGAAGCCTAAGTGCCTTTACATTTTCTGAAGGTGTCACCTACACTGATCTGCAAACCCAAGGATGCACATCCAGGGCTGCTGCAGAGCAGAGGGGGCTGCAGGGGCACTGCTGAGGCTGCCAGATAACCCAGACTACACCAAAGGGTCCGATTTTGCCTTTTTCCTCACTATTTTTATGACTCCTTCCTCTCTTAAGCAAGAAAGTGCCTTACGGGCAACTCAGCTCCCCAGAGCTTTGCATTGTGTCTGGGGAAAGGCAGAGACAGATGGATCCACCAGCTGAGGCTTTGCTTTCACAATGGAACTTATGGGTGGATTCCTTGATGATGCACACACTGTGGCCCACCAGTGACTCACAACCAAGGAAAACTCAAACCAAAGCTGCACATGGGGGAAAGAAAAGCCTTAAAGTTACATTATTATGTATAGTGAGTGGGTCTAAAGTGCTGAAAATCATTTCTGAGAAACCCACAATGCCAGGCAGAATGCCACAACCCTCTTCCTGCTTACTGTGCCTTCTCAGCCTCAGAAATGGGAAATTTCTGCTTTGATTAATGGGTCCATTGCTTGTTTTTTTTTGCATGGAAACAACCCCTCTAAAATCAAGGCATCATCACACAACAAGTGATGTCACCCTCCAGCTTTTGCATGGGAGCGACTCTGAACACATCAGCCCCCTGCTGGGACATCACAGAACCCACTAAGGGCTGCGAGGACAGAGCAAGAGAGGGAAATCCAGGATAAATACACAATATTGCTCATCTCAATTTTTTTAGCATTAGACAGAAAAGCAAGAGCCCAGCTTTGATCCTGACATGCAAATGTTTCACACGTGGGGGGATGGCAGAGAGACCTGAGCAGTGAGCAGGACATGTCCTCACTCTACATTTTCTCTGTAAGATGAATTAAAACACAACTGACATAAGCATGGCTGTGTAATTAACAAACACACCCTGATGTGTTATTGCCAGTGTTTATATTTTATCTAGTCACAACTCACAACATCTCCACTTCGGAATAGGCTGAGTGTTCAAGTGCACAAGTCTCCCACTAAAGGGTCTCTTTTTCCTCCTGCACTCAAACACCTTTAAACAAAACCCTCCAGTTCAAAGCTCTCAGGTGGGGCTGCAGCTTTATCCAGCAGATTTTCCCTCTGCTCCTGCTTGGGAGCGGCTCAGTCTGGTTCAACCAGCTCTCAACCTGCCAGCTGGCAAGGCCATGGTGACACCATACCGGGAGAAATGAGTGACCAGGGGCAAAGCCTGCAGGAGGACACTGCCACAGCCGTCCCCGCAAAGCAAAAATGCCACTAGGTGGTGACAGTGCCCGCAGAAATCAAACTACCCAGGAGAGATCCCTATCTCCAGCGCCAGGGCACTGGGAGCAGGGGTTGGAAATAAATGGTTGGTGCTTCTTGTTTGTAAGGAATGAGAGTTAATGTAGTTGGTGTTGTGAGCAGGAGCACCTCTGCTGCTAAAGAGAAAAGTGATTGAATTCACCTGCTCAGTGTGAGTGTGAAATGAGCTGTTTCTGCATCGTCAATGGAAGTAGATAAACTCTTTATCTTCATTTCCCCCTGCCCTCTCCCTTGCACCTCCAGTGCCCTCAGGCTACGATCAAGTATAATCTGGGCTGTGGGATCCCCCTGGCATTCCCAAATGGAGCAGATCAGTGACTTCAGTTGCTCTGCCCTTTGTGCCAGCACTGGAGGAGCCAAATCCTTGGTTACAGCAGCACCTTGGCAGCTTTATGGCAGTCCACTAAATAAGCTTCAATTCAGTAAAAATAAGTAGTTACAGATAATCCATAAAATCTCTAAGCACTGCTAAGCAAGAGTTGGATTGTACCTGTTTACCTTGGTTTGTTTCCTGTGCAAATACTTGTGTAAGGGATGTTTTATCCTGCAAAAGGCTTCTCTGCCACTTTCCTGAAATCAGAGTTGTATGAGAATTAACACGTTCACTTACCTATTTCATCTAAAACTGTGACACATCATCAGATACTGGATTTTTCTTTCATTTTTTATTAATCACCTAAAGGATGCATTCAAGAAATTGTAAATTTTTCAATAAATGGCAGTAGAGGAGAAGCTTTTTCCTGGCATTTAATTATCTTTGTCATCTCAAAATGAAATCAAGAGCTCATTTACATCTGGTTGTCTTGTTACTGCTGCGCTCTCATCTAAAACATGAGAAGGAGCTCAAGTTAAAAAACCCTGCAATACCCAGATTCTTAAAAAAATCCATGTGCATGTTGTGACCTGCTCTTTATTAGACTTATGCTGCCTCTTGACTTGCTTCAGAGCAGCATTTAGCAAAACTAGAGTGATCCCATCACTACCATGGAGCAGACAACAAATCCACTGGGTTTTCTTCAGTTAAATATATCCATGGCATGATGAGAAGAGGGGAATGTCTGGAAAGGATGGAGAACCTAGAGAAGCAGTGATAATATTTGCAAAAGTACAGGAAAGATAATGTTCTTTTAGAGATGGAAATACAAAAAAAACTGTGGACAGTTCTGAAAAAGAGGAGGGTTACTGATAATGTAATTAATATCTGACTTGGGGCTTTGTTTATCTCCTTCTTAATCCAGCAACAATGTTCTCCTCTCTCCCAAAGTGCAGCCCCATCAGTCAGACCATGTGAGCACTGAGGCCAGGGCTCTGCACTCAGGGAGATAAGAGGGAATGCAGGTGAGCTGTGCTGAGCCTCAGATCAGTGCAAATCACAGCAAATCCCATCGTTCAGACCACACTCTTGGCAGAATGGGATGCAAAGGAAGCACAGCAAGCGTGGAAGATGGAGGTTGGAAAGGCTTTCTAAGATCATCAATCCAACCATCAACCCAACATTGCCAAGCCCACCAGCAAACCAAATCCCCAAGTGCCACACATACCCCTTTTATAGCCCCTCCAGAGATGGTGACTCCACCACTGCCCTGGACAGCCTCTGCCATGGCTTGGCCAGCTCTTCAGTGAAGAAATTTCCTTTAATATCCAATCTAAACCTTCCCCTTAAACAATCTGAGGCCATTTCCTCTTGTCTCATTGCTTATTCCCTGGGAGAGAAATTGGCCCTGCCTGGCTCCAGGCTCCCCTCAGGGAGTTGGAGAGAGCAGGAAGGTCCCTCCTGGAGCCTCCCTTTTCTTCAAGTCCAGTTCCCTCAGCTGCTGCTTGTGCTGCTGACCCTTCCCCAGCTCCATTGCCCTTCTCTGGACATACTCCACCCCCTCATTGTTAACTTGAAGGAGTTAAATATTATATTTTCCAACCTTAAAAATTCTTATTCAACGTCTGTCTTGTAGTGCCGGGCCCTACTGCCTAACAAAAAAACAACATTTACAAAACCACAATTCAAGAGCATGTGGAAAGGAAAAGATATCTTCTCTGGCTTGGCAAACAGCTGTCAAATGCATCTGCAGGGCATTTTTACCTTCTCTTCATGAGTGGTGCTCAAACACATTTGTTAGTGCTTAGCCCCAAATGGGTGTTTTGTCAAGCCGAGTTCTCACATGGGAACACACACACTTATATGTCAGCACAAACTGAGATATTCCCACTGCAAATCCCCTTTGCTTTATGATAGCACGAATTTTACTCATTTCTAAACAAAGTCTCCTCTCTTTATTCAAAAATCACTCATTTCTAAATGGAAAAAAAAAAGCCAGTGAATTTTTTAACAAAAAAAAAAAATCAGGTTTCAATTTTACAGTGAGTGTGAAATACCCAATTCTGTCTGTTTTCACTTTTATTAAACACTGCATTTATTTGCACAGCTCTTCTCTTACCCAGGCTGGTAAGTGACTGGAAAATCATGGGTTTGCCTCTTCCAAGGCCAAATAACCCCTGGCAGCAGACACTGCCAGTACCCCAGCCTAGCACTAGGTTCCTTCCCTGGAACGAGGTGGGATGCCCTGAGCTCTCCTGAGGGAACAGCCACCAAGGGGACGCCTGACATGGGTGTGTCCTTGCACAGGGATTTGGGGTGAGTCCTCCAGGATGGAAGTGTCCTCAGCTGCCAACAGTTCCTCTGCCGGTGATGCCTTAGGTTTTAGCTTTTATATTTTTTAGACTCTGTGTTGTTTTAGTGGGTAGTTTTAGGTTTCACATTAAGTGCTACTGAGTTCATTTCACAGACGAGATAGACAAAACAATTCCTTCTCTAACTTGATACCAAGGACAACTTTCAGGCCCAAGAATAAAAACAGCGGTGAAGTGAGAAGAAAAAAACAGGAGGATGGAGCTTCATAACCTGAAGTTATGGTTGGACAATTGATTCTAACATGCTGATGGACCAGAAATTATAAAAGGGTGGGACCTCATGATCAGACATCCATTTTGTGACCATTTTGGGGCATCTTGGGTGTGGTCTGGCTGGACTCTTGTGCAGCCCAGGTGTACCCAGTGAGGTCTTTTAATAAACACCTACTTTATCTTTTTGCTCTGTCTGGTCTCTGTTCTAGGTCAGCCTCCAGAAGACATCAGTGGAACCACAGACTCAGCTGTGAAGAGTACAGTTATGAAAAAATACTACGCTAGAAGGTGTAAATAAAAAAATCTTTCTTTTCAAATATGTGTTCTGATTTTTTTCTCAGCTGTACAGGCAGTTTTGTGAAAACTAGAGACCAAAAGACCACTCATGTATGGAGCCACTTGAAACAAAGGCAGCAAAGAACTTGAGACAGAAAAGGAAATTGCTTTGTCCGTGTTCAATCACGGGACATTGGTGAGGAAGGCGGGGGGTTTCCTGCTATATCTTTTGTGTTCCCCTCTTTGTGCCAGCTGTGAGCCTGTGAGCTGAGAGGCAGCACACATCCCAAACCATGGGATTCTCTGAATCCACCCCCTTTTCTCACTGCACTGCTTCTGCACAGCAGAAAGATGGCCTTGACAAATCTCCTGATTGCTGGAGGTGGCAACCAAGCTTGTCCACTCTCACAGCAAACATCACAGTGGCTTTAAAACCTGATGGGAACATACCATTAATATTAATTTACAGGTGGTTAGTTGGTACTTGAGGCCAAGGCTGTATCACCCTTCCTGGGGAAGCTGGGGTGGGAAAGAACTGGTGTCTCCCCTTTGGCAGCCAATTTGGGGCCAGACAAACACTCATGGAGGCAACCAGGGATTTGGGAAAAATATCTTCAGTGCTTCAAGATTACAGGCAGGGTGTCAGCAAGAGCAAGCAGGTGCTCTCAGCATGTGCAGCTCCTGTCCTGGCTCCCCAGCCAGCCCTGTGCCCTCAGCCCCAGAGCCCCCACGTGCCTCGGGTGTCAGGTGGGGCCATCAGGAGGGACATGCAGCCCATTCCTGCCACAGCACAATAACAGAACTGCTTGAAAACAAACTGCCTGTGGTTAGTGCAATGGAAAATACGCAAGAACATTCTTTTCCCCAGCACACACTTGCCCGGAACCTGCTCCACAGCTGGTGCAAAGCTCCTCCCATGCCCCATCATCCATTTGTGTTCATCTCTATGAACAAGGAGATTTCATTACTTTTATTCCAATCATTAATCCACATTGCCTATGTCATGGTACACTCCAAAACTCTCTTCAGGACCACCTTGATGCTGAGCAGATGTAGGAGAAGCCTTGTCCCCATAGCAGTGAGGGCAAACATGTCTAGTTTGGAGAATACTGCTTTCCATCTTGGTCCAAGGTCACCCACAACAAAAGGAGTTTAATGTTATAACCAGTACCACCAGGATGACCAATTACTTTTCCAGACTTATGGAAAACGAAAATAATTTAAATATTGCATCATATAAGCAACCTGATTCTCAAACACGGGCTCTTTTATTCCTTCCCAAACCAGATGTGCAGTGGAAGATGACAAAGCAAAGAGACCACCAAATAAGTGTTTTCTACAGACACAGAGTTTATCTAAGCTTCATTGAAGTAATCTGCTGTATCCCAGCAGTGAATGCTGCAAATTGACAATGATTTCCATGTTTCCCCGACTTTCTGGCATGCATATGGAAGTGTGTTGCTATAAAACATAGGCAAGAATTTCAGACTAATTAAAGGGATTTTATCTGGTTAAAATCATATCTTTCTTTTTTTTTTTAACAGACATCCCCTTGCTTGTGTGTTCTAAATAGCATCTTAGATTATTAAAGTTTTACAAAGCTAATTTACATCACGCTGTTTATTGTCTTCTGTTTATTTTTGCATGTCTCCCTTTATAGTCTAGTCAGCCCTACCTTTCTTACCCAGAACTAGAAAGTGCAAATCAATGGCATTTTCAGACTCTCTCGCCCGAAAGCAGGAGACAGGATGGATCAGTGGTTAGGGCACTAGACAGAAATACAACTCCCTGCTGCCAACATCCCGTGGGATCCCGGGCAAGGCGCTCACCCGCTCTTTGTCTCTCTTCCCCATCTGTAAAACACCATTTTCCTAACTCACAGGGCTGTCCCAAAGCACACAACATTTCCTTTGAGTGAGGTAATGAGGTGCAGACATAGCTCACAGCCACCTCTGTGCCTGCCACTACTGTTTATCAAAAAAAAGCTACAAAAGGACTGAAAGGAGCTGCCTACTGTAATTGTAGGCAGGAATGAAGCTGTAGGTGAAATATCTGACTTTGAAGAAAGGAGATACATGAAAGTGTGCAAGGGCGCTTCAGTCCCTGGGGTGGAATGTAAATACAGCTTTCCCAGCAAACACTCTGCTCCAAAACTGGAGTAACTTTATTCAGGCATAAATACTGTGCTTTAAATAGCACAGCAGTGCCTTATCTGCTTATCTCGGCCATTAAGGAGCCCTTTGTTTTCAGCAGATTGCCACTGGCCTGGGTGATGAGCTTGTGACTCCTGTGGTGGGTATTAACCAGAATAGGATTCTGCACAGCAGCCAGGGATGCTTGTTTTTCCCAGGTGAAATCCTCACACGTTGCAGACAGCCTGGCCAGGTGTGGCTGGAGCTGCATGAAGTGTAGGGGTAGAAGAGTAAGGCAGGACCTTCCTGCTCCCCACTACATGCCACATCTTAGAGGTTATTTATGGCTTTTCTTAGAAATTATTTATGGCCTTGAAGACATGAAGCACCTTCCCAAAAGTCCCAAGTCATCCTTTAAAAAGGGCATCCTAAGGCAACTGACCCACAGGGCAGGCTGTGGTCTCTGACGTGTCCCTCCCTGCCCTACTGCCCAGTGTAAAGCAGGCAGGCACCAGTGCATCAGAGGCAAGTCCTGATCCCTCTCTGAGCTCTGTTGGAGGCTTAGGTGTCCCCAGTAAATCTATATCATTACCTTATAGAGTCTAAGAAAGCAAGCAAAGGTTCTGGAGCAGAATCTGTAAAAACAGTTTATTTACTTCAACCTGTTGCTCCCTCTGTCTTCTGTACTGTAAAATACGGATTGGAAGAGACATGAAAGGATATTGATATAGAGTTTCCCATTTCAAACAGATAAAATCCAACCCAGAGTCCTAAAGAATTTCCATCTAACAGCTGACATAAACAAGTCTGGGGCACCAGGCTAGCTCCTTCTCTGACAAAGGCAGCACCCAGGCAATTCTGGCCAGAGTAAAGGGGAAAGGAGCAGAGATAACACCCATGGGAGACCCAACAGGACTCATCTGGGAGAGCACCACCCAGGCAGGCAGGTAGGCTGAGCCCAGGCAACTCCAGCATGCAATGGCCCTGGAAAAAACATGAAATAGAGTTACAAACAGATTTCACAATGACTGAATTCCCAGAACTTGGCTGTGCAGGTAAGAGCCCAATTTACTGGCACATTGGGAGTCAGGAGCTGCATTACTCTTTGGGGCATGATGTTACATTCTCCACAGGCCCATTCAATCAGTTTAAAACCCTACATAAATACCAAAGGACGTGTTCACCAGAACTGCAGTGGATGCTGGGTTACACGAGCTCCTCATGCATGTGCTGATCTCTAGCAATGTGAACCATTACAGAGTGATCAGGTCTCCTATTTTTAACAGAACCCTTCAAAAAGAAGTGAATTTATCTATTTTCTCTTAGATACACAGGCTACTAGCAACGATCTATCATTCAATTGCTAGTAAAATCAAAATACACACCACAGTACACACACTGGTAACAGCAATACCAACAATTACCAGGTAAAGGCCAGTTTGCCCTAAAACACTTGCTGGTTGTAATTCCTTTTATTTACCCAATTTCAGCTCATCATAGCCCTGTCTATGCAGGGATCAGCAGCACTTTTATGAAGACCCCTTTGAACGTTATGGTGCACATGGAGCGTTGAGCTGCCTTGGGGAATGTGAGCACCAAGAACAGATCCACTCCACCAGTAACCCTGGTGGCACGGGATTGCTCTCAGGATCAGCCCCTCTCTTGCCACCCTGAGGCAAGGGAAGCCCAGCCAGGCACATCTGCACAACCACATTCATCACCAGCAACCCCTGAGTCAGGATCAGCCCCAGGGAATCCCGGGCAGTAAGTGCAGATCCCATGGATAATGAGAGATGTCAACCAAGTGGGCACGTCAAGATATTTTTCCAAGCAGAAGGCAAGTAATCAAAAGCTTGTAAATGCTCTAATACTCGTTTCTGATAAGAGCTGCTGATTTGAACCATGGGTACTCATTTATTCTGCAGGATGTTTGTTACAGCACGACCTTAGCTGTGTAACCTACATCCCTGTTTCTTCTCTGAATCAGGCTTCCAAGCAGCCCATACCTGGAATATTTTTTTTTTCACTGAGGCTTCATGAAATTTTAAGAGTTAGGAAGAAAATTAGAAAGCAAATATTTCCTTTCCTAAACACAAATGATTCATTTCTTCTTGCCACTCATTTACAAGCATTTAAGGCAGAGATGGAGAGACAGAGCAGGAGGTGATGGCCTTTCCAGGCTTGCAGCTATTCAGTGGGACCACACAGAGCACCAATGCAGAACTCTGAAAAAAACAAGACAGTGTCATTTTTGATTGCAGATTTTATATAAAGTGCTTTGGCTCCTGAAACAACTACTGGAAAAAATACATGGAATCAAACTCAATCATCTGGGCAGAAATCCTATTGTAAATACAGAAATCAAGGGATAAATAGAAAACAATGCAAATTACTGAAATGGTCTGCATGATTTCAAGGGTGTCAGGTGGTTCCCAAAGGCTGTTTCACCATTTCACCTGGCATTCCTCAGGGCAGCTCAGGGGTACCCACACTTGCCTCTGCCATGGCTTACCACCGAGAAATTCCACTGCACCTCTTTCCTCTTCCTTTGGAGCCTATAACCACCATCCCAGCACGTGTCACTCACAGTGAGTATTACTACTACTCATATTGTTATCCAGCTGTTTGCTTTGAGAGTTTTATTAAAAGGAAGAAGAAAGAAAGAGAGAGAACAAGCATATTTAGCTTTATGGACATATGGACACTTTTCTGTAACAAGACTTTTCCAGATGTTCCACCCCTTGATGATGCAAGCCACAAAAGCATGTTTTATCATGACATAAATACAAAGCAAGATGAAAGTCATGGAAATGCCTGTGTGTTCTTAACACAGCTGTATTTGAGTTGTTTTTTTGCAACTGTCAAGCATAAATCAAATGGGAGAAAACAAATCTCAGAAGTCATCCATCCCTTGACAGAATCAGTGTTTTCTGTCACAAATATTAGTCTTTGTCAAGAATTATTCTCCACTATATGCTTCCACTTCCCATATTCACAGAGAGATTAAGTTAAACATTATTAAAGCATTTCCAAGCCTAGACTGGAAAGTTCTAAAAGTTGGTGAAAGTGGCTACATTTATTGATCTGCATTGTGAAAGATAAAGTAATGAGTCCTGTGTAAGGGGAAAGCATGTCATCTGTAATTCCTAATTTCTATTCCCAGCAGTGCCAAAACACTCATGAGCAGCTATGGCCAAATTGCTGATCCAGGCATGAGATTTTTCTGGGGACATGATAATTAATCATTAGTTTATGTGTTCAGATGAAACTTCCTAATCAGTGAATACAAATAATTATTCCGTTTAAATTTTTCCCATGACATCGTTAGAGCCCTGGCAAGCAGGATATAGCATAAATGACAAACAGGCTGAATGATAAAAAGTGTTACTGTGTAAGCACAAAATACAGCGGTACCAGAAGAAAGAGCAGCCAGTTTTTTCTGACATTTCCCAAGCAGAGCGCTGCTTGCAGTGAGCCCTCGCTGCGCATTACCTATATCCTGTATGAATGAATCCCTTTCTTTTGTGGTTGTTCAAAGCCAATGTGTCCGTTTCTACAGAAGCACCCACAGGATCACCGAAAACCACATATTCATTTCTTGTTAATGTCAGCAATGACGTACCAGAGCACATACTTGTTTGTCCTGTAGAAATGCAGGACTTCCACAGCTCGAGCATGAGCCTGCTGCCGAACGCCTGTTCAGATAGAAAAAAATAAAAAAAGAAAAGAAGTTGTTGACATGAGAGGAAAAACCAGGTTTCCTGTTTGAACTCTGACAGGTACTGGAAGATATGAGTAACATCAAATCTTGGTCTGCTCTAAAGGCAGTCTGTGGTCAGGGGGTTCTCACATTTGTTTGTGTGGAACAGCTTTGAATTGTTTGCAGATACCGCGCAGAAGAAATTCGGAGATCCTTATCAGGGTACAGGGCCTGTTATGAAATATGTGCGTTTGTGAGTAGGTTACAGGAGATCAAAACGGCTCCAGATGAGATGCCTCACATGCTGTAAATGTGGTAGATGCTCCCGAGATACCTCCAAAAATACCGCGTTGCAGTGTTGTCGAGTACAGGCAGTGGCCACCCTTCTTTCCATTTGTCACTGTGTGGCAGGCGAATGGAGTTTGGGGGATTTTTTTCCAGATCATTCTTTGGTTTTGTGTGTGTGTGTCTGTCTGTCTGACTGTTCAAATTAAAAACTTTCCTTAGTTATGATTTTCACTAACAGAACTACTCAAATGGTTTTTGAAGGGGAAACCTGCAGCAAGGACAGACAGGGGGGATTCTGTATGAGTGGCACAGAATATTCCCCAGCAGAAAGGAAGAGGAATAGACCTGGATGAGGATCCAGCAGGCAGAGCCCTTGGTGAGCCAACAGGACAGGACTGGACCACAGCACCCAGCCCAGCTCTGAGAGGGGCTGGTGAGAATTGTACCATTTGTAAGAGACTTCCCAAAGAGCCCTGTCAAAGTGAGCAGCCAAAGCCCCATCTCCCTCACAGCACAGCCAAGGGATACTGCTTCCTCCCAGGTCAAAGTTCAACCCCTAAAAATTCCTCTTTCCTCACACCTTTAGCAAGCTGACCAGACACTTTGCCAGGAGCTCAACCATCCCTGGAACTGGAGCTCCAGCCCAGGACTCCCAGTGTGAAGTGAAGAGTTCAAAGGGCCCTGCTTGGTCCCATTCTTGTGACAAGGAGCTCTCCAATTCAGCATTCATATCTGTTCTTGTCACACACTTGCAATGCCTTCTCCTTTTGACCACCCCAACATCACAGTACTGTGCCTGCATATACAAAAAACTAAGCCTCAGTTTCCCCTCACTCTCTAATGCAAAATACATCTCTCAAAAACTCTATTAAAAGGTCTCACAGAGCCCTGCTCAGGGAACACATCTCATTCACAGCTCCGTGGCAGCTTATTGAGTATTTTAGAGCTGCTTCAGCTCATTCATTGAGGCAAAGCTCTCCTCAAAACTGGGAATCACAAATCTATGGCAGCTCTTGTAGCCCAAATGGAGCCCACACAAGGAGCTTCCAACAAAACCAGAGGCAATTCTTTCTACACCCCCAAGGGAGGGAACACAGTTCTCCAGGAGGAACACCCTCCTTGGAGAACATTAACACCTTGATCCATTACCAGGAAACCACCACATCCCTTCCAACCCAAACCAAATGAATTCTGTGATTTATTTTTATTTTAATTTTTCCAGCTCACGTGTGAGATGCTTGTACTATAATCAATGCTCACAGAAAGCAGGTTTTCACTTTGGCAACGGTAGTGTAACACATGGCAATAAATTGAAAATTAAAACCATTGACTCAAGGAACAGAACAATTCTGTAGAACAGCTCCAGCCTGTTGTGGCTCAATAGCAGGATTTATCAAGGCTAGCCATAAATCCACTTAGCTTGCAAAAGCCTTTCTTGAGCTACTTGCAGTAACTTCTAATAAGCTTGAAGCAGAAAAAAACCTACAAATTCCTTACAAACCTAATGCACAGCTCAAATCCTCAGAGTACACAACTGGAGGATCAGAAACTCAGTAAATAATTAGACACTTAAAATACTGAGTACTCTGTTTGTCTTAATTTCCAAGCTAGAACCCTGTCAGATAAACTGATGATTTTCTACACTAATTTTTGTAAACTTTGTGGAGTAGGAGTTTTTCCCCATGATCCTGGATGGATTTTGCCAGCTGGGTTTTAAGTGCTGGTTCTGGCACAGAGCACAAAAATGCAATATTAGCAGTATGTTCCCAATGGTCTCACACTGAAATTCCCCTGGTTGACTTAATACCTGTGTTAAGAGCTTTCATGAACCACAGCTGTAAATCCTCCTGGCAATAAAATCATTGACCATTCACTACTGATTTGGTGATATCAGGATTAAGTCATTAATTTTTTGGTAGTAATTCATACCAGTGTCATTCCAAATGGACTCACAGAATTAAAAGTACATAAGATGAAACCTAACTCTATCAAGAATAGGAAAAATCCTGCAGAATCCTAACTAGAAGTAATATTGAATTAGTTCAGTATTACATGATAGCAGTGAAAAATATTAAAAAATGGAAATGCTGTAGTTCATCTACAGCACTTCAGCATTATAAATTTACAAGAGTGAAGAGTTTGTCTTAAATACCAATGCATGGCATTTTTTAAAATAACTTTTGAAGTAAAGCTCTTTGAAATAACACATTACAGATCTTTGTTCCTTTGAATCTCCAAGTACTGAGGTAAATTTTTACATTCAAGGTGCTGTTCCCATCTACTCAGTCTTGTTTTAGCAAATAATAAGGGCAGGTGTGCTCGTAATCTTTGTACATTTTAAATATTAATGGCAAATCAGGAAGATAATAAAATTTACCTGAGAGATAGTCTTAATTCAATTATTAAACATAATTTCTCTTCATTACATTATTTTAGTACCTTTTCAATAAGGAATTTTCCATGTTTAAAGGTTTCTACCAAATGTTTTCTTATTTGAATAAAATAATTACAAAAGTCCTCTTCATACTACTTAAATTTCTTCTTTTCAAATTCTCGTTTTATTTTGGATTTTGAGACAGCCAATAAGGTACAAAAAGAACTCTCTATACTCTGAGCAGAAGCTTTATTTCTTACATCCAGACTTTCCTGGTAATGAACACACAATGCAGTCCTGCTCTGAAAATCCCACTGTATCACTCAAATTCCAGCTCTCAACTGCCACACACTGCATGTGCCTCCAGTTCTGAATTAATACTCATCCATCAGCAATATTATCTGATTTTATGTTATCAAATACAACATGCAGAGGCCAAGAAATGAAATAGTTTGTTGGCTTATTAAAAACAAAAGAAAAATTTAAAAACATATTTTTAACAAAGCAACGTATTTTCGCATTTTCAAAGTGCCACAATCTTTTTGTCAATTTTTTTTTTTTAATTCTATACTTTCAGAATATCTAACCACAAGCATTTGAGCAAACTAGAGAAAAGAAACTGTTGGTAGTGTTCTGCACGTTTCAAAAGGCAGCAGGATATACACACAGTTTATGTTTCTATCTATAGAGAGCTGCAGGCAAATGTACAGTGGAACAAAGATAGACATCAAGATATATTTGTACCTGCTGCTTGAGTGCCTGCATGGAGATAGATTCTTAATGAGATAAGTAAACAATGGAAACTTTTAAAATTCATTGTTTGAGTGTGCTCCGCTCTGTATTTCACTCTCACCTCTTCAGTTATAATTTTTTGTGCTTTCCGTGAATTACAGCCAATCCCAGAGCATCCAGCACTGCTGGGACAGCAGCTGTGGGCTCTGGGCCTGGCTTTGACCTGCACCAAAGCACAACCAAACATGAAATAATTGTCTTTAATTCAAGTATTTCTTTGGCATTCTAGCAGAAAGACAATTTCTGAACCCTGAGTGAAGCAGTTGCCACATGGAAGATCCTGAGCAGAACTGACTCGTGCAGTTCACATCCCTGTGTGTCCCCATGGCTTTGAGTGCCCAGAGGGCAGGAGGGGTTTGTACCAAAGCCCAGAGCCCCGGCTGAGCCTGCAGGGAAGCTCCTCTGACCCAGCTAATGCTTTATTTATGGTCTATAAAAAACTGAGCACATCTGGGGTAAGAATAGACTCAGTCATCAGCTGGTGGGAGCGAGTGAAGCCCTGGGGGTCCAGCAGGATAACGATGATACCTCACACGAGATTCAGTTCAGGCCACAGGAACCCATCCAGAAGCTGATGGGATCCATATGCTCATTTCCCAGCACTGCTGGAAGAGCCATTCAAGTGTCCACAGAAATCAACTACTGCTAGCAAACAGAAAAGCAATTTGCTTATTTTTCACTAAGCTTCCTTTTCCCTTTCGCTGACAAGGAAGCAAAGGATATTAGAAAAGACATTTAAGAGAAGATGCATTATTTTGTAATAGCTATGACATTATGTTTCAAAGCCCCATCCCTGGGAATCCTGTGTTAAGTGTTCATCCCAATACTTAAGTAATTCCATAGAGGATATAAATTTCTTTGCAATTAAACTTCAAAAGTGAAATAGCCTAATCTAGTAAAATCCAGATGATGACTGAATAACTTTGCTTTCTTACAGAAATCCAGTGGCTTCAAGAATCTTCTCCTCTCCTCATGATTAATAGATTTCAGTTGTAAACTGTTGCTTTCTTTCTTGGTCTTGGTAAAAAAAAAAATTAAAAGTAAAACTTTTAGAGTAAAATTTCTTTGTAGAACCAGAATGTGAACCAGAAATCAAGTAACAAGCTGAAGGCTTTCCTAAATTCATCATTCCATTCTCCAGTAAACCTCCCCCTGGTGCCCAAAACCAGGAAGAACTGTATAGCAGCAGATTTGGGAAAGAACAAAAAAAGTGTATTCTTGGAGAACACCAAAAAAGGGAATGTGAACTGAAATACTGTAAAATCATTAATGTGGCATAAGTTTAAAACTTCCCGGAGCCTTCCTGGGAGTTCAAAGATTACACTGGAACATCATATTTTTGGATATCTAAAATAGCCTCTGAGTGTAGGAGAAAATCTAACAAACAGTATACAAGCAAAAAGGTCAGATCCTCCAATATAACATATAGTTGTGTTTCATCTTGTGAAAAATTCAAATTTTGAGTGTTTGCTAGGAATGAAAGTTGGCACTCAGATGAGGCCAGCTTGGTATCCTCCATTTTATGTCTTTCTTCAAACTTCAAAGGAGCTATAAAAGCTGGACAGATTTTGTGGCAATCCCTCACTTTATTTTATTCCAAGGTAGAGGAACAATATAAACCAAGAAAGAGAAAAATAAAACCATGATTAATTAAAAAAACTTTGCTCTTAAAAGAAAAAGGTTACTCTCAGGTTACAAATGACATTTTTCAGTTGATTAATTTCTCATTCCTAGTAAATCTTTCTGTGATTATTTTTTTTCACTTTCAAGGTCTGTGTTGTGTAAATGTTTTATTTTTGGCCACAACAGAGGCTGTGTATAACACCTTGGTGTGTTCCTGGAGCTCCTTTTGATGCCATTTCAGAATTCTCTATAGTAACACATTTTTGCTAATTTTACCAGCATCAATTTTATCGAGCCTATGTGTGGCTGACAAATTTGAAAGTACTGCATGAAATCCAATGCTGGGAAATCATCATGGGATTTATTACCAGATTTCCACACTAACTCTTCAGTAGCTGGAAATCCAGCCTAAGAGTAGTAATTCTGCCCCTTCAATACAAGACAAGCCTGTAAATGCCAGGACAAAGCTTCCAATTCCCCAAACAAAACAAAAGAAAAGGAATAAATTAACAAGAGCCATCTGCAAAGTGGGATACTGCAATCCTCCCCTAAGTGCTGAGTGTCAGAATGATTCCAGCTTTTTGGGTAAAATCCACACCACCTTCACGCTCCAGGGTGATAAAACTTCACTTTTTTAACTTTCTGGTCATGGTCCTTCTCCCAAACACATTTCTTTCTAGGGATATCTGGAGTTACACTGATTTTCTCCTCTCAATCCCAGTTCTCAGCTGGCCACAACTGCTGAACCAAGCGCCCAAACCCAAATCCTGCCTTACCCATAAGTTGCTCTGTACAGCACAAGATTTCCCAGACAGTAATGTGCACTTGTATATGTGCATTAGTAAAAAAACTACTCTGAATGCAAACTTTCCTGAACCCTTTGATGACAGCAATAGAAAGTGGGGCTGCAAGTGCTGGTGCGACGCTGCTTACTTGCATTTCTCATTATTGTAACGAGCAGACTACAGGCTCTGGAAACCAAGCAGCAGACAGGGACTTATTCTGCTGCAATTGCTACCTGCTGCTGATAAAACGTTACTGCACAGACAAATTCTGCCCTCAGACTTTATGTAAACACACAAACACTTGCAGGCTCACAAAAGGCACCAACAGCACCACTTCTAACAGTGATTAGAAGGACAAGGCAAAAGGCAGAGTAATTACCTGTCTGGGGAAAATGCTGCATTCAACCATCCACATCACACAGCACCTATAATTGAATGGCAGCAAAATATACAAGTACAGAGGACAATGGGAAAGGATCTGCATGGCACTGAGTCCCAAAGGCACCCAGAGCCCATGGTTGCCTTATCCCCGTTGCCCATAGACCTGCTGCTCCTGCACTGAAAACAAGGGGCATTTTTCTCTGTGGAAACCATGAGGTACTCTGTACGCAGAGAGGAGAAAGTAAGTTTTCAAAACAGAAACCCTAAAAAGTTGTAGGATAGCACACACCACTTGGAGTTTCAGAAAGCCAGAAGTTTATTTTAGCTTTTCTAAATTTGTTGTATTTCTGTTTTAGTTTTATTCTGTTTCACCTCCTCTTTCTCTCTTTCAAGTCCTGTGTTACCACCATTATTCAACTCAAAAGGGCTTTCTTTAAACATTTCCAAATAACCTGTGGAATGCTGTCTTTACAGAGCCCTAGAAGGTACTACAGGAGTGTATTTTCCTCTCCTATCTTAACAACCTTTTTGCTTCAACAGTATAAAGCTTTTCTTTCTGTGCCCCTCTTTAACAGCCCTCCACACGGCCACGAGCTACCAGTCTGAGAGTTTCCATTGACTTCACCAAGCTTTGGTTCACACTTTCTGTTTGAAAGTTTTCTGCCCCTTCTTATCTTCAGATCCCTTTACCACAGTGCTTCCTACCCACACAGAAACTTCTTGGTACAAGCTGGAAATCTTGTGAGGCTGTGGCTCTCAGGCTGCTCCCACTTCTCAAAGAAAGCAATGTTTTAGCCCTCAGGGGTTCAGTAACTCCTGATCTGAACTGTTTATAAAAAAAAAAATTTCAGCCATAAAATAAAGCTTCAGATTTGATCGTATTTAGACAAAGCTGTTGGGGGTATTTGGCTACTTTTTGTCCTATAAAATAAGTGATTCTTCAGCATGGGTGTCAAAGTGGCTACCCCCATTCCCCAGGTCCTGGGTATCCAGACATAGCTAGAGAGTCAATCAACACCTCATTATCACGTTGGTTCATCAAAGATCTTCAAGAAACTCAATTTCCAGATGTGGAAGCCTTTGCAAACACATCAGAGAGCCAGAGGAAGAGTAACATGATCTTTACAACAGAAATAAAAATGGATGATGAAGATATAAATGAAATTAATAAGCACAAATACACCCCTGCAGATATACCCTGTGAAACGGTAACACCAAGGGTAACACCAAAAAGCAGTCAATAATTGTGGTTTGTTTCCAAAAAAAAAAAAAAAAAAAAAAAAGAAAAAAAAAAAAAAAAAAAAAAAAGGAAAGGAAAAAGAAAGAATAACAAAATGCAACAGCTGTGTTCTGTGTCATGGTCTCAGCTGTGCCACCTCAAGCCATTTTGAGGATTCTACTTTAAGAAAGATTTGGAACCATTGGAGAGAGTGCAAGAATTCAAAAGCCAAAGAGAATTATCAGACAACCCAAATATATAACCCATGAGAGAGGACTAAGAGAATGGAGGTTGCTGAGCTCAATGAATGGATCTCCAGCCATGATATGACCACAGTCTCTAAAAGACTTCCAACAAAGAAAATATTTTATTGTGCATGTCCACAAAAAAAATCAGTGAGGAGGATGGACTTAGACTCTGGCAAGAAAGATTCAGGTCAGACATCAAGAAAACCCTCTGAGTGAGAGGAAAGCCCTGGAATCAGTTGACTGGAGAGGCTCTGGAGCTCCCACATGGGAAGTCATTTAGAGCAGATTAAAGAGTTTTTCACCTGAATGATGAAGGCAGTTTTTCCTGTAGTGGTTGAGGGGACCAGCCACGAGAATCCTTTCCCTGTTTATTAAACTGCTAACTATGGTTAGATTCTCCAGGCAGATCAAAGTGAACATGAAACCGAGCACAAAGCAACTTCAGATCCATGGATGTTGTAATGATACAATTTTCTAAATTTGTTAAACCCTCAACAACAGTTAGTGGCCAACCTTGCCCTGGAAGTCCACAGAGATGATGCAATTTCACTCTGCTGAGAGAGATCTATGGTGGGAACAGGGAAGAATTCACCTTGATTGCTTCTCACTTCCAGTTCAAGAGTTTTCTAGGAACAGGCTTGGCTTGTGTGAGGAGGAAGGAGCACTTTTCCACAAGATGATCTGTGTGGCACACTTGGGCTCATATTTTCTTTTGCAGTCTTTGTCTAACAACAATAACAACAAAGGCACTGGCACAGCTCTCAGATCTTACATCATCCTGTTCCCATTCCCACCGACCTTCTGGCTGTCCCTTCCCCTCTCCCACCACCTTCTGACCTCCTCAACCAATATAATGTCTGGGCATTGACAGGGACAGTAAGGGTTTGTCACTTGTAGAGGTAATTTCTGAGATCAGCCTTTCCAAGCACTGGGAGGCAAGAAGAAATTAAGTAGCAGGAAAATGAGTAATAATAATTGCCAACCAAGCAGCAGAATTGGACATTCTTTGAGTTAAACAACTGCTGTCCCAGGAGCTCCTGCCTTATGCCCCTATCCTTCCCTTATTCTTCTCAGAATTGGCCAAGGCAAAGGTAAACATCCAACAGAACATCCTGCACTTCAAGCAGAAGCAGGACATTGTAAACATAAACCGTGGGCCAAATCCACACCTTATGCTGATGATTTATCCCAAAGGAAGGTGTGGCCACCCATTTCAGCCACGGTCTGAATTATTGTTCACACACACTGTGTGCATGAGGCTCACTGGTGTTATCCTCCCTTAACTGGCTTGATATTTATTTACACAGTTATTTCATGTAGACTTATTGTTCAAGCTTTTTCTTTTGTTCTTATAAAGATTAACTTCTTTAAAATATGTTCAGTTAACAAAACACTCAAATATCATTCTCTTGGGGTCTATTTCTAAAAATTAGGCACTTTGTGGTCATTATATTTCACTACTAGTACTTAGTGTTTTAGAAGTTGGGGTTTGTTCTACATATACACATAATTAATCATAAAAAGACTCCTAAATGTATATTTCTCCAAACTTTCTTGTCCATTACAGAATGAAATCTGAATGTTATATCAAAGAGGTTAAGGTAAAGTCAAGACACAAAATGTTCTTACCCAAAATTAACTCCACTTGCAGACTTTAACTACTTATTTTCTAGATAAATATTGAAGTCCTTAGAACAGTAATACAGGCTCATTCATATACCACACCCAGTCAGAAATCACAGAATGGTCTGGATTGGAAGGGACCTTAAAGTCCATCTCATGCCACCCCCCTGCCACGTGCAGAGACAACTTCCACTGTCCCAGGCTGCTCCAAGACCCATCCAGCCCGGCCTTGGGCACTTCCAGGGATGGAGCAGCCACAGCTTCTCTGGCACTCTGTGCCAGGGCCTCCCCACCCTCACAGGGAAGAGTTTCTTCCTAATCAAGAAGAATTTCTTCCAATCAAACTTACAGTATTTCTGTTTGAAGCCATTCCTGCTTGTCCTGTCACCACGTGTCACTATGAAAAGTCCTTTGTCAGCATTGCATTCCATTACTGTCACAAGAAATGCCATGGTAGCAAGAATTTCAGAATACAGGAGATGGACACTTGCAAGCACAGATTCTGGTACTCTGCACTCAGCAGATAGTATTGACAGAGACTAAGTCATGATTTAAAAAGCAAATTACACAACTTATATCTGTGTCTCAATGGCCATTCCTACCTGTAAAATAAAGCCAGGCAAGCAAAGATCTCAGGCACTAGAGAAGTCTTCAGAAAAGGATTTTAAAGTCATCAGAAAAAAATGTCCTCTTCCCTCATCAGTCATGCTTGCCAACAATGCTTTATTCTGGGTAGATATTTAACTGCAGGAAGCATTTGATGTGCCATACACCTGCTTGCAGAGTATATGGCTACACAGTGGGACAAGGGACTCTCTGGCTGTGAAACTTCCCTTAGCGAAGAGAGTGGGATCAGCCAGGTCTGTCCCCAAAACACAAGCTCCATGCATTGTGTGGGTTTGGGAAGGGGAGAGAGTGGTGGCAGAATGAGCCATTCAGAACTCATCATAAAATAATATTCATAAATGGAAAGCTGTTCAGAGCAGGGCTAGGAAAGTAATAAAGAGCCTGAGGGAACAGGTGGTAGAAGGAAGATTAGAGGAATTACATATGTATATCTTTGAGCAAAGGAAATGGTCCAGAAGCATCTGATGGGTACCTGCTTCACATGATGGGGGAGGGAGCAGGTGGGGTGGGATAGGATGGATATCTGGGACTAATTACAGGAAACTTAATAAAGAGAAACTTAGACTCAACATGAGGAAAGAAAATTAAAGAAGAAAATTAGAATATTAAGTACTTTAGGGGTAAAAGGGTAATTTGTAGAAACTTCTCTCCAGAGAATTAAAAAGCCAGTACAATAAAGCACTAGCAAATATTCAGCGAGGAGAATCACCCTTTGTGAAGGAGGGAAATTTTCTTGGTGACCCACTTATGCTTTGCCAGCTGTGAGATCCACCGCTCTCTTTATACCCAACCACATCATGGGATGCAATGAGGTAAAGTTCAGCACCCTCACTTTCAGGAGAGTCTTTTCTTGGTATCTCTGTTTCCACATGAGCTGTGCTTGATGCAGTTCCACGGACCTGAGATTTTGTTGTGCTGCACAACAGAGGCACCAGGGCCAGCAGAAGCCAAGCATAAACAGTGCCAGTGTGAATGGCAACCAGAGAGCAGGGAGGGCTGCCAGGGGCTGCCCTCACCCTGGCAGGGTGAAACTCTAGAGCAGGGCATGCCATGAGGTTGTTCCCCTTGCTCCAGAGTTTACATCTATGACACAAACACCATGGTCTCACCCCAACATTTATTTCAATAAACACTGGGAGAGCTTCCAAAGGCCTGCAGTAGGCAGTTATGAAAACTAACCATTGAGCCATTATATAAATGATCTTCCAGGCATTCATATTATGGTTAGTGCTGGAAAATAACAAGACTTTGAGGGGCTTCCACAATAGTAGAGTCTTGTTTGTGATCCCAGAGGCTCTATCCAAGCACATCAGAACTAGTCTAAGCTCTGACTGAACTGTGAGACACTGTGGAGTTAAAACCATTATTGCATCAAGATTAAATACATCTGTTATGAAAAACTCCTCTGCTTTGCATACATGATTCAATAAAGACTCTTAGAAGGATAATTGTTTTGCCCAGGTTATTAACTAGAATTTTCTTACTTTTTTTTTTTTATTACTTCTCAGAATAATTCTTAAGGTAAGCAACTCCTAATTGTGCAAGAATTGCATTAAGTGGAATGCTCTATCCTGAGTGTCCATTCCTGGATATTATGTTCTATTACCAAAAGTCATCTTTGCATTAGGAAATTAATTTTACATTTCGATAAACTAAAGCTGACAGTTCATCTATGACAAACATTAAAAAAAACAAACCCTGGGAATTATGTTCTGAGTACGAGGGATTCTGCGCTGAGCCCGCGCTGCGGGGAGCGGCAGCGGGAGCGCTCCGGCCGCCCGGGGGGATGAACCGAGCCCGGAGTGACCGAACCGCGGGGATCACCGCCCGGTCCGGGAAACAGCGATCGAACCGGGGGGATCACTGCCCAGTCCGGGGAAACAGCGACCGAACCGCGGGATCACTGCCCGGTCCGGGAAACAGCGACAGAACCGCGGGATCACCGCCCGGTCCGGGAAACAGCGACCGAACCGCGGGATCCCGGTCCGGGGAAACAGCGACCGAACCGCGGGATCCCGGTCCGGAGAAACAGCGACCGAACCGCGGGAACCCCGCCCGGTCCGGGGAAAGCGCGGCTGCCCCATCCCTGCAGGCGCTCAGGCACAGTTGGGATGGAGCTCACAGCAGCCTGGTCCCGTGGAAGGTGCCCCTGCCCATGGCAGGGTCTGAGATGAGATGAGCTTGAAGATCCCATGCAATACAAATCATTCCACGATTTTAACCTAGCTTGGGCCAGAGACCACAAAAGCCACATGACACTGATTATTACTTTTCTTTAATGGCTTGATCCAGGAGAATCACTGGAGAGGTAGTGGCAGTATTCCTCTCATCTCCAGAGAAGAACTGAGTGTTAGGACATGGTTTGGTATTTCAGGAGAACAGGGCCATACCTCTCTCCAGATTCAGAATTCCAGGAGCATAGGGCCATACCTCTCTCCAGATTCAGGATTCCAGGAGCACAGGGTCACAGCTACCCCCTAAGCAGCATCCTGGCTCCCAAGCAGCAGGCTGTGGGCAGCAAAAGGCTGTGCATAAATCCTGCTCCTGATGCTTTTCCCGTGTGTGAAATGTTTCCAGGCAGATTGGACTGGAGAAAGGGAACAAGTGTAGGGTAAGACTCTTTCTTATTCCTGTTTATTCATCTTGGAGCTTTAGGGAAAGAGCATCTCTCCCACAATAGTTGAAAAGTGATTTAATCTCTGAATTACTCTGAAGGGCTCCAGCACCCTTCCCTGTGCTCAAGGAAAACTGCCATTTTGCAAAAAGCCTGATCTGTCACAAGTGTTGTTGGGGAAGTCCTGCAAGTTTCAGCCCCACAGAGGCAGAACTTTGCCTACTCGGCAAATCCAGCCAGGGCAGGGGTGTTAAACAACAGCCCCAGTGTCGCAACACTCCTGTCCTTGCTCAATTGTCACCCAACCTTAGAGACTTCTGGAGCCCACTGATGCCTTTCTTGTCAAATTTAGGCTGTCCCAGAACTTGAACAGCACAAGGAAGTGTCCTGCAGGGCTCTCAAGAATCCCGTTTCTAACTTTCAGGGGTCGCCGGTTGAGCAGCCACAGGGGATGAGAGATAACTGCAGATGCCACACTGGCAGCTCACAGTGGCCACCAGTCAGCATTGCAGCCTCCGACAGAAAACACATTGCTTCTGCTATGTGGACAAACGGGTTGGACTAATTACCACATATAATCGTTGTTATTTATGCTCTACAGACATCAGAGTTTTGTCTTTAAATGAATTTATAGAGGGGGAAAAAAATCACGAAGCTGAATAATCCCTATAATTATATGCTTAAAAATCCTGAATGGAAGAAATTAGGGGACACAAAGGGACACATAAACTAATTATTCCTTGTTTTGCAGCTAACGTATTTCTATGGTAACCACTATGGGCTTCGAAGAAATTAAATGATTTTAAATCAGTTCATTGGAAAAGTCATCCAGTAAAACCACAAAACAAGAATCTCTCAAAAAACCTAAAGATGAAGGATAAAAGCATGTATTTTCCCAGCTGTGGATTATTAGAGCTATGAAACTGTAGTTTTATTAAAACCACTAAATAGGTTCTCTCTCACATGCAGTGTGGGAGCTCAGTGGGTATGAGCATGGGCACACAGGCACATATGAATTTGTGGGTATAGAAGAGAGAATTTCACCCTTTCTATACACCATGTGTCAGTGTGGCCAAATGAACAGAGCACAAGAATGTAGAGGGTTTAATAGTTGCATTTTGTGCTTCTTTTCACATTAAAAGCTTCACCTGAATCCTTACAGAGCCTCAGTTTCCCTACACTTTTTTGCAAAGTATTTATTTAAATGTGGAGTGTCTCAACTCTGCCTCTCCCATATGTGAAAAAGTACATTGGTAGGAAAAAAAGGCATACAATTTTTGTAGACCCACAACACATGAAAAACAGTGTTGTATTTAATAAAGACCAAGTTTACACTTTTTTTTTCTCTTTAAATACAGCAAATTAATCAAAAACATGCACTTAAAACCTAAACCAGCCTGTCACCAGTTTCATATTATTTAAGTTTAGCTCAGGGGGTGCATTGCCAGAGGAATAATTCAATCAGAATGTCCCACGAAGCAGGCAGGCTCTGGCTCTGTGGGAGGTTCAATTCTTCAGGCTGTGCAGAGCTTGTAGCCAAAAAAGTTCAATGCACACATCCCTCACTCTTCTTTTGACCATACCACCAAAACCAGTGGCTTCCCCTATCACATCTGTGGCCGTGCTGGCAGCTACAGATAAAGGATTTAACTGAACAGGCTCGTATGAAGGGATCCTCAGGGTTCAGTTAGGAGGAAAGTCCCTGCAGTTGTAGCTGAGGAGCAGGGTTCAGACATTTTTCACAGAAATCAGAATTCTCTTCCTCCCTTTCAGCTCTGCTTGGCACTTTTACTGTCACCTTCTCGGATGTCTGCCAGCCTACACTGCTGTGACCAAAACAGGAACTTTACTGCAGAAAACTAAATTGGGTGCTGTACACTATCTGCCTCTCTCTGCTTGGATGAACTGTCACAAATAGAAGAAATACCAGGAAACTTCAGTGTCTCAGGCACTAAAATGCTTCCCAGTTCCTTTTTGTATTGCCTGTTACAGAACAGCCACCATCAGCTTTACCATTTTTTTGGGATAGTTTTTTGCCATAGCTATAAACACATGGCACACATCCAGGCACAGTCCAGCAAGATTCATCCCTGCCTTTGGTTAACATAAGATTATTACTATTCTTAATAATAGCAATAACAGTTCCTATTAAAACACCCTGCTGGCTTTGGAGAACAGGTTTCTATTTTCCTCAGGTTCTAATTTTAGAAGCTTCTGGGGACTATGTAAACATGTGAGCTGGAAACAAACAAAAGAACCATACAGATTATTTGCTGAAAGCTTGAGGTGGGTGCTCAGATCCAAATATCCTGCTGTACTGAAGTCACTGCCCTGGGCTTCCACAGAAGAGTGCAGCACAGGGATACCGTGGGTCTGGCTGAGCTACTGCTGAAAATAGGAGTTTTTCCTTCTGCTTCATTGGGAGAAGGCAAATCTGGGACAGATAAAGATGTGCTGAAAGCCACCAACACTGGGCAAGCACTATCAGACTGGGAAAGGCAATGAGGATGTGCACAGCCCCGTCCAGAACCTCATCACAGTAAGAGAAACTCACTCTCATTTGATGCAAAGCTCCTCAGCTCTCTGTGCCAAGCTGGTTGTGGCCCTGTTCTGCATCTGCTCTGCCAAATCTTTGTGCCCACTGCTATGTTTAGAAAAAAATGTAGTGGGAAAATGTTCATTTTGTATTTGTAGTAACAGCTTTCTTTAAAAGATAAAACAGCTTTTCACACACTGAAGTGGTTCTCTAGAGTCAAGCTTGTTCATATCTCATTTTTCTTTTTCATTTATCGAGAGGAAAAAAACCCTACATGACAATTTGCATCACACTTCTAACAGACAGAAGATCTGAAATATCTTCATGAGTTAGGATTTTTGGATTTTGATTCTACAAAGCACTTAAGCAGGATCTTAATTTACTGCAGGTAAATGTATGTGGCTCCAGTGGGGCTATGTATCTGATTAAAGAATAAATGTAATTGTCTCTCTAGATCAATGCCATAATTTACTCCTTGTTGGGAATCAGATAGATCTTTATAGTCTCTTCAATAAACTCATGCAGTGCAAAACACTAAGTGATCCAGCTTACAAAACCAAGCACACACTACTGGAAATCTATACCTGGAAATATATTAACATTGCTCTTTAAGTATTTAATTTCTATTAAATTTGCTAGTCAAATAAAATCCTTGTTTTTTTCCCAGAACTCTGTATAAAGAGCTCATAAAAGCAAGCCTCAGCTTGTCCAACAATATCTTGACAAATTTCAGACACGCACAAAAGACCCAAACAAACAAAAACAAAAACCAAACAAAGAAAACCAACCAAAGAAAACCCATTCACTTATCAGGTCAGATCCTACAACAGGAACAAATCTTCAAGACCATGGAGAATAACTTAAGGTATTTAAAAGAATACAAGAATTTTGTAAGTCGGTTGTAGCACATAAAATTAGATATTTGGGTTGCTTTTGTTGATCGTTGGTGCTTTGGACACGTGTTCCTTTATCTGCACTTCAGGGACCCTTATTCACCCAGCTCTAAAAGTTAACACATCCATCAGAGGAATGATTTAATGGCCTTCACAGCCAACAGTGACCCTGCAGGAAGAATAAATGAGTATGTGTTGTTAGCTGAAGGCAAAGGCATGTTTTGCACACATGATGTCACTCTTGCAACTCAGGAAGAACTAATTGCTCGGCTTGTTGTAAAGTCTCCTACTCGTTGGGTTCCCTTGCAAATTATAGTTGTCTGGAGAGCTGCAGCATGTCATCAGCACACAACAATGTTGTCTGAAGCGTAATTAATATCTGTCTTTCTTTTCAAGTTCCTTATTTACCCTCTTTCCCCCATGACAAATATGTTAATGACCTCTCCAAAACCCACAAGTTGTCATTTTCAAAGAGCCCCCGTCTTTCTGCCTTGAGCTGAACACTTTAGATTAAATCACTGTGAGCTTGTTCTTGCCCCCATTAAAGCTATTGAGGGTTTTGTCAGTGACTTCAGTGTAAGCAAACTCTCACAGTCTGTAATGGGAGCGGGACCACAGACCTATTTTGCTTTGCACCTTCAGCTAGAGGAAAATAAAAAACAACCAACACACCAAACAAACAATAGGCAGGGATTGCCTTACCATTTTACAGGATTTGGAGTTGAATCAAGTGTCCAGAGCAACATAAAGATCATCAGTTCATCCAGTCTCAGGGGCTGAGAAGTTTGTGTTGGGTTACAGGGTCTTAAAAGGCCACTAGTTTTGCCTTTGGCTTAAATTTTGGAAATAGGCTTTGGTTTTTTTTGAGGTTATTTTCAGCAATATTAACTGCTTACCTGATTCTCTTTTAAGTACTTACCTCCAAAGCGTGAAATAGTGCCAGAGCTTAACACCATTGCATGTGAAAATAAATATATAGGATATTTATTCAGTGACAGCAATAAACTTATTGGTAGCCCAGATCATTATTGGGGAACATTTTGACACCAGCTTGTGAAGTACTGCTCACACTTATAAAGGGCTTAGATAATTCTGAATGTGTGTCCATTTTTTGGGGTGTGACTTTACAAATTAGTCAGGTTTACAAATAATATATGCATTTACACTAAAACCAGAAATAGGAACTTCTATATTCAATTACCCACATCTGTATTCTACTTTTCTTTTTCATTAAAAAAATCCCCTGATTAAATCATCTGCCATACAGCACAACACTCCATCCAACACAAAATAAAAGTCCTATTTCCACTGCTACTTGGCTGTTAGTTTCAGATGTGAATAAAGTATTTCCCTTTCCAAGAGTTAAACACATGGCAAATCCCCATGCTGCATTTATCAAGTTTTCACATGTTTTTATTCCTCCCCAGTTAGCAAGATAGACCTTCTAGAATTCTTAATGTATTACTAATGTGAAAGTACTCGCAGGTAAGAACTACAAGATATGCTATAAATTTCTTCTTTTTTTGCACATAGAGCTGAGAAATAGAGGCTCAGACCTCCTTTTTCTATTCCAAAACATGTGCTATAACCAGGTTTCAGCTGAAGTGCCTCTTTTCTATTGATCTAGAACTTTACAGACCCCCTGTGGACCATGACTGGAAGCAGATACTCATCTCTAATTCCAGCCCTGCCTCAGTGGTGATGCATTTGAGGATGAACACTGTCCCCAGGGGACAATGCAAGGTCTGTGCACTGCTGTGGTCTCAGCTAAGGAGGGGCAAATTTTATCTTGACAGGAGGAGCTTTATGCCAGCACCTTTCCCCAGTCAGGAGCACTATACCATCCTATGAGGTTGCCAGTGAGACCACCAGGGTCACTATTCCAAGAGGGATTTGAGACCCCAGACTATCTTGTAAGCATAAAATACACAGAACCCACGCCTCCATGGTGCTGCAGGCTGTGATAGAGTCTCCTGCTAAGCAGGGGAAGGAAGCCCAAGGTCTGTGAGCACTAAAGCACAATATTCTAAAAGCCACCTGTCATTTACATTTGAAAAAAATATTTTCTGTTACATAGGTAGAGTAGCATAAAGCAAGCACAGTATATAAACACTGCTGAGTGACAGGCAAAATCCGTTCCAGCAGAATGCTTGTTTTTAATGACCTATATTGATTCTCATTCCATCATGGTTTAATGTGTTTCTTCAGCATTATGTAAAAACCCTCCTACATTCATCATTTAATAACGATAACCCCCACTGCATTTAAAAGCATGCATAAGTTTATATAGTCTGCCAGACAAGCCCAGTGGATTTTAATGATCTTCTCTCCTAGCAATAAATGGAGAGCTCATAGAACAGGGGCTGTGATTCAGGATTCTTGGGTTCTGGTCTTCATTTTGCAATACCATCACTGCCAAACTACACTTGACACCTCTGTGCCTCAGCTTGCCTAGTTCATAAATGGACCCAGCAACACCTGTCACACGCTGTTAAAAGGTTGAGTTAATTGCTGCTCATAAATCATATTGAGAGCCTTGAAAAAGAGAAATATATATATATGCAAAACAGGTGCTATGTTGTAATAGAATTGCATTGCTTTCAGATACACTGTTTAAAATTAAATTCTTGGAGATTCATACCTCTGGTATCGCTTTACTACCCATTAGCATTAAAGATTGCTTCCAGAGCATTCAAAACCTGCCCACAACGTTTGTGCAATTTAAGACAACATAACTATGACACTCACAGGGGAAGACACTGGAATAGGAATAATTTTCCCTATCCATCTCCTATTGGAGTGGAGTGAGTTTTGCATTCATTTCAAGGGCCATGGGATCTAAATGTATTCACCATTTCTAAACAGCCTGCAAAAGCAACACTGCCACTTTATAAGACACAAATCCTACATTTAATAGCTCTGTCACAAACAAATGCTTCCCCTCCCTCCTCTTAACAAGCATATTGGGTGGCTGAAGGATTTCAAATTAGGCACCTTCACTTTGGGAAGTGTTTTGAGATCTGCCAAGTACAAAGTAGACTGTTAAAATTACCACTCTGATTTCTTTTTCTCCTCTTTCCATGAATTACTTGCTATCAACTCCCGCTGCTTTGTGGACAAGAAGCAGATCAGGGGGTTAGGAAAGAACACTGCCTCTTTCAGGGTGTCATCCCCAGAAATGGAGTTTGCAATAGCAGAAACAGGATAAAGCCATGATATTTGGATTAGATGAGAAAATTACTATTTAGACTTCAATGATTTTCCAGGCATCAGTTTTACTTTTTCCCACAAGAAAGAAAAGGGAACATTACAAACTTTCAATCCATACCCAGAATACTGCAGAATCCAGTAAAGCTGTCTTTTCTTGGGCTTTTGGCTCGATTTCAGCTCTGAGATAGAGCCACAGTAGATAATTTCTGTGCTTTTTCCATGTTGCAGTGAAGTGGCACAAAAAGCAATAAAGATTCAGGGACGGAGGTGCCTACAGCAGTATGACTCCATTCCTACACACCTCTCCCACTGCTCCCGTGGGTTGAACACTCCCTGTGCTCCAGGCCGTGTACGTGACCACAAGTGGACCTTTGGAGGAGAGAGGACTGGAATCCCTGCTGAGCTGTTCCATCCTGGTGTGATTTCCAACCACACAACTACGACAAAATCCCAGGCAATGAGACTCATCCTTCAGCCCTGCCCGGGGTACCAGGGATCACCAGCTCCATTCCCAGAGCAGCTCATTCCCTCTGTCCCACAGTTCATGTCCAACAGGCATGTGACAGATTTGTGTGTTCTTTAACCCTTTCAAACTGAGCTGTTTCTGGTTCTTTCACTGGGTGTGCTTGATCAGGGAAACCTGAGGTTTGCTCTGGTGTCCCTCCCCACAGCTGGGGGTTGGAACAAAATGATCTTTAGTGGCCCCTTCCCACCCAAACCATTCTGTGATTCAATGGGTTTTTTTCCCTTGAACCTTAGATGTCAGAAAATTATGTTAAAGCCTCTTAACATTTAACATCTTAACATTTTAGTAGCCACCTACCACCAAATGAACAAATCAAGCTAAAAGAATTAATTGTAACTTATTTCATGCTTGAAATCAAAAGGAGAGGCAGTTACCTGGATTACCCAAATCTGAAGAAACCAGATTTTACAAGAAAGGGCCTGGATGCTGAATAGAGCCATCAGTGGGCTGGAGAATGTCAACAGGAGACAGGTAATATAAATAATCCATGACTGGAGGATTCAGCCCCCATTTGGGGGCAGAACACTGAAACTATAATTGCTCTTGCAACTGATGAATGAAAACAATTACTCACTTTATTTAAGCAGTTGTTAGCTCTGCCAACACAAGTTTACGAAAGTCATTAGTCAGACTGCTTATAAAATGAAATAATAGAGAGGTTTGATTTAAAAAAAATCATGAGATTATAAAAGAGCCCCAGAATGGATAAAGATGTTCAGGCATTCTCTTTCTATCTGGTTCAGACAACAGGGACCTTTCTTCCAAGCTTTTCTTTGGAGTAATGAAAACCAGAATTTTTACTATGAATTTTTAATGAGATAGAGAACAAGCCAAGTCTTGGGACTAGAGGAACAAGGACTTTATAGCTTCTTACATGGACAGGGATAAAATTTAGGATGCTGGAGCAGTGCAGGCCTGGGCAGAGGCTGCTGGGAGCGAGGCTCAGCGCCTGCTGGGGCATGGCCACACAGAGATCCAATGGCTGGCTGCAGAAGGAGGCCAAGTTGAGCACAGCAGGGGCAGGAGGAGGGGAAAAGGCTGGCTCAGCTCACCCTGCAGCAGGATGAAGGGGCACAGCTGCCCCTGAGCCTCCTCCTCTGCCAGCACTGCAGGGACAGGTGGCTCCAGGGCTGACAGCCCACAGCACCAACACCTGTGAGGAACACTTTGATTCTGTGCATTTGACCAGCTCAGGCCCTGGCAGGAGTCTCCTCAGCCACTAAGACAAAGGCTGCCTGCAAAGAGCAAACAGATATTTTATATCCCAAACACTCAGTGCCTGAGGGGAAGAGGGGCTAGAGTGGGTCAGCAGGGCAGGACATGCAGGGGAACAAGATGGGACTTGGCATTCCCACTGCCTCCCCACTGCCTTTTGGCATCAGGAGTGACAACTGGGTGGAAACTCTGTGCTTCCCAATACCTTAAAACAAAAAAGATTTGTAAGATTTTTTCCCCTTTCCTCGGGACCTATGAGGAGTGGTCCCAGGTTTGACTCACAACTATTTGTGCCATCAAAAGCACATTCAAGAGATCAGACAGAGCTACAGCAGGAGCAGCAGTTGTAGAAGAGCATATGCCTCTTACTTCTAGAGAAAGCCATAAATGTACCAATATTTTGGAATGCTGAAATGCCACTGAGAGAAAGATGAGAAACAAAGCACATAACCAGGTTCTGGTGGAAGCGAAAAGAGGCCTCATCCCAAACCTTTTCTGGATTCAGATATGCAACATTTAACTAAAAGAAAAGGAAACTTTTACAGCAGATATTTCTATTGCAATAAACAAGTTGATCTAGTTTCTACAGGGTCCAGGTAGTCTCTGTATGTGACCTATCATCAATATTGTCTGGATGCTACAGTATCTGTTCTTTCCACCTCTGTATTTAATATTTGCTCATATTATCTTAAAGAATATGGTATATTGCTACAAAATTCACCAAGACAGAGCATTATTGGCATCTTCAGCAAGACCTTCACAGAAATCTTTTTTCTCCTTTTTAGCAGGGGTGCAGCACACCAAGAGGAGAGGCACACAGTGCTCACAGCTGCTGCTGCAGCTTCCTTTTGGCTGACTGGGGTGTACACGCCTGAAGGCAAAACAGCCAAAGCTTGTACAAACCTCTTCTCTGTCTTGGCTTACAACACTTCTTTCTATGAAAACTGCCACAGTGTACAGTCACACTCCAGACAAGAAAGCACCAAACTGCTGCTGGTTTCCAGCCCCTGAGGAGAGTCACCACCCCAGATGAGTCCAGAGGAGCAGTTACACAGGGCCATAGCAAAGTGACACAGCAGTGACACCTGTGAGCATAAGAGCTCACTGTAGCAGATGCACGTTCCAATGTGACAGATGCCAGGCACAAAGAGGACTGATTTGTTTTGAAGAGCACAAATTTTACTGTAAACATACATATGTCAATAATCTGGGGGAAAAAATGTCCTTTGGAAGGGGAGAATTTAGCTCAAGTTAAATTATTGCTTCAGTTCACAGGTTAGAATTTTATTGTACTTCAAATACTACTTCATATGAACAAAAATACCTTGTACAGAACCCAGGAAGGTTCACATAGAGGTCAGGAAATCCTGTGGCATTAGAAATGGATAAACTCAACTTTTCCTTGCTTTACAGTGGTGTGATCCAATGTCAGTACTGAAAGAAAGGATAAGAAACTTTTAGTTCCTCTCTAACTTTGTACAAGCAACATCTAAACTTCATTTTTCTAATATGTGAAATGAAAACACTTCACTGCAAAAAGAGCAGTGGGTATGAAGAGCTTCATGGATGTGCAATCAAGGGAAGAACCCAGGACCCAGACTGAAGCCTTAAGCACCACCTTAGCATGTGGAGAAGATCATGTAGTTCATTTATAAGAGGGACAAAAAATGAGATCCTGTTGTTTATTCAGCAATTAAAATTGCTGATGAGGAAGAGGCATTTCTCCAAAGCCATTAAAAATTGCAACATGCATGGAGTTTGCATTCAGCATAATATGAGGTGCTCCAAATCTCCTTGACCCCCATGCACACATTCTCTTTGTGCTCCTGTCCAATGTGCCTCAAATTCTCATAACCTAGATATTTTTAATTCTTTCTAAGCAAAAGTTACAGTTAAACAGAGATTAATAACATTAGAAGGTTAATGGGTTTATTGATCATAAAGAGAAGTCTTTTACAGAGTTTAAACAAGATTAATTAATAAGTAAATGGACCTCAAGATTATTTGCAGCTAGGTCATCTCAAATATCACAACAAATACCTTTAAGAAAGATTTTTCATATTGTTCCACTGTTTCTAAAGGAGTGGGTACTGCTCAAAAAAGTCACCCCATGAGTTATTTCCCTGGCTGGATTCCCATATGTCATGTGGTTAGAAACAGAAAGGAGAATATCTGCCATCCTTCTGTTTGAGTAAATCCCTGTGAATCTCTTTTGTCTGCTTGGACTGCCAGGAAGAAGCACTGAATCTCCTCAGCAGTATTTTAATTGGCTCTGTGAGAACATGCTCTCATCACTCCCCTTCATTCTCTAATGTATCTTTCCAAAATCATAATGCCTATTTCTCTAATTACTTTATTTGGCAGCCTGAAAATAAGGGTAATTACAGTGTTCTCCATTAGCTTGTAAGGAGGACAGAGGACTAGATGGTTTGGAGGAAGGAAAAATCAGACCAGTAGGTCCTGGTAATACTCAAACAGGAATTTCCAGAGGAAACGTGTGGTTGGCCATGAAGGACTTTGAGAGGAATTTTTCTTTAAACCAATACTAAACCAATACAGGACAACAGAGGCACCGTGACAATGCCACATTCCCCCCCGAGATGTTGAACAAATGTCTGTACCACATGTGGTCATTAAAGATTTGATGTCAAGATGAAAGGTGTTAACCTTGGAAACCTGGCCATGCTCCAACACAGATAATTGCATTCTGCCTCCCTGAGCAGCTCTCTGTGGAGCTCCAGCTGGACATTTCAGCCCTTGAACCGTTACATAGCTTCGCTGTGAGTGGCTCAAGAAAAGGACTGTGCAACTCAACAATATCCTGTATCAACAACCTCTATTTTGGAGATGCAAACCTTAGAGTGGTAGCAAATCATTCCACAGAAGTTATTTGGGTTACTGTGCATCACTGCAGCGCTTTTACACCCGAGCAGCCCTAGGAACAGCATGAAACCTACAATGCACATAACTTCTGTGGGACAGACCTTCTGAAAAGGAAAAAATATTGTGCCTTTGGTCACAGTGTCTTGCTTTGGAAGAAGCTCGTAGAGACAGGCGAGGGTTGCTGTTCTACTGGAATTGCTCAAGTGTGCATTGTGTCACTGTTTCTCAGGGAAGCAGTCCTGCTTGGATCTGTGAGTTGTGGGAAAATTTTTCAGTCCTGTAACAGCACCACCAACCGCGAACACAGCACTCGCAGCCTGGCTGCTGGGTGCTAGCAGCACACTGAGTGCTGCAGCACTGAGAGCTGCTCTGCCAGCAGAGCATTTACAACTCCAGACACCTCACACGGGAGGATTCCCCAGAGGCAGATGTGCAAGGCTGGGCAGATGCTGCCCTCCACCCGTGTCCCTGGGTACCCACCCCGGCCCCGTGCTGTCCCAGGACGGGTGTGCATGCACAGCCACCCCCACACGCACTAATTCCTGTGCAAAGGTGTCAGGGCACGCCTGGGGGTGGGAGCTGGGCTGCAGCCCGAGGGGTGCCCAGTGGGTTTGTTGTGGAACCAGGGCAGTACTGAGCTGCAGCTGCTGATACCATTATCTGCTTTCAGAGGGCGAGCAGAAAGCAGCACTGAGGGTATTTTGCATGAGCTACCCGAGTGCTGAGATTCTTATTACCATATGCATCTTTTCCTTACAAAAGGGAATCATATTTTAGCTCAAGCAGACAGGATTCCTGAGAGTCCCATACTGAAAAATATAGGCTACATGCAAAACCCCAGTGCAGAGACTCACTGAAGTCTGTCACACACTGATTTAAATGCAAGTGACTTCAAGGACTGCACTTTCAAATGTATCACAGGCAATTGTTGTAAAAGGAAAGTTATTGACCATCCTACGAATATGGGAGTAGATAGAAATAAATCCTTATTTATGCAAAAACCCCTAAGCCTATCTGATCTCATATTGATGGCCATTCTATCTTAGATTCATTTTGTAAGACCTTTAATAAGACTGTGCAATAACCAGAGCTAGGGATGACAGCCTATGTTAAGTTTCTGACACTGCAAAGAACAACGTGGATCATATTCAGAAATTTTCCCAGTGCTCAACATGCCACTTATCAAATTCCCTTCAAGCATTCATCACACCCATGCAAATAATTTATTCTTCCCCACAGAAGCTTTGTGTTTGATCACAATGACAACTTACTGCTTCTGCTCTGCATCACATACATTATGGAGCTTCACACCCCAGAGCAAGAGCTAAATCACATCGAGGAGACCCATCGAGGTGACCATCCATTCCTGCAGTCCTTGCACACAATTGCATCTCATGAACTCACAAAGATTTACTTATGTCAACAAGGTCTGCAGAACCAAGACCATGCTTTTGAAAAATGAGTTGTTAATCCTGAAAAGGATTAACACATTAGGAGATAAGCAAATGCCTAGCTCAAGATTATTGTTACAAGCTAGGCACTTTGATTATAAACTACATTTTTATCATTGAGGAGTCACCTGTCCTACAAATAACACATGCACTAATAATTTGTCTATGAAATCCCTGGGAAACCACAAACAGGTTTTAGAATTTGCTGATCAGGGTAAGTAGTCTGTCAGAATAGATTTAGCAAATAAAAGAAATGCAAAATACCGAAACGTACCTAGAGGACAGAGTCTCCTGGCTGAGTAGGGTTGTAGGCTGAGACCCAAAGAGCTGGTAATTTGGGATGGAGTAGCTTTTACAAATCAGTCAGTGCAGAAAGCCAACATCACACAAGTTATGCATTTACCAGGCAGTGTTTGACAGCAAGAAACAAGCTACAGCACAGAAAATTTCTGTGTATTTTAAGCCTCCATCCCAAACTGACTCCTCATACAATTCATCTGCAGGCTGTAATTTACTAAATCCATCTGTTGTTCCTACAGCTTGCTTTCTGGAAATTCTGCATTTCAAGGGTCTGCTTGTTAGAGAAGGTCAAAGAGTAAAACAGGCCCTTTCATTTTAAGTGACTTGAAAGAAAAGGAAAGGAAATTTATATTTAGAAATAGCAATGATTAACTAGGGGAAATATATTAGAGTATTAAAATAAACGACACAGAATGGCTCTTACTTCCAATTAGGCTGACTTTACTTCAAGAAAAATATTTATATACAAATATAAAAAGCTGGGGAATGCTAACCTATACTAAGATGAAAGCATCTCATAACATAATTCATGTTTAGCCATTAAAATGGAGGATCACATTTTTACATACTTTTTCTTCTTGTCCTTCTAAAGTCTCTGCTTCTGTGCTTTCTTCTCTAATCACCAAAACTTTTCACAGCTTCTCTTTGTTAGCAAACCGCCTATAGCAACTGCACACCTTCCACATCTCCATAGCCTTCAGAAAGGCACCATCTGATGTTGCTGCATCATCCTAGATCAGAACAGATTCACCACAGAATTAACAAAATAAACTCATATACAGTCTAAAATGTAAGGTCTCAAGAGTTAAAGTCTGGACCAGGGTACACCAAGATGTACTCTGTACTTTTGACTGTATTCAGGGCTTCTGTTTTCAGCCCACTTATTGGACAATATAAAGAACCAAAGCCATTTTAAAAAACCAGAGGAGAGCTGTGGGTATCTCCTGAGCACACCCCATTGACAGTGAAGAGTTGGTGGCACAGCTCAGAGCCACGCAGGACAGCTCCAGTCACCCCAAGAGCCCTGGGAAGCGTGTCCAGCCCCTGGGGACAACACTCAAGCTGGTTTAAGCCACTGAGCTCACTCACCACTGGTACTATAGCCATCATTAGAGGGACAGGAGAGAACCCGAGACCCCCTCCTAAATCCTATGCAGCTGATCCTGTAGGTGCCAGGTGTTCACTTCCACCTGAAGAGTTAAAAGTGCAGCTCCAGATGTACTTCGGGGCTGTGGTAGGGACCATGGTCACAATCTCAAAGGGAGCAATGACTAACACCATGCAAAGCAGACACTGGGGGAAAACACAATTCATACAGCTGGACTTCAACCAGGAGACTGAAATCACCCTCTGTATGAGTGCAAAAGTCTCCCAGGACCCTTAGTGGCACGAGTAGCAGGCTGTCAGTCTAAAACACATCCTGAGCTCGGGTGTGCTAACGTCATTCAAGAGCACTGGTTCAATCCTGACTCAGAAGAGCCCGTGTCCCCTACTGAGTCACCAAAACCACCCCTTGCAGCATGGGTTTCCTTGGAGTCCCCTTTGTAAGCTTAGACTGACCCTGTTTTGGCTACAAGGTTTAATATGATGGGAGTCAAAAATCATATGATGGAATGAGCTGCAGTTTGTTTGTTTTCTCAGGGGCTCCCTCTCCTTCCAACAGCAACCCATCCAAGAGGCCTTTGTCCAAGGAGTAGAATAAGGAGCCTAACACTGTTTGCATTTCCTTATGGAAGAGCTACACCAGCAGTTCCTCTCAAGCCTCTGAAGTCGGCTCCAGTACAGTTACTTGGCCTAAGTTCATCTAAACTAGATGGGCTGACTTGGTTCAAATGTGTTGCACAACCAAATGATAAAATTTGGGGGGAGGGAGGGAAAGACTGGTGATGACACATGTATTTAACACTGCATGTCTCCTCTTTCCAGATTAGGAGGAGCTGGCAAGCTTCAGTCTGTACACATGCCAGCAGCGGATGTCGGCACATATACAACACTTTTCAGAACAACATACTGTTGAAACATGTAGTTCAACTCCAAGGTACCCCTTCTGTTCAGTTAGCCCAAAACAGCTACTAGAATTGTCTTGCTTAATACGGTAGGATTTGTAGCACAGCTTTTAACGCTGCTTTAATCTGGTTTCTTTACAGCCCCTCTGCAAGCACTGAGAAGTCGGTAGGAGCAGCCCTGCTGTGCTTTGCTCAAGGTCCTCCACATCCATTTGAGCTGGGGGAATGACAAACCTGTTGGCAACAGGGAAACAGCAAGGATGTCACAAATGATGCAGGAATATAATCCTCTCTTCCGCTTTCACATGCCCTCACTTTCCTTTCATTTTTCAGCCTGAATACAGAAAAACACGATGCTGACAAGCTCACCCTGGTTCATTGTCAGTGTGTCGTGAGAAAGTCATCAGTAAAGATCTGAAAGAAATGTCTTTAAAACAAATAAAAATATATTCCAAGTCAGAAATGAAGTGTTCTGCATTAACAGAAAGCTCTGCCTTGATGATTTCAGATTTTAAAATAAGTTTGTTTCTTTCCTCCCTTTTCTTTCAATAATTTTGGTGAGAACATCTATAAATTCAACATCCCCCCAATCCTATATTCTTTTTCCTGCTTCATTTGCCCCCTCATCTCTTCGATTATTTTATTCTTCATCACAATCACTAACAATTATTTTTAAAAAACAGTGCAGAAAAAATTCATCTTTGGTGTGGGTCTGGAGTGATGCAGGATGTATCAGAAGTGGCCAATACACCCCACATCACATGGGTCAATTTTAGATGTTGGAATAATTTTCCTTTAGTTTCTGATCTGGCCACTCTATCCCACCACCATTATCATGACAATTTCCCTTTATTCTCACTTCCTAGCAGCTGCTTCCATTCCTCTCTCCCTTCTTTCTGCGTGGCTCTGCTCTGGGGAGGAGTTGGTCAGACTGCAGAGACTCAGGGAGGGCTTCCTGCCATGGCACTCAAACGGGTGTTGGGTAAGGCAGGAGCCACCAAAGCCTCCAGCTCTGCTCTGCAGAAGTTTGATGTGCTAATGTGGGATCACAGAGAGAGCTGCACCCAACTCTTTCCCCTTTTCCTCAGAAGCACCAGTCCCTGCAGGTACCTCGTGGTGAAGCAGCCTCTGGTTTGGGTCTTGCTCCTTTTACTGCCCTCTCAAGCATCCAGAGACAGCCGTTTTCCATTCAGATGTCCCAGGTCACCTCAACTAAAACCAGTTTGGCTGTCTGCCTCTCACTCCAGCAGCTCAGTACTGCCATCCAGCCCCACTGTCAGCAATGATTCTCATTCTGATCTACCTAACCGAGCTTTTTCCAAATAATTCCTAAAATTTCAAAATTAGTCATAAGATCATGGAATCATTCAGGTTGGAAAATACTCCCAAGATCATCAAGAATAACTTTCAACTGAATACTTCCATGCACAATCACTTTAACTTGGTTTTTGAACTGGTGATGGCAGGAATGGTGGCTTCACCACTTCCCTCCACCAACTCTTTTAACACCAGAGCTGTCCTTCAGAAGTGAGCTTGTTCAGACAAAATCAAGCTGGGGAGTGCCTGTGGAGGAAATTACACTGCCCTGTCTGATGGAGCACCTTTGGTGGGAGATACACAAGGGAAGAAAGAGTTGGAAGATGGGTCTGGGCCATCACCTCTTAACCAGGCTCAGCTGTAGCCTGGGCAGCATGTCCGAGCAGAGCCTGAGTTAAAAGGACAATATTTGGATTTCTCCTGTACTTTGTCCCATCCAGTGTTCAAACAGGAATCCCAGGACAAAGTGTACTTTATGTGAATTGTAGCAAATGCACAGCAAGAGGCTACTTCCAATGGGTTGTCAGCATTTGCTTAAAATGCAAAGAACACTCTAAGAGAAAAAAACAGCCCTGTACCTTGATTTGGTAAAAAATCAAGTTTTCTAGACCTGAAAATCAACACGCTTTTCCCTATAGTTTACGTAAAAATTGTTGTGGAAGAAATGAGTGTGATTCCGCAAATCCATCTTCATGGATCCTTTTAATTTAGAGGCCTGAGTCATAGGAGCAGGGACTCCTTGGATGATTGCGTGACCACAGGATGCAGCCCTGGAAAAGTGTTTTTGTAAACAAATAAACATGTTCCTTCCTGTTTGAAACTGAGATCTTTCAGCATTGGGCAAGCGCCTGAGAACCTGACAGTGAGAGTAATAAGAAATATTAAATGCAATGCCAGTTGTTTGGTCCAGTTCCAACAGCAAGAGGTGAACAAAACACAGAGAGTGAAAAATAGATTTGTCTTTTAAAATCCTTTAGTAATCTCAAGTGTTATGGGTATGAGGAACAAAGAAAAGACTTGTTAAGTGAAAATTGCCTGAAGAGATGGTCTTACAACCTGACAAAATCAGAACAGAGGGTAAAAAAACAAAAACTGGGAGAGTTGATGATGGCTTGTGCCATGTTGTGCCATACACACAGGGAGTGATCCAAAGATCATAGGCTCCAAAATGGATTTCACACTATGGCTTATGACATCTGATGAAGTCTTTTGAGAGATTATCCACTTCTCAGGATGCTGGCCCCCTCAGCAGTCTGCACCACCTTTGCTACTTGACTCCCAAGGGGGAAAAATGGAGTCTTCAGTCCTAACAGCCGGAAGCATTTCCAGAAAAGCATGTAGATATTCGAAAGCAACCTAAATATTGCAATGTCAGGACATTAATTTTCTGTTGGTTGTTTAAAAGCAAACTTCTGGCAGCTGTCAGGGAATCCTTTAAGTACATTGAGATCAATGCATGAAGTCAAATAAACACTTAAAATCCCTCAAGATTAAGAGTGAATCCAGTCAGGAAATGTCTGAGCCACGGCTTGACCCTTTTTTCTGCCACAGACCAACCAACCTGGAGGATGCTCCATCCCAGCCCCAAATCCTGCTATACCTGGGCACACACCAGCCAGGGAAAGGACAACACGAGGCTTGTCCCTGGCCTCAGCTGGGTCGGGATGTTTCAGTTGCAAACGATAGATCTATTTTACGTATTAGAGCTTGTCTAGACCAAGGAAATGTTCCTGCTATGACTCTGCTGAGGTAATTACACCAGTGTAAACCCCTTTGGGCAAAACAGAGCTTTCAGTGGCCTGATTTACGCTGGTGGCTTGCCAGGATTAGTTCAGCTGGTACCAGCCTGTCCTCCAGGAGCTCCTGCTCCCAGCTGGACTCCTGCACAGAAGTTTTCATCCGTCTCATCTGAAACCTTGGCACTGCCAATCTATCAATCAAGCCATCCTTATGGGATGGTTATGCAAATGTTTTTTCTCCAATAGAATGGTAAATATTTAGAAGTCTTAGTGGAGAATTGATTAATAGGCTACCAAATAAAAATAATAATAATAATAATTAAAAAAGCTGAAATAAATCTGGGTTTAAATTAAAGCATATTTGAATTTGTATATGTATATCAGGGAAAAATGCCAGCTGCAAATACAACGAAATAGGAAAGCTGATGTAGGATGTTTAATCTGCCAGGGGTAGATGTGTCCCTTACCCACATTAAATGAATTTGTGTGCGAGGACAAAATGAGTCCAAACAGTAAAATGGGAGCTACTCCAAACTGATTAATTCAAATGAACAAAAAAAGAAAAAAAAAAAAAAAAAAAGGAAAAAAAAAAAGGAGAGAGATAAAAAAATCCCCAAATTAAATAAATCCAAGGAAGACCCTTTTAAAGCACAGAAAGTGGAACTGTAGCCTTCTAGCCCAGGAGAAGTCAGTGGCAACATTTACATTGACTTTAAAGGAGAGACTTCACTACTCTAATGTGTAAAACCACACAGCTCTGCTGTGCATAGCATGGTACAAAATACATGTGCTGGGTTTCACACACAGCATTCAGGGAACACGTTGATAAATGCAGGATGAGGAACAGGCCGACTAACAGACAGACTTGGTTATATTTTAATCTGGTTTACTGTTACCTGCAGGTGTTAGAGTTAAAATGTTCTAAAAAGTTACTATATACCTTTAATTCTAAACTGTTACTGGAAGGACAGCTAGAAACTCTAATAGTAAAGCAAATATGTTCCTTTAAAAGTTTCCTTATTAAAAAAAAATATTAAAAAGGAGGGGGGGAAAGTATGTCTGAAGCACAAAGATGACATCAGAAAAGTTCCTCAATTCACAGATGGCTGCACCTTTCAAAAAAAATTAAAACAGGAACCCTAGATTGATTTAATCACCCATACAAGCGAAAAAACGTAATGAAGATATTTAGTGCCAAATTGGTTTCTTGGGACCTTTTCCATGTAAATAATACAAATCAAACCTTGAAGTTCAGTGCAGATATGATCTGACAAGTAAGCCAGGCTTTTTGTTTTCCTTTGATCCAGCTCCAGAAATATTTTATCCAAGGTAAAGTTGGTTTTAAGTGTTTTCCATTTCAGTTTTTAATTTTGGATATTCATCATATAGGAAACTTGCTTATAATGCTTCAAACACCAGTCAGGCTGCACTGACTCACAGCACCAAACCTAAAGATTTCCTTGCATTTGCTCCTAAGAGGGGGAATATCAAGAACTCCCAGGGTGACACAGGATCAATTTCCATTGCTCAGTTATTTTTAAGGATACAGGAAACATGGACAGACCCAGCTGAACATTTCTAAATGTCAAGACAAGCCAACTCCAGTATCTTTCATACAGTTCCACTTCTCCTAGATGTGCTGGGGAATAATACTCATGAAGATAATAAGATAGACCAGCCTTTGCTTTTTAAGTGATTCCCCAAATTCCCCACATACTGCCATTCCCATTCCATCTGGGAGCAACAGTGCCTTCTCTTGGAAGAAAATCTTCACATGTTATGTTTGGGTTTTTTCTTTTGATTTTTTTTTTCCTTTTGTTTTACTTCTCTAATTCTGTTAAAAAAATAAAATTAA